>UIDE01000005.1:1200000-1706503 GCA_900497715.1 Magnusiomyces ingens NRRL Y-17630
CTTAATTTCTTGTTTAGCGTAAGTAATTTCTTTTGAAGCAAGGTCAGTTTTCGTGGAAATGGTTCCCACCTGATATTCAATTCCATCGATTCTTTTTTCGAGATTTTGAGTAATTTCCTTAACATGGTTAATTTCTTTTTTAACCGTTTGCTTGTTTTCGGCAGCTCTTTGGGTCCAGTCTGTGATAGCTAAGTTAGCTAGCTCCTCAGCTTTTTGGGAATTTCTAACGCAATGGTCGTGATTGGCTTTAACATCTTTTTTAATTTGTTCAATAGTGATCTTTTTGACTTCGCTATGTACTTCTTTAGATTTCAAATTATCAACTTCGGATCTTAATGTATTCCAACTTCCTTCGAACTGATCAAATTTAAGGGAAAATTCGACAAACTTGTTTCTGAGAACAGCATTTTCAGCGGTCAAAATTTCGCTTTCCTTTTTCAATAATTCATTTTCCTTTTTCAAGGATTGGCAATTTTTTTCCATATTATCATATTTATTGTTAACCATAACCAGGATTTCAGCTAAGGAATTAACCTTTGCTACAAGGGTTTCAGAAATACAATTAACGGATTCAATCTCATGGGTCGGGGTTATCGTAATGTTGTCAGCCATATTAATGTCAATGTCACGTGAGTTATTTGCGTCAATTTCGGTATCACCACCACTTGAAAAATTTTCGGTAGGGGAATCTGGGTCTGAAGTAGTATCAAGCATCTGACTATCAGGATCATTTTCCTGATGTTCATAGTCAGGATGTTTGTTCAAATGATCAAGTTTCTTTTGGAGTTTGTCAAGGTTAGCAATTTTGTCGATTTTATCATCGTCTTTATGAATTTTTGGTGAGGCCTTTACATGGTGAACGTCGTGAGAATGATGTCCCTTCAAATGAGAAACACCTTTCTGCTTTAGTCCAACAGCAATAGTCTTTTCGATATCATTAATTTTGGTCTGTTCAACATGATTATCAAGGTTGTTAATATCGGCACGAGGGTCGTTACCGCTAGGCGTGGTTGGGTTGTTTTTATCGGGGGGGTCTGGCATTTTTTCCATTTTTCAAATATAGAATTCACAAGAAAAACATTGTTTGTTTGTTTATATTCAAGGGTTATAGAAGTATATAACATCAGCGTTATCGCTATCCTTATTAATTTCTAACTAATGTGTGTCGGTCATGTAGTACCTTTTCAGTACAAGTGTCGGTCAGGACGTCTCGGATAGCCCGGAGCGCATGGGCCCTGATGCCAGCCTACGAGGAACAGGGGTGAATCAGTATGTCGATCCCAAACCTTCCCGACCCAATTTCCACTTATCTTCACAGACGCTTCACGGAAAACCGTGATTTTATTTCTTATTCCGCCCTGCCAGAGATACGGCCCGCAATCACCTGCGTAGCTAATTAGACTGACAGGACGGTCGGCGGTTAGGCCCTTTGTGTCGGACTATGGTAAGCTCCCGCAAACCATTTAAAGAGTGGGTGGTGTGGGGCTCGAACCCACGCCTCTCGCATATAGCGAACGTCTTTTCCAACTCGACTAACCGGTCCCACTCTCTTCAATCTCTTGAAGAAAAACAATTCAATCTATTACGTGATCATAAACTATTAGGAATGGTTTATATACATTTATTTAATAAAATTTTCAAGGGCGTCTGGTGTAGTTGGCTATCACGTTCGCTTAGCATGCGAAAGGTCCCCGGTTCAACTCCGGTGTCGTCCATAATTTTTTAATTTTTTGATTGTGAGAAATATTTATTGGGTGCTTTTTTTATATTAATCTTTAGAATGCGTATTCCTATCAAAATTATCTTCCTTTAAATTTTTTCATTCAATACAGCTATTTCAAATATATAAAATTTCAATGTTATAAAATAAAAAGAAATACTTGCAAGTTGCTTTATATCGGTTTTTTTGACATTTTTGGGAATGGTACTTTTTTCCACCATTCAGAGGTGTTACTATAAGACGTTTAGTCAATAATCCATACAAATACATCCATTCACAGTCGAAACAAAACAAGTCCCAAGAACATAGAGTTCTTATTTAACTACCATAACAACTGAGCTTACATCATACTTTTCACTAGATGTGAGCACAGTGGGATAGCATTTTGTGTTTACACAATGTCAACTCCAATCCCCACCAAAGGTTTTTATTGAGCATTGGGAGGAATACGGAGAAATATTTCCGTTATTGAACAAAATTATTTTCGCCATAGGCCCTTCTGGGTGTGAGCTTAGGGAACTAGAATCTTGGTCACGAAAGGTCTACACCAATTCCCAAGAAAAGTTATGGGGAGATAAAAGGTTGCACGATGGGACAAAAAAGGGACCAGAGGGGGCAAAGTGGAAAAAGAAAAAGGAAGTGGGCTTTGTTAACATCTATTTTTCTTTTTATAAATCTCTTTTATATTATAATTTCAGCTTAAAATTTTTGTATTATATACACTCGATTAAAAATCAGCTTAATGAGACGGTCTCTAATTATTATGAACAAGTCTTTTGAGGAGCCATAGCTTAGACTCATTTTAAGCGTCATGTATTTGTTTTTTGTAGCTTTTTTATAATATTTTTCAAAATATTTCCATTTTATATAAAACTCTTATTTGACTAGTTCTTAACGGGGGTTTCTTCGAAATGCTCCCAAATCAATAGCATCTCAATAAGTTTTTTGGAATTCATGAATCTCAATATAACCGACCTTCAATAAACTTCTATTATTTGACATAATTTTTTTACACAAAACAAGCCATGTATCAACAAGTATTAACAAGTAAAAAATTTACAAAATTCTGGTTTTACGAAGCCACCATTATGAAACAACCCTTGGTTCAGCTTCCAGTCTAAACCTGAATCGAGCCTTGTCAAATTCTGGTTTTTATTTACAATTAAATATGGGTTTGTTAAATTAACTATATTGTTTTGATTCTATATAGAATACATATTAGAGCAAATTTTGCATTTCTGAGGCTTCAGTAGCCTTCAGAAATCCCAGGAAGCACGACGTGGACGCTTGCTCAGTTTACTTCCCTAAGGATTGGAGCTTTTCAACCCCAATCCTCATACCCCACCTGTAATACGTGGTTGCCATTTGTACCTAGAGAGGCCCCCCCTTCACCGCAATACCAATCCAACTAACGGAGCCTAAACTTCAAATGGGTCTTAAGAAAAGGCGGCTAGTTTTCATGGAATGCGGGGTCCCAAGTTAATGGGTAAAATGATGTAATCTAAACTGAGACCAGCTTGTAGTTTTGTTAGAAAGATTCAAAGAAGTTAGCAAAGACTGTAAAAGATACTCTAGAATGTGAAAAAGTGCTGAAGATATTGAAGATATTGAAGATACTGAAGATATTGAAGATGCTAAAGATACTGAAGATACTGAAAATACTGAAAATACTGAAGATACTGAAAATACTGAAGATACTGAAGTTATTGAAGGTGTTGAAGATGCAGAAAATACTGAAGATCCTGAAGATGCCGAAGATACCGAAAATGCTGATGATGTTGAAAATGCTGAAGATGCTGGATGATAAGTTTCTAAAGCTGCCGAATCAAGCTGCCGATACAGCTGCTGAACATGAACAAAGCTGCGCCGAAGCGAAGTCGCAGATCGCAAATTTTTATAGATTAAATTTTTTAAAAAAATATAATCAAGTTCAACCAAAGTTACACACCAAAATAATAATAATAGTAAAAGTTTTGATAAAAGTAAAGTTTTTTGTCAACCAAAGTTCAAAAAAAAAATAATAATTTTTGATACCAAAGGGGCAAGACCAAATCCCCTAAGGCATCGATAGGCCAAAAAGAATATACACGAAAGAAAAATAGGAGATCTATTCAACTTGCACCAGTATACCCTTGTCATGACAACCCGTATTTTCCAACGAAGTCATCTCTCCAGGATTTTTAGTTTCGGAGCGAGTATGGCACCAGATCACTTGCAGTAACCAAGATGAATGGAAACAGAAACAAGGATACCTTTGCTAACCATCTCAACTCCTCACGCACATCTTGACGAGGGGGGTAGTCGATACGTGGCGTCCAAAGTGGACGACTTTTTTTCTAAGTGTTTATGATGATATTGTTGTTGACTTTTAAGAGGTATAAAGATTTGAAATGTTAATTTGAGTGTATTTGAAAAATTAATTGAAGTGTACTTACAGTTGCTGGATACATTTGATGTTCTTTTGGTTTCTGTCAACAAGTTAGATTAGAAATTGATTGTAATCTTTACTTACTTGATTTCTGGTGATAGTGAAGGTTAGTTACAGTAAAGAATGAATTTTTAAATGGAAAAGTGATAGTAATAATTACAATAATGATGATGATAATGATGATGATAATAATGATGATAATGATAATAATGATAATAATGATGATAATAATGATGATAATGATAATAATGATAATAATGATAATAATGATAATAAAGATAATGATAATAAAAAGGATGATGATGATAATGCTGATGGTAATGTTAATGAATTAAAGGATACAGAGTTGATGGAAAGAAAAAATAAAAAAATGGTGATCTTTTTTGATTAATTTTTTTCTTTCCTAACGATTAAAACTTTTACTGTTTCATATAAATCAAGTATACTTGAAATTTACAAAAGTAGCCATTTGCCAAAGAGTTTTTTTACGAGAAACTCCACAAGTATCAGAATCATGAAGATACCTAATTTTCTATTCAAACCAAAAAGCTGGTCTATTTAACAAATTATTATTTAACCTTATCTGTAACCAAAACAATATAATTAACTAAATTATTGATTATTTACCCCAATAACACTAAGTGGTAATCTCCAAGTCAAACAGTAGATGATATCCAAGTAGTCATTATCTAAAATTCATCCAACTCCAAAAAGTTGTAACTCTTCTTGAGCCATATAATCATGACATTTCCCAGTTATAGTCAGATTTATCAACTCTCGAATCCACAAATATTCTTTAAGATATCTAATATTAAACACCAGGTGTTATGATTGTTAATATCCTAGATAAGGGTATATATGTTTTCAAGGAACTGGTCGTAAGGCATTGATATGTTTCCAGTCATGTATGGATCAAGCCTTTTAAATACTAGGGTCATTCTTTGAAGATTCAAACATGACCTTACATAACTATCAAAGTTCATTACAGGTGCGGTATAACTTTTGGCATACTGCTGAATAACATTACTTGGAATATGCTTCCAAAAGTAATAGTCAAAAAAACTTCGGCTTAGAGAAAACCCTATTTCTTGTAAACCTTCGTAGTACTCGTCAAACGACAGACCTCCAATTTTATTCGAGTCGAGACGGTCAAAAAGCATTTTAAAATGTTGCAGCTTTTTCCAAAAGCTCAAAAACTCCTGAAAATCAATTCCTTGGTTTCGGTCTTCGTCGCAGGCTTGGAACATGACGCGCACAGTTTCTAAGCTAAACGTCTGAGTATCAAAAAAAGTTAACGCTTTTTGCAGTTGTGTGTATTCAATGATGTATGAGTTTGCTGGATTTCATTTACAAAGTTAGCGTGATAAGAAGCTGAATTAAAAAAACAACTCGCCGACTTACTGAATCGTGTTGCTTCTTGAAAAATATACTGAATGTTTTTCCCGTTAACTGCTATTGGAAGAGGTCCGTTAAAATATGGGTTCGAAAGGATTTCCCTATCCCCAGGCATGGGAATTTGTAGGAATTGGTTTTCATTCATCTTAGATTAGATATATCTGAAAGCATTTGATAAACTAATGAAGTATAAAAGCTACAGTGCTTCTACAAGAGATTTATCTATCTGTAACGATATTTTTGTATACATTTTAATCTGCATGTTTTTTACCTAGTTCAGTTTAGTTTTTGTTACATTACATCTTGACTCTTTTAAATCGACCATACAACAGACATGTTTTTTTTCCCCTCCCAAGCTAATGGCCGACTGTAACGGTCTGGGAGATTTGATAGACCAGGAGCTTCTATGAATACAATTTTGATAATATTTATAGGGTAAAAAGCAACTGAAAAACGGTGAAATATACTAGTTTTTGACATGCTAGGGTCAACGTAATGTATTTGCCACCGAATCTGAAAGTCTAAGAAAAGAATACGCTTGGGCCACTGGGAAATCAACGCCACGACTTGTTTAACTTATTTCTTTTGACTGTTATTAACACTTTTTACACAGAAGCACCTACTAAGTTAACATCAATATTATTTTTTAAAAAAATCAAAATTTCTATTCCGTAAAACCATTAATCAATAACTACGTAAAAGTCACGTGCGTAAATTATTTTTAAATCCAATCTTTAAATAATTTAATTTTTTCACATTTTTAAGAATTGCCTTGCTAGCTCAATCGGTAGAGCGTGAGACTCTTACTAAGTGTCATCTCAAGGTTGGGGGTTCGAGCCCCCCGTAGGGCTTATTTTTTGTACTTCTCAAACCGAAAATATTCTTTAGGGAATTGTTTATTTTTTGATCAATTTAAAAAGTTGATTTCTTTTTAAGAAAAAACACATAATTAAATGTAATATTTTTATTATACTACAAATGACAATATATATATCAGTGAACCCTTACAGAAAGTTTGTTGTGATGATTGAACACAATTGTGTCTTGGTTTAAAGCTTGCCTAGCCAAAAATAAATTGAAGTTTTTTTTATCTCACGCAAAAATGACTTAATCAGAGCTTCATTTTGATAAAAACACAATAGGTAATAAATCCAGCTGATCAATTGACATAGAAATTTTAACACATAAGAGACCCCACTAAACAGTTACAAAAATTAGCTCTAGCCACGCATTTACATACACTAATGCATTTAGAGATTTATTTCGATATTGATAACTAAGAAACTCAACTTTTTTTCAAAAAAGTTATAAAGGTTATAAAACAGCTTAATCGTAAAAGACCACATTAACATTTGGTTGAACAAGTACTTCCAGTAGAAGTTCCATCTGTAGTACCTGATGTGGTGCCACTGGTTTCAGTTGTTGTAGTACTACTTGTCCCACCAGATCCGCCGCCATCTGTCGTGCCGCTGGCAACACCACCGCTGCCTCCCGATGCACCTCCGGTTCCAGCACCACCACCGCCGCCAGAACCACCGCCTCCGCCGGCACCACCTCCAGCACCTGAGCTTGAAGCACCACCACCACCGCCAGCTCCGCCAGCACCTCCACCACCGCCTCCACCAGCACCAGTACCACTTCCACCAGCTCCGCCAGCGCCGCCAGCGCCGCCAGCACCACCTGAACCTCCATCACCTCCATTGACAACAGTAGTTGAGGTTTGGGTAGTGGTTGTTCCCGAAGAAACGGGAACGTAAACAACATTTGTAGAACCAGAGGAACAATCGGAGCAATCACTGGAACTACTACCACTACTGTACTTGTGGCTAAGCAGTTTCTTTAAAAACCAAGGACTAGCTTCTGATTTGGCTTCAGCCTCAGGATTAGCTATAGGTGCAGCCATTGTGAAAGTGGCAAAAGCTGCAACCAAAGTATTGGAGATTTTCATGCCTGTAAAAGAGCCAAAAAAAAAAAAAAAGAAGGAGAGTTTATAAAGGGTTCAAAATTTTTTTAAAAAAATGAAAGATCTAGACCTGCTGACTTTCAAATTAATGATAAAAAGAATGTGCTTAAAAAAATCAAACCAGTTGATTATTATGAGAAGAATAAAGAGAATTTGTTATTTACTTGAAGGAATACCTAGTCACTTATATACCTTTTGAAAGAAAGAAATTTCATGCAGTTATTGATCCATATTTGAATTATCAACAATCAGCTTTTTTTTTAAAAAATTGAATAAATTGGACCCACTTGATTTATCTTTAAATTCATTTTAAAAAGTTTAGCGCGGGAAGTTTAATATCTTTTAATTCCATGTTAAGAATTACACTTTTGCAAACAAGCATATATTGGTACGGTGGGGTTTGTAAACAATGATTTCTTTTTTTCTGGGTATATTTTGGAAAATACAATAGTTTCTAAAACCTCAATTACCAATTATTCATTACCAGATACCAGTTACCAAAAAGCGCATTGCTTTTCTACCGAAATGCTCATTTTCTGGAATAGAAGGTATGTTCAAAATGTACGTCTACGCATAATTCATTTTTTTTTAAAATAGAAAAGCTGTCGTAATCGCTTGCTAAAAAAAATAAAAAATGAGAAATTAATATCTATATAAAAAAACCTGCAGATTCAAGCAAAAATTTATTTTTATTTTTTTTAAAATAAATTTTTTCGACATTTTCCTTTAGATTGTTAATTTGAATCAAATATCTTGAACATTTTTTTAAGGCAGGTTCAGATCAAACAAAACCTTTTTGTCTTACTCAAATAGTTACACGGAGTTATTATTAAAAATATGATCATTATTATTTTATTGACCATCTAATCTATTTGTTTTTCAATTCTATATGATCATGTTTTTAAAAAACCCTGCTTAAACTACAGTCTTTAAACTTCAGAGTTGATTTTTTTCTTTCAAAACATGCATTTTTTTAAACAAAACCTAAGACATCGATCTCTACCCATTACACCACCATATTGCTGTAATGTCACACCTCCCAGATCCAACAGCAACAACCACAAAGGGTAAACAAGAGATGACACCCCCCACCTCATTTTTTTTTTAAAAAACAACATCTTTCCCTATGACAAATGACGGACCCTTTGCAAGATGTTGCTACCGCCAATGGGTTATCCTCAAATGTGACAGAAAAATCACAGCGCTATAAATGCAAATTCATTCTAAAAGCACACACAAAACCAGTCACTGCCGTCAAGTTCTCGCCTAATGGAAAATACATTGCAACATGCTCGGCAGACGCTAGCATTCGAATCTGGGACGCATACACCGGTCAGCACATTGCCGCGTTCGAAGGTCATATCCAGGGAATTTCCGACATTTCATGGTCTCCCGATTCTTTATATTTAGCATCGGTTTCTGATGACAAGACGGTGCGGGTCTGGGAGGTATCGAAAGAAACTGAGCTACTCCCGGAACCCTCCGCTGGAATACAAGCGGCGCGTATTTTGCGTGTTATGCGTGGCCACACGCACCATATCAATTCTATAGACTACAATTTCAAAGGAAACTTGCTTGTTTCGGGGAGTGCTGATGAAAACCTACGCATTTGGGATGTGCGACATTCGAGATGTCTGCGCACCCTAGCTGCTCACAGCGATCCTGTCACAGCGGTATGTTTTTCGTCAGACGGAACCATAATTGCGTCGGCAAGTCAGGATGGCTTGATTCGGCTATGGGATACACGTACAGGCCACTGCTTGAAAACTCTAGTTGGCAAGACAAACGTTCCTGTAATGTACTTGCGGTTTTCGCCAAACTCAAAGTTCTTACTGGCAAGTACCATGGACGCGACACTACGGTTATGGGACTACATGCGGGACAAGGTGGTCAAGACATACAAGGTGGACGAGTTTGATGAACATCGATACTCAAGTTCTAGCATTTTTATTCCACATGGGCGACCTCTTGTTGCGCAAGGCATGGGTCCCGATTCAATCACTATTTGGGATCTACAGGACCGTATTGTTGTGGAAACGCTAAAGGGGCACACAGATGTAGTTCTTGGACTAGATATACATCCTACTGAAAATCTCCTTGTTTCCTCCAGCAAGGATGGGACATGCCGAATATGGAAGGGCCTATAACGAAGTTATGATTTATATTGTTGTAGTATATTTATTTAAAGAAATCAGTATTAACGAAACGAAATCTTGTCGACATTGCTGGTTAATAGAGAAACAATGTTTTCTTCCATTCTGTTGACAACATTATCCTCCAGGTGCTTCTTTGGGTCCTGCTTTCCGACATATCTAGTCTTAAGTTGGTCTTCGGTAAGCTCTTTTTCTTCCTTCACACGAGTAGTATACTGCTCGGCCAACTTGACCATTTGCTGCACGGCTTGCAGGTTTTCGTGAGTATGTTTTGAGTAGTCTGGAATCTCGAGCCCAGAAGTCCATGCACTCTTGTGCAAGTTGAGAAGCATTTGTTCTTCCAGAGGTGTCTTCTTGTAATTGATATTGATAGAATAGTAGTGTCGGTTAAGACCGTGAATAAGAGCCTGGATTGAAGGCTTGTTGAGGTGACCAATGTTGGATGTAGTTTGTCGAGGCTCGCTGCCAAAAGCACCAGTTGGTGTGATAAGACGGAAGGCATCAATCACGACCTTACCACGGACAGATTGTATAGGATCGATGACAACGGCAACTGACCGTTTCTGGAGACGTTCAAAAGCTTGCTGGGTGTTGACATCGACAGATGAGAGCCAGCATCCAAAACCAGGATGCGAGTGGTACCAGCCAACAACGATCTGGTCGCGACCAGTTTGTTTGAGCATCTCAGTCATGCGTGTTTGAAAAACTTCGTCGACGGATTCGACACTAACGCCAGTACCACTTTGAGGCATGGCAAAAACATCAACAACGTGGATTGTGAAATCATCGACAAATTCGCCGAGCATCAGACCCATCTAGATAATAGCGTGTTAATAGAGGGGTGGCAAACTCAAAAATGGTGGAAAAATATGTGTATTTTCAAGATTCACAAGGTTACTTACAACTTCCATGGGAACACCAGCTCTTCCATGCTTCAGCATTTTAAGAAGAGCAAGTGATGATATGTAAACAGTTTCGGAGTTATCTACAGCGGGGGCGTCCTTGATGGTTATATGTTAGCCTGGGGTCAAACGATCTTTGTCAATTTACATTGTACTTACAATGGGGGTGCCCATGCCCATTCCTGGAATTCCACCAAATCCAAAATTCATTGTTTAATATGATATATAAAATTTGACTTGTTTTGTTTTTTTATTCGTTGTTATTTAAGAACGGCGAAGAGATTTATATGTATTGACAAAAAAAGTAGGGTCGAGTTGTAGATGTTTATATGAAATTAGTGGAGGTGATGGTAAAAAGTCTGAGCGTGCTGTCACAGTAAATTCTGGTCCGCCAACGCCACCACAGCACGCACAGTTTTTTTTTTGAAAGATCCGTTTCCATATAAAAAATACCCCTACACTACTGACATACAGCGTAAAACACGTTACACTGTTAAACGGCCACAGTCATTTAAAAATGTACCGGTTAGGACGTTTTGGAGCTACGGGTCGGGCATCCCGATTCATTCAGATTCGATTACAATCTTCGCTCAAGAGCTGTGCTTTTCCCAGCAAAGCCGAGACTCTCGCTAAATGTATGGTTCATACCCGTGATATCCGGCTCGCTCAATAATAAAAGACAGAATGTATTAACACGCAGGACCAGTCGAGTTCCCCAGATCAACGGCGTCAATTGGGGCTTTAGGCGAGGATGACCAAGGGAAGAGTATAGTGTGCAATGGCTGGATAGATAAGAAAGCTAAAAAAGTCGCTAAATCTCTTGTTTTTGGGTCACTGCGCGATGTTGATGGCCAAACAATCCAGCTCGTTGATGCCAACTCACCTTCAGTCGTTCGCTCGCTCAAGCAAGAAAGTGCTGTATCTATAGAAGGCAAATTAGAGGCTCGTACCATACCAGGTGGTGGACGTGCATGGGATCTTGTAGTTTCAAATGCTACCGTTCTTAACGAAGCCAGTGTTGTTGGATCCCAGCTTCAAACAGGCCACACTAAAGAATGGCCACCTCAGTATCGTTACTTGCAACTGCGTGGACCTCAATTTCAGGCAAATTTGAAACGCCGCGCAAAAGTTATGCGTGTGTGCAGAGACGTTCTTGATAAACTTGGATTTACCGAGATTGAAACACCGTTATTATTCAAGTCTACACCAGAAGGCGCGCGTGAATTTTTGGTGCCCACCAGAAAGAAAGGTTTAATGTATGCTTTGCCCCAGAGTCCTCAGCAATACAAGCAGCTGTTAATGGCATCTGGTGTCCACAAATATTACCAAATTGCGCGATGTTTCCGCGACGAGGACTTGAGAGCAGATAGGCAACCTGAGTTTACTCAACTGGATATGGAAATGAGTTTTTCCAATGGTAGCGATGTACGAAATGTTGTCGAAAGTGTAGTCAAGACTGTGTGGTCAAATGTGGCAAGTAAAGAGCTATTGACGTTGGACCAAGCCACTAAGACTAAACTTGTCAAAGCAGATACGTTAACCCACTTGACATATGATGAAGCAATTTCAAGATTTGGCATTGATAAGCCAGATGTACGCTCGAGTTTAGAGATTGTCGATACGACTGGGTTTGCGCGGGCCGTTGAACATAAAGATTTTGACGTTTTTGAGATTCTTGTTGTGCGCAATGGTGTGAATGAATGTCCTGGACTGGCCAAGAAACTTGCAGATCCACTGCACTACAAGGCTAGGGCTCCACGTGTGGTGGCACTCAAGTCGGAAGCTGCACTTGCTGGATGGCATGAAAAGTTTGCAGGGCTGGCAGAGTTTGATGACTTGACTGGACTTCAGAAGAAGCTTGGGCTGAAGGTCGGCGACATTATTGCTGGTTCAACGCGTCGTGCTAAAAACTATGAAAACCCTACACCATTGGGCCGTTTGCGCACAGTTACGATTCAGGAAACGCTTCCTCTTGGCAAGTATCAACGGGAAACAAGTGTTACTGAGTCTCTTGCGGACGAATTTGCAGCCATTTGGGTTACTGAATTCCCTCTGTTTAATCCAGTAGAGGTTGATCAGCCGGCGGAAGCAAAATTCCCCGAATATGACACTACAAAGTACGTTTCAACACACCATCCCTTTACCATGGCTAACACGGCCGACTACGATAAATTGGCCACAGCACCTCTGGAGGTACGTGGTCAGCATTACGACTTGGTGCTGAATGGCGTTGAACTAGGTGGTGGTAGCACGCGTGTACATGACACAGCCTTGCAGCAATATATTTTTGACAATATTTTGTGCATTGACAACTCCCACGCATTGTTTGGACATCTTCTTGAAGCGTTTGATACTGGATGTCCTCCACATGCCGGTTTAGCCATTGGATTCGATCGCATGACTGCCATGCTCTCCGGAACCGATTCCATTCGCGATGTGATTGCATTCCCTAAGAGTATTACTGGAGCTGATCCCATGATTGGCAGTCCGAGCGTTTCTACTGAATCACAATTACGCCCATACTTTATTAAAGTGATAGATTAGAGTACTCGATTCTACTATATACTCAATTTTCTACTAATTATAGATAGAGTTTTTTGTTAATAATATTGTACATAGTCCTTTAAAATTATTAATTGTTTATATTTTTTGTTCCTTTTTCTTTTTTGTTCATGCTTATTTGAAAAAAAGACGTTCCATGGCTGGTATTATAAAGAGGACTGGTATTAATAGTTTCTTGAGGAATTGCACGGTAACTATCCATAAGACTAGTTGGGCTGTCTGATTGCAACAGGCTGTTACTGCTGTTTGTATTATTATTGGTAGAGCCTTCCTCTGATAATAATAAAGAGGATTGTTCATTAGTTTGGTTCAGTCTTTGCTCAGAGTTAATATCAGTAGCTTCATTGGTGTTATTATTTCCACCTTCTCCCAAGTAGATAAAAGCTGAGTTTATTGGGGATTCAGATACAGTATGTGGGGAATCAACATAGGGGTCCATATAAGGAGAAGGAAGAGAAGTATCAAAAAACGGAATGGTATTTCCTTTGCGGCTATTTTCACTCAAAACTCCATCAAAAGATTCTAAAAAGTCTTGGTAATTTCCATCTTGGGTATCACTATTATTGTGGTAGATAACGTTTGCATTGCTTGGAAAACCTGAGTGATGGGAGTGGATTGCACGGTAGTTGATGTCAGCAGAGCCACTACGGCTATTATTCCAAGTTTCTCGGTATCTCTGTTGCTGTTGATTTTGAGAAAGAGTTGAATCTATTGCAAAAGGTTCTGCAGAATATGAATCCAAGGGTGGGAGGTAGTGGTGAGAGGAAATACTGTCAATGCTATGACCCATACCACTTTGACAGAAAAAGTTATGGTTGTTATTAAACGTGTTCCCTTGAGAATGTCTTCTTCGAATATATGAAAGAAATGGCGAGTCATGAATGCTAGGGGAAGATAAGCTTGTGGTTGGTTCTGCTGAAGCGGATATATCAGCTGAGGGGTAACTCCAGAGGGTTTCTCTCTCTGCATAGTTAAATATTCTTTGGGTGTTAATCCATTGTTCTCCAAAATGAGAAACTGCAGGTATATTAGTGGTGGCTGTTTCAGCTGTTGTTGCATTTCTATTTGTATGAACAAAGCCAGGAATAATAGGATGATGTTGAACAGTTTCCGAAGTATTTAGATCAGCAGAAGCAAACCCTTCACTTGCACTGTCATAAGCATCCAACTGTACAGAATCACTAGAGGGGGAGCAGTCTTCATTGCCGGGTTGGCTGGGCCTTTGAAAATGATGGTGCGATGCAACCGAAACTGTAGTGGTGGCCAGGTCGTCTTTCTCTGCTTTCTCTGATTTTTGTTCTCTGCCGCCGTGGTCCGGATAAAGGTAGTAGGCGCCGGAGCTGAGAGGCTGGCGTGATGGAGCGGCTGGTTGGTCCCCGGTCGATGAAGGCAAGGTGGTAGATATCATTGGATTGGTGGTTTTTAAAGAGGTGGATGCGGTATCAGGTACACTTTTTTTTATGGATGAAGCCGTTATCCCTGCTATTGTTGTTGCAACACATGAGCACGATACAGCCTTTTTCGATGCCTTAAATTTGGCATGGTTTGTTATATTTTTAGAGCTCGTGACTGCTGCGGTATTAGAAGCAGATGTCTTCCCCGAAACAAGATAGGGTCCGTTATGGATGGATTTTGGGGGGGGTAGAAGGCTGAATTCAGATGACGTTAACGAATCAAGGTACACATTTACCAAGGGGTATTTGGACGTGGCTTGTAAATGGGGCGGAGTAATCGCGTTGATTTTGGTTTTACGTTGCTCTTCATAAGACTCATAGATGGCCATCTTGTCGCGATAGACTTTGGCTAGCTCACTGAGTCTGTTGTTATCGTCTGCGGGGACTGTGGCAATGATTGATCGTAGTGTACGCCTTTGAAGACGAAACGCTCGTCTCGCTTCTCGTGGCTGAAGAGCAACAGTAGTTGGTACGCCGTACATTTTAGAAAGCTAGAATTTTATTATACTAATGATAAAGCAAAATAGGTGTTTCTTGGGATATATATGAAGTGAAAGAAGAAATGCTTCATGTTAAATGTTGTTACTGGAGACGTTCAATATTCAAATTGAGGGCTTACGTAAAGTGTTACACACGTATAGTCACAACCACACGTGATGTGTTTACGTAATGGTTTTGTATGTGCCTTGTTTTTTTAAATGATTTTCCACTTAGTGAGAGCGGCAGTTTGTTTGGTTAAATTCTAGGAGCCCAAAAACCCTGCCATCTTAGGCCTTCTAAAAAAAGAAGGAGAACCTGTCGTTAGAAAAAAAGTGTAAGAAACTGTAGACTGAGTTTTGTAAGTCCCGATTGATGATTGTAAGAACAGGTCTTTTGAGCTCCGCGGGTCTCCTAGCTCTCTCTCTATATATTTTTGGGTGTCGGGCAACTTCCCCAGCACAGTCA
This sequence comes from Magnusiomyces ingens NRRL Y-17630, assembly GCA_900497715.1. NCBI lineage: Eukaryota > Fungi > Ascomycota > Dipodascomycetes > Dipodascales > Dipodascaceae > Magnusiomyces > Magnusiomyces ingens. The sequence goes on from UIDE01000005.1 coordinate 1,215,523, forward strand.
TTTTTAACAAAAACAAAAACAAACAGACTGCCTGCATTCTTTTGAATAGCCCAGCAAACTTGTCAAAAAGCTCATCAGCCTAAAAAAGAAAACCAAAACCTTGTTTATTTCCCACTCACCACCAGAATTTTTTTATAATTTCTTTCTTTTTCCTTTTCTCTCCTTTTTTATTTTTTCTTCTTTACACTACCACTGGTATTTCAATCAAAACTTTTGACAACAACAACTTTAGGCTGCTATATCCATATAGATATATGTATATATTTATCTAGAGTCTCGAAATTGATATACTAAACACATAGTATTGTATATATTTATTTATATACTCAAGAGCCCATACACACTAGGATTCCCCTCTCCAGCATCTTTTCAAAGGCCTGTGTCTATGACTCTGACCGTCCCATTACCAACAAATCTTTCTCTCATCTTGCTACATTTCAACAGTCCTTCTCATCTCAGCTATTTGTATCTTTTTTCGGGGTTTGTCCTGCACTGTCTCGTCTTGCTTAACTTGTGCAACAAAACTTACCTCGCTTATCATTGTTTTTTCCTATATATACTTTTAGGTACTGCCAACACTACCACCACTTATTGCAGACCTACACCAACAAGTTCTAGCGTTTTAAAACTACAACTACGCTTTCATCTCTTCTCCCTCCCCTCCCCCGAAAAAAAAACTCATTTCTAAATTTCTTTCCAAGGACCTAATTATATTTATATAAACCACACTCAACCCCCCTTTGTTACATCATGGCTTCTCAAGACCCAATGCCTCGCTCTGCTCAAGAGTGGCGTGAGCACGGCGCAACTACTTTTGTCCACCAAAAAGTAGACTCCCAAGGAAAAGTCCATACCGTCACGATCAAAAAGGGTGTCAACAGCTTTAACTTTGGTCGCACTCTAGGTATTGGCTCCTACTCTACTGTCGTTTGTGCTTCAGACAAAGAGACTCGTAGAGAGTATGCCATTAAGATTCTCAATAAAATCCATATTATTAAGGAAAAGAAAGTCAAATATGTCGAAATTGAAAAACAAACTCTCAACCGCTTAGGGAACTATCCAGGTGTAATTCCACTCTATTACACTTTCCAAGACGAGCAGTCTCTATATTTTGTTCTCGATTTTGCAGCAAACGGTGAACTTCTTTCTCTCATTAAGCGTCTGGGGTCGCTTTCTGAGGAATGCGTCCGTTACTATGGCGCTCAACTTCTTGATGCTGTTGACTTTATGCACTCGCGTGGTGTCCTACATCGCGACCTAAAACCTGAAAATATTCTCCTCGACAAGTACATGCGTATTAAAGTTACCGATTTTGGCACTGCTTATCTTGTCAACCACGAGCGCGACTCAGAAGGAAATGAGTTGGACACTTACCCTCAGACTACTTCTGCAAAATCCTTTGTTGGCACTGCTGAATATGTGTCGCCTGAGCTTCTTAACCAAAAAGCTGTCACAAAGGCTTGCGACGTGTGGGCGTACGGCTGCATCATTTACCAGATGCTTGCTGGGCACCCTCCCTTTAAAGGCGATAATGAATACCAAACTTTTCAAAAGATTGTCAAACTTCAGTACTCTTACCCCCCACATTTCCCCACTGTTCTTCGCGACCTCATTAAGCACATCTTGATTCTCGACCCATCCCGCCGTTTTACTAGTGCTCATATTAAGGAACACTCTTTCTTTGACGGCCAGGACTGGTCCCGTTCCGCCATTTGGAAAACTGCTCATCCTAGACTCCTCCCTTATAGACATCAACCGCGAACCGTTTCAAACCCACTGTCGCGAATTGCCAGGCCAGGAACCATCAACCCAAACCTTAGAGCAAGGGCAAATGGTAATGGTCCAGGACCATCGGCATACGGCCAGTCTATTGCCCGCAGTAAGTCAGCCAACCCTCGTGCATCAAATTCAACTCCAAACTTGCTCAATATGGGAGCATCTGCTGCTGCGGGTGCTGCTGCTGCCCTGGCAAAGACTCCTTCATCAATTAGTCCATATCCTACCCCAACACAACAGTATTCTGGTAAGCCTGTGCCTGTGTTTGTTTCTAACAAGCCTACTCCCAATAGCAACAGTAATAATAGTAGCTCTCAAATATCATCGTCATCTTCTTCTCAGCAGCAAACACCTGCATCACCTGCATCGCGGAATATTCCAAGAGTTCCGGTTGTAAGAAGCACTAAATCACAACAACTTTCTAATATTCAAGTCTCCAAAACAACCCCGGCATCATCGTCACCATCACAACCTCTTCAATCTCCTATGTCGCCATCGCAACAACTACAAAATAATAACAATAGCAGCGGGTCTGCTTCAGTCCCCAAACCAATAGTAGCGCCTCTAGCTCCTCCGACTCCTCCTGTTATAACTGCCTCTGTCTCTGCACCCTCATCGCCTGTCACTACAGCAACAGCTGCTCCAACATCAGCTGCTCCACCACCAAGTAATACCCCTGCTGTTAAGCTTTTAGAAATTCCACCACTATCCAATACTGATAGAGAGTTACAGTCACTTTTAACTACTAAGGACGAGCGTATTCTCAAGATTTCAAACGTTACTATGTCTATTACCAGCGCTAACTCTGTTCACCAGCAATCCCCGGAGGGAAACGGCAGCAGTAGTAGTGGAAGCAATGGTAAAAAGAGCCAGGACGATGGGACTGCGTACGAGGAAGAGTTTAATGGGCGCGAACCGAGCCGAATTTCCCGACTGTTTGCAGGCTCACGCAAAAAGAAACGTATCATGTTTGTCACAACTTTAGGACGACTTGTTGTGATATCCTCGGTTGAAGATAAGAAAGTGCACTTGGACATTCGCGTTGTAGCGCCACAGGTTGTTGTACGTGAGTTTGCCCATAATCGAAAAAACAATGTGGGTGTGTTTGCTATCGAAGCACACAATAAAGTGTTTACTTTTGAAGACCAGGGTGGATCCGCCGATTGGATGACGTCGTTTGCCAAAGCACGAGCATATGTGGAAAACGCGGAAGCAGTCAATGCGTCTAAAACTCATATGACGGCGGCAGCAGCGGCCATGGCGGCGGCAGCCAGTTCTGCGCTCCGGTCAGGGACTGTTGGTATTGGTGGAACTTTGGGGGCTCACTCGCAGCAATCACAGTCTTACGGGGGACGAGCGTCATCGGACCTTGATGGGATTGTGAATGAAAACACGTCCATGTTTCTGAAACGACACGAAGAGCGCAAGCTACGAAAAATCATTTAAATGAGTTACTATCTTTTAAGATAGTTTGATAATATGATGGAGAGAAAAAAAATTAAACAAATAAAATCATTAAAACAGACTCCTCTATCATTTATTTAAAGATCTATATATTTTAAAAGTACAATATCAATCTACTCAAAACTTGATACTTTGGTCTTTATGAAATTTTTTCGTCGGTATAAACATATGTCCATTTTTTTCTTGAGTATTCTTAAGTGATGTTTTTTTCAACACTATGTAAAGTAGTTTTCTTTTATATCGCGCACCTTTTATGAAACTTCCAGTCTTGTCCGAGTGACTTTTTATTCCAGCTGTTGCTGCGTGTTTTTTTCCCTTTCTCTTTTCTTTATCTGTAGAAATATTAATAGTACAGTCTCCCAAGCGACGATAGTAGCAATTCGAAAGCTTTCAATATCACACTTTAAGCACGGTGATTTAAAAGAATGTTGAAAAACTTTGGGCGCCCCGTGATGTACTGGCCGTCTTAAGTGAGTAATAAATGTATAGTCACGTGAGTCATGGCAATGACGTAATGAAACCCAATTTGTTTCAAGATGCGGAGGACGGTGTCCTCATCAGTTGAGAGGGTTGTTTTCTTGGAGGTTAGGATTCTCAAATAAAACCTGACAAAGGCCAAAACGTTAGACGAGCTTCAATTACTGTGCTCAATAGTCAAGTGGGAGAAATGACAAGATATTTATAACTGTTTTAGGGATCCGTTTAATCTGGAGTGAAACATGAAGATATAGACTGTATCTAAAAAAATGGGATATTGAAACGCTGGCTAAAGTGGAAGAAAAAAAGGGCATATCTATTCTGACTATTTTTTCACATATTTGTCCGTGGAGAGGAAGAAATTAAGACATTATGAGGCATAGCTTCTCCTGAAAAAATGTACATAAGTTTATGGAAAGAGGGGGGTAAAGATGATATTAGATAAAGTTTTGTTTGTAAGTGGAAATATGAACCCTGTTTTTATTCAAGCTTAAAAAAAGGAAATAACGTTAGTTCCCAATCTACTCTGTTTAGCATAAGTGCCTTCTGAGGTTTCGGTTCACACACTCAGTACACTCTCCAGTGTTTTTATTTCAAATCTGGGAGGTTGTACTTTCGGTGTAACATCTGTCACTGTCTTTTCGACGAAAACGTACTATACCTTTACTTCCTTCACTCAACCGTTTGTCTCGGTTTCAAGGGGATTTTTCAGCCCAGGCTTGTTACCAGCTTAATCTTACATTATATATCTTAATATCGCAGCTTTAGTCTGCGGTTTCAAACCCCTTTATCGCACAATTATAAGTAAATACGCTCCTGTGATTTTTTACTAAGTTACTATTATTATCTTTATTCCATTTGTTCTAATGCAAGAGTTATTTTCTTCTTGTTTCTGTTATTGACCACGGATAGCTGTAGCTCTTATGTGGAGATGAACGAGCTCTTCTACGCAAAAAACCCCTTACCCTGATATTTTATTCAGCATGCGACTTGACCGTTTCCTTTTTAGGGGTGGCTCTTGGGGAAGGGCCCTGTTGAAATTCCAGCCGCACATCACAGGTGCTCCTGCAAGCACTGCGAGCATTCCGACCGAGGAAGAAAAAACTCAAAGGGCCAATGTATTTTGCTGAAAAAACTCTTAAAATAAACAAAAATCGTTATCAAGAGTAAAAGAATGGAATTGTTCGATTAAAAGGTTTTAAGAGACTGTTTTTGTGTGATATTTTATCAACTTACTGGAGTATATTAGTATGATAAATTTCAATTCAAGATCAACAACCCAGAGACTTATATACAAAATCGTTTAAACCAAAAATCATTTAATTGTAGAATTGTAGAATTGGTAGACAAGTTTATTTCTTTCTATAATCCCTTTTTTGATATATATAAATATTTGATCCTACCTTGATAGACCAACTTTGAGATACTCTTCATTTCTTTTTCTGTCTGTACAAGATGCTACTATTTACGACGTCTTCCACCAATCTTGCTAGCAGACTTCACACCGGAAGCCGTTTTGTTGATGGGAGTGCTTTTTTCTTTTTCCTTGTCGGCGTCCTGTGGCTTGCTGGAGTCGCTGGGAGCATCGTCTTTGCGGCCGACCTTGCGTCCACCATGGTTTTTGTTAATCATCTTGTAGAGCTTGATGGGAACGGTGTAGATGATGGTTTCAGTCCACACGGGGTCCACAATCTCGGTAGGGTCGAGGAGATACTTTTTGCGCGAGTCCTCAGTGTCCAAAAGATAAACCTGGCCGTCTGGATGCACATGGAACTCCTTGCCATTGCCTAGAACAACGCCACGGGTATTGCCAGCCGGAACGCCGGAGGGCCACGCGAGGGTTTTGGCCTCCTCAATGACAGAGGTCATGTAGCGTCGGTGGCGCGAGGCGGTGATTTTCAGGGCGATGAACTGCGCGGCAGAGACCAAAAGAAAGATAAAGACAAAAACAAACATAAGACCGGGGCGGTAGCGGGAGTAAAAGTAGTCTGCGCCCTTGAGCTTGGGGAACCCGTGGGCCAGGAAAAAGTCGTACCGCTCGCGCGCATGGGTGTCGGAAAGAATCTTGTACACGAGACCTAGGCGTGCGAACCGGTCGGTGGCCTCCTTGTAGAGATGCTTGCGCTCGGAGGCAGAAAGAGGCTTGATCTTGGGGGTGGCGGGGGGCTCGTTGCTAGATTCGTCGTTTTGGGCCTCAGCTGCATCCTGCTGCTCTTTCAGTTTTCGCTTGAGAGCACGCTCGCGCGCGGACGTTACCTTGTCTGGGTGGATTTTGCGCGACAGTTGCTTGTAAGCTCTGTCAATGTCTGCCTGGGAGGCTCTTTTGGAGATGTCGAGCCACGAGTAGAAGCTTGTAGCGGGCCCGAGCTCGGGGTCGGTGCGGATCTGCTCGTTCAGGTGGAAAATCTCACGGTCCAAAGAAGACCAGTTTTGGTTAAACTTGCGCTGGCCCGGTTGCTCATCGTAAGGGTTCTGTTGTCTTTTTTGCTGGAAACCGCTGCTGCTGCTGCCACTGCGCTTTGAGGACCGACGGTTGCCGGATCTTCGCTGATGCTGCTGATCTTCAGGGGAGGCAGTAGCAAGTCCCACCAGCAATGAAACAAGCAGGCCAAGCAAAAATACGACGTGGAAAGTCTTCATTGATCTGATGATAGCGTAGGAAAAATAAAGGGTAGCTTGAAGAGAAAGAAAAAAAAAGTTTCTCTTTTGTATTTTTTTTAACAGCTGGCACAAAAAATCCTCGATTTGATTAGGTAATGCCGAAGATTTCAGATATTTTTGTCTACAGCTGAAAAGTTTGTTTTTTTTTCCAGATCAACACTACCACCACCAATTAAAATAACCTTACACACACTAAAAATCCTCCTCTTCACACAATGCCTCCTAAACCGTCTTCTGCAGACTCCAAGTTGAAAGTCTCGTCAAAGAACGAGCTTATCACGAAATATCTGGTCATTTATAACGCCGTCTCGGCCTTTTTCTGGGCCGCCGTGCTGCTTCGTTTCTTGGTGCTTTTCCCTCTGGTCGGAACCAAGTTTGTGAGCGGAGGCCTCAACGATTTCCTGCGCTGGGTCCAGACTCTCATGATTCTGGAGGTGTTCCACTCGCTCTTTGGTCTCGTCCGCTCACCCGTCGTCACCACCGTCATGCAGATTGCCTCCCGCTTGCTGGTTGTCTGGGGCGTTCTTTATCCTTTCCCCGATGTGGGCCAGCACCCTGCCTTCTCCACTTGCACCATCGCCTGGTGCATCACGGAGATTATCAGATATACCTTTTATGTCTACACGCTGCGCCGCTCCGGCCCCGAAGGCGTGCCTCGTGCTTTGACTTGGCTCAGATACTCAGCCTTTTATGTGCTTTACCCTCTTGGCGCAGGCAGCGAGTGGGTTCTGATTCTCGTCAGTTTGCCCGATGCTGAGCAGTTCTCCACATGGTACGCTCTTTTCCTCAAGGCTTCTCTTCTGATTTACATTCCTGGATTTTACGTCATGTTTACTCATGTGGTCAAACAGCGCAAGAAGGTTCTTGGTCGTTCCGTCATTTCCAAGGCCAAGAAGAATATTTAAACTGACTTTTTTTCTATTAAGAAAAGATATACATAACAATGAGTTTCTAATAACATTCACAATTCTTCTTTTAACAATTATCACTTTTTTTTGTACATTCTACTATTGTCGTTTTCAAAGGATTCTTGACAATTCAACAGACAATCTATCAAGAGCCTCTTGGGCTTCTTCTTGTGTCATATTTTTAAAGTTTTCTAAAAAAAAAAAAAGGATTCCCTGTGTTAGTAAAACTCAAATAATAAAAACAATCACTGTAAACTTACCTCTAAAGCTTCTTACTTGCTCCGCAAGTTCCTCCGTTTTTCTGACATCGGCCTCGGAACCTTCACCCCCAGCAAAGCGAGCCCGCTGCTGATCTTCTACACGTCGAGTTGCACCAATTGCGGCGCCCCAATCCTGATCCTCAGCAAGAGGCATCCGCAGACCGGTGCGATTGACTGCTTCGCGGTACATTTTATCAATTTCGCAAGACAAGTCGTTATAAGAGTCCTGGCCCTCGGATGCTGCTGCCGCCCCCGCTGCAGCACTGGAAGAAGATAAAGAAGAGCCAGGCGGTGAAAATAACTCTGCAGGATGCATAGGAGCAGTGCCAGAAGTGGGTGTTACCATGGCGCTGGTGTTTCCACTAACTGAGCTGCCCTCGCTGCTGCTATTTATTGTCCGGGTATTGCGGTCCAGCGGCAAAGGTGGGGGGACATTGGAAGCAGGTCCTGGGACAGAGGTTGATGGGGTTGCTGAGTGGGTCTCGAGCATGGGAGTCGGTGGCTCTGGTTGGTCAAAGTCCATTGCAGAGTCCGATTGCGGGGCGCCGTAGATGGTTCCAATGCCGGTGTTCCCAATAATCGCGTCGGAATCGGTGGGGGGGTCTGCACTCCACCCGGAAAGTGCAACATGAGTTCCCAGCACATCTTTAACACGAGCCATCCCCAGGGGTTCTCTTGAGACGGACGAAGAGCCGTTGGTGTTGGTGAAGCCGTTGGAGAATAAGCTCGAGTCTCCTTCATTAAGATCCACCGTCTCGTATAACGTGTCTCCAAGCACTTGCTCGCGCACAAACTGGGTGACCTGTTTGGCCTTTTGGATGGCCTCGGGTATATTGTGTTTAGAGTAGTAAGGTAGCTGCTCGCCAGCCTCAACGGTATTTTTGATATTGCGGCACACGGCCAGGAAAATGCCGTCCCAGCCCTCAATTTCGAGCTTATCGAGGAGCTTTAGGATTTGGGAGATTTGGTGGGATATTGTATCCAAGTGTTCCTGGTCCTCTTGCTCACGAGCAATGCGGGCTTGGACTTCAGCTTCTGCCTGGGCTTGGGCGGCGGCAGTGCTGGCCGCCATGATGGGACTTTCAATATTGTTGTACATTTCACGGTGAGTGTGGTAGGGGAACGGGGTAAAGGGACTAAAGGTGTAAATGACTGCGAGAAGACTATCGCGGACCGACCTTACATCTTGGTCATCAGACGTGTAAGCATTTGTCCAGTAGGTGATGTCTTCGAGAGAGTTTGCATTGTCGGCTGCCAGATTAGTTGTTGAGCCCGTGTCCATAGCATCAGGGTCAGCCGAGGTTGATCTTGAGGGGGCCTCTGGGGGGGACGAGATTCCGTCAAAGTAGGAAAACTCGTCAATCCAGGTGGGCAGGGCTGCGGTGAAGTACTTGTTGATGAGGGTTGTTGAGTGGCAAATACCGGCATGGGAGGGTCTGTGGTTTAAAAGGTCTTGTTGGAGAAAGATGCGCTTGTCTTTGAGGGAGGCAGTTTGGGGTGGAGAAGGGGCATCTTGGTCAATGTTGATGTTTTGGTCTTGTGGTGGGAAGTCGACAGGTAGTGATCCGGAAAAGGCTTATGGGGCTAGTGGTCAGTAAGTTTGGTTTAAGCGTGGGTAGGAGGATATAAGTATAATTGACAAACCTTTGAGAAATTCAATTTTGCCACTTTTGGGAGGGCCGACCACAAGAATGTATTTGCGGTCGATTGACGAGTCGTCAGCAACTGAAGACATGGACATGGTGGAGAGGGTAGACAAGCGGTTTGAGTTGGGATCCGCTCCGGTGGTAGTAGGAAGCAAACCTTGGTCCATGGTGATGCACTGGGGGGATGGTTTTATAGTTGTAATATAGAAGTTTTGTAATGGGTTTTTATGGACAGGAAATTTCAAATATAAAAAAAACAGAAATCAGAATTCAATTGAGGAAAATAAATAAATTAAAAGAATATAGATCAAATATATTTATATAAAAAATGAAATAAATGAAAAAAACAAAGGATCTAAAAAATGGAAACAATAAAAATGTCGCCAAAGAAGGTTACTAAGATCATTTTTTAAGTTTGATGGATTGTATGGATTGGCTATTTAGCTGTCATATAAACTTTGGCAGCCTTCCGCGCCCCCTTTGAGCCCAAGGCGCCGTGCGGCTTTCAATTCATGCGGCTAGCAAAGAGTGGGGTGTTTTGTTTTTTCATCTATGGAGGTTAATCAAATAAAACTTATTGAAACAGCAGGAATAAAGCAAAAAAAGTATACTGAATGGGCAGATGCCAGTAATACTAGATGAAAGATGTTTTTATTTTTGTTCAATCATTTTAAAGCCCTTTTTTCATATCAAACGATGGTATTTCTATAACAAACATGGTTTTGAAATTAAACGGTAGTAGTGAAGTAAACAATCTTTCAAAGTATAAACAAAAAAAGCATTTCGCCATTTAACTTAAATTTATTATTACTATCGACATTTTATAATAAACTTACTATATATGTAGCTTGTTTGATTTTTATAAGGTATATGAACGCACATGCGTATATGTTTATGGGCTGTTGCACAACGGCTGTTTTAAGATCCCACATAAGTAAACATTGAGCAGTCCAGCCCCACGTTTAAGATGGTTTTCCAAAGTACATTTATATAATAACTAGGCTCTGCGATGCTTGGAAGATGAGTTCGTTTTTAAAATAATAGATGAACCCAGCCCTGAAACTTTTCAATAGTAAACAAAAGATTCTGGGAATATATAAATTGGCGGGAAGAAAACAAAAAATTGTGTATAAATATATTCAAAAAGTCTTGCTTTTTCTTGATTTTTATTTTCAAAAAAAATTCCCATTTACTTGACAAAGCTATATACAACATGTCTAATTTTCACAAAAATACACAGCCCGATGAACGATCCAAGACCAAATCGCCGCCAACATCCGCTAAACAACAGAAAAAACCCATCACAAGAACCAGAAATGGCTGCATTACTTGTAAAAACAGGTGAGTAAAATGCTTCAACAGAGAAAAAAAACTAACAATCTTTTGATAGAAGAATTAAATGTGATGAAGGTAAACCCTCCTGTGCAAAGTGCACAAAAAGCAATCGCAAATGTGAAGGCTACAAACCAAAGTTTGAGTTCAGAGAAGTACCTCACAGTAGGTATATCTCACCCGTATCGTCTACAACCTCTTCTTTTTCAGCTCCTGCTGAACAAACACTGAGTCTTGCCGGTGCATCCATATCTTCTACTCAATTGGCTCATCACCAAGTTTTGCCTCCCATGGCTTCCTGTTCATTCAACCAATACACCGAGCCGTCGTTGTCTTCATCTGTTCCACGAACCAACCACGCGTCGGGGTTACCTCTTCCAAGGCTCCAGGATTGTTTGGAACAGCAACGGCAAACAGCCGGAGGATCATGTCCTCCACGCACGCCGCCGATTCCCAGTTACGCGAACGGGTTTAGGTCGTCGTCGTCACCATCAGGACCAACAGTTGACGGTGCAGGAGCGGCTGGAGTGGCCTCGTATAGCTATCTGTCACCTAGCCCTACGGCGGCTATGGTTCCGCGGTCCAAGTCGCCGTCGTTGCGGAACATTTTGAACTTTACGCCATCGTCGTCTCCTGGGTCAGCTGACGGAGTACCCAGATACTATAGCTTGGGGTGATTTATTTTTTTAGAGCGGGTTCCGGTTGATAGTCTAAATCAGGATATATATTAGATATTTATAAATTTGCTTGTTTTAATCGAGATATGCTACGAGCCAGCTTTCCATGTTAACAAAGAAAGCTTAAAGTTCATTTTCATGAGGTTTTGAATCTTTCACGTCTTGTGGACTGTCAACACGCGCCTTTTGGTGTTTGGACTGTTTTTGGTCCCGCCGGTAGTTGCAGGTTCGAAACTGTGCACCCACCAACTCTTTTTGCTGTTGTAACTTTTTGTGGGTGTGATGATGCAAGTGATTTTTTTGCTATTTTTACTCACCCAAAAAAAATTACAACAACGTCATAGGCGGGCTGTTTGCTACAGTGCCACTTTTGTTTCCAAGCTTTTTTTTCTCCGTATGTTAAAAAGTGTATCACAATACAACTCCCCTTTTTTTTTTTTTACACACCACATGAACTTATAATTCTTCATTTCACATTTCATTCTTATAAAACATCGTCCTCTTGGATTTCATCTCTTAACTTTCTCATTTCTCTGTTGCTCTTCCATATATATTAAACTCTAGAGAACCTAACTAAAGCTATGACTGTTGTCTGTGCTTGCGTCATCGTTACATCTCCCCCATAATGCCGACCCCTCGCAAACAGGAAAGCAGCAGCTCTCAAAAGATCCCACTCCCCCATTACCAAGAGACTCTAATGAACCAGCAAATATCCGCCTCTGCACAAGCAATGGGATCCTTCACGGCTTCGGCGTCTGCAGCAGCCTCGTCGGGAGTATCGGGACAAACAATTGTCGGCAAAATTGCTACTAACAATACAACTAACGCTGCCAATGCTACTACCTCATCCGCTCCAAATCAGCCCTCTAAACCAACCATCAAGTTCCCTCCTAATCATATCCCACTCTCCCCAGATCCTTTATCTCCGTTCTATATCCCATTGGCAAAATCCTCCTCTTCAAAATCTCCAGCAGGTAACCTCAAAGTCTTGCAGCAACCACAGACTCATCCCTCTTCCAGCTTCTCTCTTCCAGCTTTGACCACATTGCCCTTCTCATCCGGACCCATAAACCCTATTGATCTCCCCAGTCTTATTCTGGCCTTAAACCTTGAATCTGAATTCGACTCCTTCTTCAATACTTTGGTCGATATTCTCCAGTCTCTCTTTAGCGCAACACGCGTCTCCTTGGCTCTCCCAAATGATCCGGCTGACATCTACAACGCCCCATGGGGACTAAAGGGTCTTTGGAACGGCGAATCGGATCTTCCTTCTCCCTCCTCTCAGTCTTCTTCATCATCATCAAAGCACTCAGAGACGCCTCGACATAGTATCGATACTATCAATATCTCTTTAAACACTTCTTGTAAGTTTTTTCTTTTTTTTTCTTTTTTAAGGTTAAAAAAAAGTCAAATTTACTAACCTCTAAAAACTTTTTTCCCCTCCCTTTTTTTTAACAAAAAAAGCTAATAATGATTTGGATGACAGTTCTTGGGATACCGAGGATATCATGAGCGATATTGAAGATGAAGATGAAGATGATTCTTTATTATTAATCTCTCAATCAAAACCCCCTACCACTGCTCTTTCAAAAAATACAGAATCTAACCCCACTGATGCCACTAATCCAGCCAGACCAGACCCTACCCAGCGGGTCGCATCTCCTTTCAACTACGTCCCCCTCTATTCATCTTCTCTCAACTCCCTTTATCAAGAAGATGTCGATTTAATTACTGAAAATTTCACTCGTTCAGCTGCTTCAACGCATCCCCAGAACCCCAGCATGGATATTAATGCCGCTGAAACTACCGCAGCTGCTATTGCCACCCAACAACCTCTTGCTTCCTCCTCTGCACCCACAACAATAAGCTCACATGCTCATACCCAGCCCCTACAACCACCACCCCACCTTGAAAAACCTGTCTCCTTACGTCAAAAACTTACTCGCCGTTTATCGAAATCTAAACGTAACAAACCTGATGATCCCTTGTCCATACCCAAAATCGAGGTAGGCGTTGCTGCTGCTACCCCTTCCATCAACCTTCCTTTGGACTCGGAATCAAACAACTTACCTTCCCCTCCTCCCCCTCCCCCTACCCACGCTGCAACTAATACTCCTACTGTTGCTGCGACAAACAATCAAACACCTTCATTAAAAAAGGGAAAACATAAACATTCATCAAGTGTCTCAAGTAACGGCAGCACCTCCCGAGGCGGCAATAACCGAGGCTCCTATTCCCAAAACCACTCTCAAACGTACGCGTCATCTTCCGCGTTTACGTACCAAAATTTCCCAAGGCATTCAACTAACAACCGCTTTTCCAATCTCTCGACAAAATCCCAGCTCTTACCAAACCTTGTTGTCTTTGACGAACTCCAGTCGTTGGCCTGGGAAAGAGATCCCCTGATTGATTCCTCAAGCATTAGCAAAATTATCAAATGTGGAGCCGCAACTTTGTTGCAACGAAAATACTCGCCCAATGGTGACGTCCTGGCCCCTCCCAAATATGAGGAAAAGATTTACTTTGACAGCGAACAGACAATGAACTCCCCCTGGAGCTGCTCACCTGCCCCATCTCCAGCAATACACGACTCACAAGAAAACCCCTTTTTCAAGGACTACGCTTTATCTCCTAAAAGCACTACCTGTAGAAAATCAAGTGAAAGCTCAGAGCTAGAATCAGCCTTTTCCCAAGGAAGCGACTCGGACACATCTTTCTCAGACTATACTAAAAAGCTCCATGATCCGCCATTCTTACTCTCCGGTATCAAAGAATCTGTCTCGGCAATTGGCTGCGAAAACACAGTCAGCATCATCCACATACCACTTATTGTCCCCACCAAAGTTTCTATAAATAAGTTTTTGGGGAAAATGGAATACAAAAATACGTCGCCCCCAATCGCCGTCCTCTCCATAATGTCCCCCTTAATACCCTATCCTGGTGACTTGAGTGAGCATCTCAAACAGTTTTCCTCGCATATCGCCACTGCCTTGGTCAATGCTAAAGCTCACACAAACCTTAGCAACCAGATTGACTCAATTTCCTTTTCTTCCTCTCTTTCATCCCGGCCCCCGCCTTATCATCATAACCATCACTACCACCACCATCACCGACTGTCGGCTGGTAGCACCGCCACTTCTTACAGCGGCTCGTCTTCCCTTCAGTCTCCTACTTCTACAATCTCTCCAGAGAAATCAGCACGAAGTACACGTCATCGGGAGCGTCTAAAACGTGTAGGATCGTTTGCATTCAAATATGGTTATGCAAAACGATTAAGCTATTCTTCAACTAATTCGGCTACCGCCTCAAAAGAAGATGACAATAAGGACACCGAGGAAGAGCATCCTAGCCATCATAGGCCTTCTTTGCTCTCAAATCCAAGCTCCTTGCGCTCGCTGCTGCCGGTACGGCACTTGCGCAAAATTCTGGAGTCTATTCCAATACAAATCTACACAATGGAGCCGGTCGGTGGTAACATTTGTTGGGTCAGCAACAGAGTCACATCCTATCGTGGCCAAACCTACGAAGAGTTTTGCGCAAATCCTTACAAGTCCATTCATCCCAAAGATAGAGACGACTTCTTGTCTTTGCTCCATGAAGCCTTCCGAACGGGCGAAGCCTTTTCACGCATGGTATACTTGCGCCGTTTTGACGGCGCTTACCGTGCTACAATTTACAGATGTTACCCCCTGCGTGATGATCGTGGCGTAACTGCGTTTTGGCTTTGCACTCTGTTTGATGTGCACCAACAGCGTAAGGCTGAACTAGCTGCCATCAAACGAGCCAAGCAAACTGCCGGTGACCACAAGTACAAGATCCTGGCCGAGTCGACTCCTATCATCGTCTTTACTTTTCATCGCTCGCGTGGCATTGTGTATTCCAACAAGGCCTGGTTTGATTTCTCCGGGTGTAATGCCGAAAAAACTTATGGCTTTGAGTACGTTAAGCGCATTCACCCGGAGGACCGAGAACGATGTTTGATTCAAGCTGACATGCTCAAGAAACATACACCCAAAGATGAATGGTCCATCAAAAACGTTCCTCCAAAGGGTTCCTACACTGTCGAGGCGCGCTTACTCGACAAGAACAACCAATACATTTGGCATCTCATCACCTACACATCTGTTGATGCAGAAGACTTGGAAGATGGCATGTGGTTTGGAACATGTACCAATATCAATGATCAAAAGCTCAACCAAGCAAAACTTTTAGAAGACAAGGAGGAAGCCCAGCGAACAATTGAGTCTAAAACAATATTCCTTTCCAACATGTCGCATGAAATCCGTACGCCATTGATTGGAATTTCAGGAATGGTTAGATTTCTGTTTGACACGCCGCTCACAGCAGAGCAGCTGGACTACTGTCATACCATTTCTTCGAGCTCCGATGCTCTTCTCAACGTCATCAATGATATTCTAGACTTGTCCAAGGTTGAATCGGGCAAAATGACTCTTACTTCATCTTGGTACCACGTGCGACGTCTTTTGGAAGAAGCAAATGAGTTTTTAAGCTCCATGGCGATTTCCAAGTCTCTCGAGCTTAACTACATGATTGAAGACGATGTCCCCATGTGGGTTAAAGGTGATCGATTTAGATTACGTCAGGTGATGCTCAATCTTATTGGAAATGCAATCAAGTTTACAAATAAAGGCGAAGTGTTTACACGGTGTAGTGTGGTGAAAGAAGACAAAACAAAGCCTTCCAATACCGTCCTACTAAAGTTTGAGGTGATTGATACTGGACGTGGCTTCACAAGCGAAGATGAGCTAAGAATGTTTAAGCCATTTTCACAATTGAGGTCCAACCATCAATACCAAGACTACAGTGATGGTCCATCGTTATCTTCATCTTCTTCCTTTTCTTCGTCCTCGTCATCGTCTTCCTCATCCTCATCCACTTGCAGCTCTGGGTCGTCGACCTCAACTGCGAAGGTACCCTTTGAGGAACCCAAAATAGAACCCATATTGGCACCCCCTACGTTTACATCTCCAGGAACCGGTCTTGGACTGGTGATTTCGCGGCAACTTATTCAGCTCCAGGGCGGCGAGCTCACTTGTAAAAGCAAGCCTGGCAAGGGTAGCAAATTTGTATTCACGTGCCGTGTAAGCTTGCCAACAGAGTCCGACAAGCCACCAGTGGAAGAAAGCATGCAGGTAGAAGAGGAAGTCATTGTTTCTGAAGCCCAGCCACTTGACATTTTAATCATTTGCCCATGTGAGTATGCGCCATTAAGTATCATCCACCACATCAAAAAGACAGTGGCAGACCCAGTCAATTGCCAATGCACGGTGGTGAAGAATGACAACATTTTGAGAGAATATATTTCCGGTAAGAAACCTTTCCGCAGGTGGACGCATGTGATTATCAACAATTCAAAGTCCGAGCTAGTGGAGACTGCCAAGCTTGCGCTGGAGTGCAACCGACGATTTCAGTGGATGATGGAAATCGTGCTGCTGGTCCCCCTGATTCAAGAGTCGACTATTATCGCCGGCATTAATGGCGTTGGCGCCGTGGGTCAACAAAAGTTACCCCCTAGCATTCGGGTGCTGCATAAGCCTGTGACCCCTACAAAATACAGTTTAGTATTTGATCCATCCAAGCAGCGTGAAGCGAGCCGGGACCTCAAGATGCGCAATGCCCAGGAGGTTCTTGAAAATCAAAAAGATATTTTTAAGACAATTCAGCGGTTTGTTGGAGATCGGCGTAAAGATGACGAGGCTGGTGGGGCAGGCAGGAGCAGCAACGGCAAGCTAAAAACGGAGGAAGGTCCGATGCGCGTGCTTTTGGCGGAAGACAACCCTGTGAACCAAAAAGTGATGGGCCGGTTTTTTGACAAGGCCGGGCTCGAGTACGAAATTGCCCGAGACGGAGTGGAATGTACCCGCAAGGTCTTTGAGCACGCGCGTGGGTACTATGGCCTGATTATTTGCGATCTCGACATGCCACGGAAAAATGGCTTTGAGACGTGCAAGGAGATTCGCGAGTGGGAGCGCCAGCAGGACGCAGCCACCGGGAAGCCAGAGTGTCCGGTGGCCATTGTTGCGCTGAGTGCGTACGTCATGTCGGACATGGCGGGACAGTGCGACCAGGTCGGGTTCACGCGGTACATCTCCAAGCCGATTGACTTTGGTCGGCTCAAGGACTTGATTTTGGAGCTTTTGTCGTGAACCTGTGGCCCAGTTTAAAGGCTGCAACAAGCTGAAAGCCGAGGACTTTAAATTGCTCAGCGACTTGGCTATATTTGTTGGTTGCTGTTGAGCGGTGGGTTCTTATGATAGATATTTAGTTCCCATAAGCAGATGTGTAGAAAAAAACACAAGGACTTTTTGCGCGCGCCAACAAAATTTTGTGTGAAAAAAAATCCACCCTTAAATTTTTATGGGAGGGACCAAATTTTTTTTTTCTTTTTTTTTCTAAACTCACGTTTATATAAAAATTTAAAAAACATACCCACCCCATACTAAACCTTTTTAAAAAAACTCACTTTCAACCGACTTCTATATAGACCACGGTGGTGTAGCCATAGATGAATAAAACCTCGGAGGCATCATACGCTCTACCGACAGAAGCTGCGGCCTCGGCTGTGGCGAAACAAGGGACTATGCTGGAAGAATCGCCAGACCCGCACGACGATTCACGCGACGACACGCACGAGGAAGACGACCAAGACTCGGCCACCGGGTCGGGCCGGTCCTCCACGACGAACTCGTGGAAAACACCCCTAGCATCAACATCATCTTCTGCCAAAGACTCTGCGCCCAAGAAGAAACGGCGGCGCTCGCGAAAGGGCCTGGCCAAAGTGTTTGAGTGCACTGAACCGTCGTGTGGCAAGCGTTTTACGCGGCAGGAACATCTTGCACGACATCAACTAAACCGTGAGTTTTTGCATTTGATTATTGGAATCAAAATCTTTATTGTAATCAAGTCTAACTGAGGGCTTTCCTTAAAAACCCAGACCGTCCAAAGATGATTTACCGATGTAGCTGGCCAGATTGTGGGCGCGAGTTTGTGCGCGAAGACCTCCGATTACGACATTATAACCGACATTTGCGCCGCAATGGGCCGATCCAAAACTCGACGCCTGCAATAGCGTCGACTCTCAAACTCGCCGAAAATGAAACAAACTCATCCTCTCCTACAGCCTCCGCGCCAGTCTCTGCAACAGCTAGCCAGGAGCCACCCCAGTCGCCCGCGTCTTCCTCGGCTTCTGATTCGCCTGCAACAACCCCTTCACTAGGCCCCAGCGTGTCCGCAGCTGCCAGCTCTTTACCTTCTTACGAAACGCTCTGCAAGCAGCAACAAGCTCTGACTGTCTCTTCCTTATCTAAAGCTTCGCCCGTGCAACAAATCACAGACTTTATTCTACCTTCTTCAGGATCCTCTTTTTCGTCTTCGTCCACAAACCATAACGACAGCAACAATAGCGTAAGCGCTGCAACAAGCTCCACAAGTGAGACAACTGAAAATGCAATAGCGCCACCATCAGCTACAACAGCCGCAACCACCACCACCACAACAACAACAAAAGCAACAGGAAATCCTTCACTACCATTCCCATGGATGCAGGCCGCCCCTTCAACTGCATTGGGACCCCATCCACCCTTTCTGGTCTCCCCCATATCCAGCAACTCTGCTGGATCATTTCCCTCTCACACCAAAACCGGGGGACTACCTCCGCCTGGCCGGACTTTTAGCAATCCAACCCTATTTTCCCATAGCCAGGCTCCTATTTTACCCGCAGTTTCGTCTAGCGCAGCTGGCAACAGCGCCATTTCTAATCCCAGTAACATCTCTACTACTGCGACCTTGAATACATTTTCCAAAGCTCCAGCTCAGACTACAGGTCACTTTGGAAACAATAGCGATGATTCTGCGCTTAATATGGGGTCAAATATCTCTTTACCAGTTCTCAAGCCATATGGACCATCCACTGAATCAACGTCTCAAATCACAGCACCTGCCGAACCTACATTGACAAACCCCACGACTCAATCACACTCCGCTGCGGACCCGACTCCAACTGGATCAACGCCCATCTTTAATGATGATGCACTAGGGATCTTCAATCCACTGTACAGCATGAGCCCAACGCTTCTTTTTACCGAGCCAGAGCCAAGAAACGATCAGGAAGCAATTGGTGCAGGCCTAGGCACTCCAGCTGTTGGCATGGGGCCTGGGAGTCCTCTCAACACCAACGACCTGATTTCCTGGCTTTTCTCAGACGCTCTTTTGCAAAATGTTCGGGACCCGGTTCTTTCGCCCGCGTATCCAACAACTGACTCACCAATGGCATTACAGAATATGCTGGCACCACCCGTCCCCTCTACCCAAGGTGAGCTCATTTCACTTTCTGAGTCTAAACGACAGCGCCTGCTTCAATTGATTCCAGAGGTGGTGGAGCCAGCGCCCAAAAACGAGGAAATGGGGAGCGAGGAAATCAAAGGCCTCGAGTTGCCGCCGACGGCAGGCACGCCGGTGGGCAAAACTGTGCCGTTTTACCTGCACACCACGCTGCCGTACTTGCAAAAGTACATTGCCAATTACTGGATTTTTTTCCATACCCAATACCCCATTCTTCACCGACCCACCTTTGCGGCTGACCGGTGCCCAGAAGGTCTATTATGGGTTCTTGTTCTCATTGGAGCGACGTATGACCGAGCAGATGAATTTGCACGAAGGGTGGCCGACCCACTACGGTGGATACTTTTCGGGTCTCCTGAGTTTGACCCTCCAGCTAAGCTATGGGTGATTCAAGCACTGATTCTTTTGGAAATGTATGAGAAAAGTATGACCAACCGTAAACTCCATATTCGTGGGCATATTCATCATGGAAGTATTTTGCAGTTAATTCGGCGTGGGCCTATGCTGACTGGATCTTCCATGGCTGATACCGATGCTGCACAGCAGCAACAGCATATGCAAAACCAGGGGGGGCTTCAAGGATCCCAACAGCTACAACAATCGGAGCTTGATCCTTGGAAACGCTGGATCCAGTTCGAGGAAACAAAACGGTCCGCCTTGCTTGCGTTTGTGTTAGATACCAACCACGCAAACCTATTTGGCCATACGTCGTTACTGGCTGTGCACGAGCTACGCGTATCATTACCATGTAGCAAGGAGCTATGGGAGTGCAGTGATCCCGTCCAGCTGAGCGCGTATTTTGCACCGTCTCAAAACGGGTTAGGTCATAATCAAACAGGACCAGGAGGCGTGACAACGGTGCCATTCATCGACGCACTTAAAATGACTCTCAACAACATCCCTGTGCCCACAGAGCCGTTTGGCCGCAAAGTCATTTTGTCTGGACTTCTTTCGATTCAGTATAACATGCAACAGCGTGATCTCCAAGTCACCTCGCTTGGGTGGGATGCATTCCGTGGAACCTGGCGCGACCTTATGCGCAAAGCATACATGTTTTGGCGCAACGACTACAAGACTTCTTTAATTAAAGCCGAGAAACTCAAAGAACAGATGGGACCTAATTCCAATGAACATATTATCCGGGTTTCCCTTGAATCCCAGGAAAATGCAAACAAGGCTATTGCTCTTCTCCAACGCCAACACCAGCTTAGAGAAGCAGCCGCTGCATCCTCTTCTTCATCCATTGTTGTTCCTTCAGAACCTCCATCCCGGTTTGCGCTAGAAGTTGGAGGCTGTACAGACCCGTTTTTGCACCTTGCCATGGTGCACATGTCGGTGTCTCAGCTTGATTTACAATATTTTTGCGGCGCGCCCTCCATCTTCAACAACTCGCTCAAAACCTGCGATTATGCAGCAGCTGAGCGCCGAATTCGTGCATGGGTCAACATGTCCAGCGGTGGCCCCGAGGCACTGCACTTTGCCGTGCATTTCCTTAAAGAAATGTACTTGGTGGAACATGCATCGGAACAAGCGCAAGACGTCGACGTGTGCCCAAACCCTTACATTGTTCCTACAAGGGAAAAGGGTAGCGATGGTCCACAAGCACCTTTATTTATTGCACGCAACCCCTACATAGCTGCCAACGACCCGATCCCTCATCGACCATTCATTGTTTTTATTTGTGCTATGGTGGTGTGGACGTATGGGTACGTTCTACAAGGCCCCGAGTCGCGCACGCTGTGGATCCCACCACCTCCTCTTGACCCGAGCGCCGGGCCTGCGACGCCCAAGTCGCTTGGCGAACATGTGTTTAAGCATATGCGCGGCGTTCCGCACCAGCGCGACGGGCTCGAGTATATTGCATGGCTTGCACAAGAAACATCGCGTGCCATGGCCCAAAAGGGCGGGAATGGCAGCGGGAGCGGTAACAGCAATGGAAATGGCAACGGATCATCGTCCACTGGGACTGGATCTACTGTTCCATGGCAGCCTCCTACAGGCCCTAGTCCTGGGCGCCGGCTTAACCAAACGGTTGGCTTTCTCAAGCTCGTTGTTGATTCACTGCACAACCATCACTGGGAGCTTGTCAATGAAGGTGAACGGCTGCTCATCAACTGCCTGGAGCGGTCGTTGGGCAAGACCGAAACCAAGTGTCATTATTTACGTTGGGAATGTTGATAAAAAAACAAAAAAACTAGCATCCATTTGAATGAATGACGAATGATGAATGATAAATGATTAATGAATGATAAATGACAAATGATTAATGAATGAATGAAATATAAAGTATCCACAAGAAAAAAAAAGCACACACAAATCTACTAATCTTGTTCAGCTAAAGAAACCAAACGTTCATCAATCTCATCTGGAGTCAAAATGCGAAAGTTGGGGTTACCGTCGATGCCAACGACGCCAATTTCGAGATCATTTTTTCGGAAATCGACGCTGAGAACTGAAGAAAGAGTCGAAATTGCAAGCTCAGTGACCTGCTTCCAGTCTCCAGCAGCATGATCCTTCTTCTTGAGCTTCTTTTCAAATGCATTCATAACCTCCTGTTGCTTGGGTCCCGTGGCGGTGGCCTTGTAGCCGACGTAGTAGCCTGCTGGATCGCACTTGTAGAGCATAGGCCCATGTTCGTCGTCCACAGAAATAAGAGTGACGGCAATACCGAGGGGTCGCATGTAGGCACGCTGAGTGTAGATTTGGGAGATGTTTGCCAGACGCTTGGCCAGTGCGTCACAGGGCATTGGGTACCCGTTCTTGTAGGCAAATTCGGCGGCCTCAGAGCGTGCACGCTGGACAGACGCACGAGCATCAGCAATAGAACCGGTGTAAACAGCGCCAATAGTTGGAGAGATTTGAAAGAGGTAAGAAACAGAGGCAGGGTCCAGAAGTTTATCCTAGAAAGGCATGAATGATTAGACCAGTGAGCAAAAAAGTAAAAGCAGTACTTACAGGAACTTTCTTCTGTGAAATGATGACGGCACAGTCCTTTCCACAAACACCCAAAGAAGTGATGTTTGCAGAATTTATGGCCTTAAAGGCGTATTCTAGAGCCAGTTAGCGATGTAACAACTATGGAAAGGTTTAGTTGTTTACTTACCAACTTGGTATAACCGGCCTTCAGGAGAGAAGATGGTAATGTGTCTATCGTAGCCCGCGCTTCCTAAAAATAAATGAGTTAATAATGCAACTTTCAAATCAATTGGTTTGATGATGACCTACCTGACATTTTAGCAATGGTTGTTGTTGGTAATGGTGGAGGGTATTAGATAATGATTGTATGTGCTGGGGGATAGAGGAAAGGATTTTTTTTTGGTGGTGGCAAAATATAAAAAGTAACAGAGCCGGCCAGGCTAAGAGTGGCAAAGGGTGGTGTCACGTGAGAAATTGATTTTAAAGGGAGGACCTTTGACATCCAATTTTTTTTTTTAATTTAATTTTTCATCCTCACCACCCATTTTGTCTTATTCTCCACTATTTTTTTATTTTATTTCAACAACTTTACCAATAAATACCAATGGTAATCACGACCTGGGAGGAAGCCACGCTTTCATATGACCACAAGACTACCAAGGAAAAGCCCTTTTACGAGGACTTTTTGTCTTCCTGGAAACCGCGCGTGTCATATCACTTCAACGAAGAGGTCTCGCGGTTCCACTTTGGCGTACGACATCCTATGAAGCCCTTTCGACTAATGCTAACAGATCACTTAGTGCTTGGATATAAACTACATGAGTGCATGGATCTTTATCGGCCACGGCGAGCGACGCGCGAGGAAATCTTGGAATTCCACGACGAGGCGTATATCGACTTTTTACAACGCGTGACACCGGATAACGTCAAGGAGTTTACCAAAGTTTTCACCAAGTTCAATATTGGCGACGATTGTCCGATTTTTGACGGCATGTACGACTACTCTTCCATTTATACCGGCTCGTCTTTGGATGCTTCTCGGAAACTAATCAACGAACAAAGCGACATTGCAATAAACTGGTCTGGAGGCTTACATCACGCCAAAAAGTTTGAAGCTTCAGGATTCTGCTACATAAATGACATTGTGTTGGGGATTTTGAACCTTTTACGATATCACCCACGGGTACTGTATATTGATATTGATGTGCATCATGGCGATGGTGTGCAGGAAGCTTTTTACGCGACCGACCGAGTCATGACGTTATCCTTCCATAAATACAATGGCGATTATTTCCCAGGTACTGGGAACGTGGACGAGATTGGAAGTGGCGTCGGCAAACATTACTCACTGAACGTACCATTACGCGACGGTATCGATGATGACTCATATATTAGACTGTTTAAGAGTATCGTGGAGCCGGTGTTGACATCATACCAGCCTGGGGCTATTGTGCTGCAGTGCGGCGCAGACTCGCTCGGATGTGATCGGTTAGGATGCTTCAATCTTAACACCAAGGCTCATGCTGAATGTGTTCGATTTGTGCGCAGCTTCAACATGCCCATGATGGTTGTTGGTGGTGGTGGGTACACTCCTCGTAACGTGTCGCGGCTGTGGTGCTTGGAGACGTCGGTGTGCTTGGACGTTGAGCTGGACTCGCGGCTGCCGGCATCGATTCCGTTTGTCAAGTATTTTGCTCCGGACTATTCTTTATTTCCGAACCTTTCTGGCAAGATTGACAATAAAAACAGCCGCAAGTACCTCGAAAGTGTCAAGACCCAAGTCATGGAGCAGTTGCGGTACCTGAACGGTGCGCCATCGATCCAGATGCAGGAAGTTCCTCCGGATTTGATGGGATATGATCAGGAAACGGATTGTGCCATGGCGGATGAGCGGAACGACCGGACTGCTGATGAACGGGACGCGGAGCGAGAGGCAAAGGACGGAGCCCGACGAGGGGAGCAGCTGGATTAGAAAAAAAAAGAAACGAAAACAGAAGATTTGTGCTTGTCACGTGCCTAATTTAATTTTGAGGTGGGAGAAGTTACCTTTTTTTTTTGAAAAAAGGTTACTAGCTGGTAGTTGTGAATGTTTTCCCCTCCTCGCACAGCGTGATTAGTCATCTGGGCATTCTGAGTCATCACCGGAAGGTTACATAAGCACACACTTTTCGTATTTGGCGATGTTTCCGTGGCGTAGAAGCCAGCACGGACTGGCAGATATCAGTCTGAGGGCGCGGCTGATGTTTTGCCGATGACTGATTAATTAGAATTCAAATTTTTCACGTTCCGAAAGATTTGAAAATTAACGAGTCGCCCCATGTAAATCGAGCCCCTCCTTTTTTTTTTATTAGCTGGTGAGCTTCCCGCGGGGATTTTTTAACTTATCGTGTACTCACAGGAAATTTTTATATATAAATTCGTCGGGTTTTCCCTATTTTTCAAATTTTTTTCTCTCTCTCTTTCTTTTTTTTTTTTTTTGGTTATTACACACTAAACCAACTTACCCAATTAACCTATACATCCAACAATGTCTTTCATTCCTCCAGATTCCGCCGACGTTTTCCAGAAATACGCATCAATTATCTCGCCTACCGGTGAAAAGTTTTTGTCGGATTCTGATTTTGTTGATGCCATTGCACCTCTTGATCAAGATTACCACAAGATCCCCCGTGAAGCCTACGCCATTCTTTTCAAGGTTGCGGATCGCTCTCATTCAAACCAACTCTCTCTCACCGATTGGACTGCTTTTGAGCAGCTTCTCTATCTTCCTGATGCTGAGTACCAGATAGCATTTCGTCTTTTCCAGAGCCCAGAAAATGCCGAGGTCGTCGACTTTTCCGACTTTGTCAACACTTACAACCAAATTACATCGAAACCTTCCTCCCCAGAAGAGTTCCCACCTTTTGACTGGAGCTCTTCATGGTCCAATCTCTATTTGGGCGACAAGGACCACCGCCACAAACTCTCTTACAATGACTTTTCGCAGCTTATTGCTGGCGTTCTCGGTGAGCGTGTTCGCCAGGCCTTTTCCTACTACGACCCCTCCCACACTGGGTACATTCTCCCGGACCAGCTTCAAAAAATCCTTGAAACAACTGCATCCCACAAGCTCTCTGACGCTCTTCTGAAAGATGTCAAGTCTCTTTGCAACGTTGGTGTGGGGCCCTCGTCGAAAATCTCATACGCCCATGTCCGTGCATTCCTCAACGTCATCAATCGTGCAGATCTCGTTGAGGTTATTATCAGAAACGCTGCAAAGTCCATCCACCACTCTAGAGATCCCGACACCTTCATTACCCGCCAAGACTTTTTAAACCAATCGTCGAAATCCGCCAGATTTGCTCTGTTCACCCCTCTGGAAATTGAGGTTATTTTCCATTTCGCCGCATCCGCTGCCAATGCTGCTTCCTCTGAATCCATTTCTCTCAGCAACTTCAAGTCTGTGTTTGATCCTGTTTGGCAGGAGCGTCTCGAGGCTTGGCGTAAGAACGAGACACACAAGATTGAGGCTGCTCAGCAGGCTTTTGTCCACCCTACTTCATTTTTACATGAGGTTTTCGAGTCTGCCTACAACTTCACTTTGGGTGCTGTTGCTGGCGCCTTTGGTGCTACTGTTGTTTACCCAATTGACCTTGTCAAGACTCGCATGCAGAACCAGAGATCCTCGCATCCTGGCCAACAACTTCTTTACAAGAACTCACTTGACTGCTTTAAGAAGGTTGTTTCTAGAGAAGGTGTTCTTGGCCTTTACTCGGGTCTCGGTCCCCAGTTAGTTGGTGTTGCACCAGAAAAGGCCATCAAACTTACAGTCAATGATCTTATCAGAGGCAAGTTTGCTTCCAAGGATGGCTCTATTCCCGTCTGGGCAGAGATTCTTGCTGGTGGTACTGCTGGTGCTTGTCAGGTCGTTTTTACCAACCCCCTGGAGATTGTCAAGATTCGTTTACAGATGCAGGGTGAGGTTGCGAAAACGGTGGAGAATGCACCCAAGCGTTCTGCTTTGTGGATTGTCCGCAACCTTGGTCTTTTTGGCCTTTACAAGGGAGCCAGCGCATGTTTACTCCGTGACGTTCCCTTCTCAGCCATTTACTTTCCCACCTACGCACATCTGAAAAAGGATTACTTTGGCGAGGGTCCCAACAAGCAACTTTCCATTCTCCAACTTCTCACAGCCGGTGCTATTGCTGGTATGCCAGCTGCTTACTTTACTACCCCCTTTGATGTTATTAAGACTCGTCTACAGACAGAGGCCAAGGCTGGCCAGTCCAGCTACTTTGGTCTTCGCCATGCCGCCGTGACCATTTGGAAGGAAGAGGGGTTCAAGGCCTTTTTCAAGGGTGGCCCTGCTCGTATTCTCAGATCGTCGCCTCAATTCGGTTGCACGCTTGCGGCATATGAACTTTTGCACGATTTGTTCCCTCTGCCTGGTCACTCTAAGGACAAGAAGACGGAGGCTGGTCACTCGGTTGTTTCTGGCGAGATTTCCGCACCTTTTAGATTCTTGCAGAGCAAGAGTGCTATGAAGGTTATTCTCGATATTGACCACAACTTTGGCAAGCCTGGCGCCCTTACTGAGGAGCGCAAGAAGTTAATTCCTGGTTTAAAATAAATGGACTACAACGGAATGACGTTTTCTTTTAAAAAAAGGAAAGAAAAAAAACAAAA
Source organism: Magnusiomyces ingens NRRL Y-17630 (assembly GCA_900497715.1). Taxonomy (NCBI): domain Eukaryota; kingdom Fungi; phylum Ascomycota; class Dipodascomycetes; order Dipodascales; family Dipodascaceae; genus Magnusiomyces; species Magnusiomyces ingens. The sequence goes on from UIDE01000005.1 coordinate 1,242,666, forward strand.
AGGAGGGATAGAAAAATAAAAAATTTAAAAGATAAGGATGTCGATGACGATTGTTGATTAACGGAGGATTTATGACGTAAAATAAAAATTTAAAACTCGAATGATTAATAAAAACCAAAAATGATAGAATAGAAAAAAAAAGAAACCCCTTGAATTTTTAACTTGCTGTGAATAGTGTTTGTGACACCAATTTTTTTCTTTGCTCAGCGAACAATTAAAGTTTGATATCACGAAACAATTCAAAATTATCTTATATTTACTCAAACGATAGGCAATTGAAAAAAAGAGAAAGAGATAAGATTAAATTCTTAGGATGGATAGAAAGGATTGTAGTTTCTATTTTGTTCCAATTAAGTCTAAACGGTCTTTTTAACTATCATTGCTGCATTAGGGGGGGGGTCTGAAAAAAGCTAAAACAACAATTGTCACGTGAAATTTCACGTGACATTAAAAGAATAAAAACTAACGATAACCAATAAATAAAATAAATAATGTAAATTATACAAAAACTGGCACTATGGCCGAGTGGTTAAGGCGAAAGATTAGAAATCTTTTGGGATTTCCCGCGCAGGTTCGAGTCCTGCTGGTGTCGATATATTTTTAGTTCTTTTAAAAAGCATATTTTATTTTTTTATTTTTTGAAAGTGTAAACACAAAAAGAAATTAAAGGTGTGGGGACAAAACAAAGAACAGCAAATGCTAATGCGGGAAGAAGGACGTTGATGGTTTACAAAAGCAAAAGATAAGTCTTAGATTAGATAACAACAAAAGTGATTTGATAAGCAGGTCGGCAATTGAAATGAACAGGGCGGGGGAGAGAGAGGAGGAAAGGAAGAAGGCGGGGAGGGAAGAATGTCCAAAAGGTGGGGTAATAAAAGGGAGAGGGAAAAGAGCTGAAGGGCCCACTGGATGGAGCGTTGATTTGAAAGAGGCAACCAGAAAGCTCAATTCTCATACTCAGGCCAACTGCCGTTAGGTTACGCAGCAGTCTGAGCCGCAGACAAAGTTACTATTTTGGGGATAGAAAACAAGTAAGCAAGTTCAGGGTTAGGGCACATTTTATGAGCCGCAACATCAATACTGAAGTGGGAATTATTATAATGATTTAATAATTAACCAGAACTACTTAAACATCTCCAAACCATCTTCTGTCTTCGCTTCAACCCTTTCCATCATCGACTTCCGCAGGATACTTTTCACTGAGCTCTTTCCGAACCATATCAAACTCCTCTTCATCCCCTTTTGCTTTAAAGGCGTGATAAAACGTGCACCCGTTTCGCTGCTCCACAATATAAAAGTTTAAACTCGGATCCATAAACCTGAGAGCATTCCGATATCTCCCATCCCCCAGAGGATCCCTGTATTTGAGTAGAGCAACCGGGTTTCGTAACCGCAAAACTTTGGCTGTTTTGAAGCCTCACGATTTCCCCTCTTATCTTTCCCATGTCTGAAAGAAATGGCACCTAGAAACTGCGCATAGGTAAACCTCCCATTCACGTTATCGTGCTTCAATCTCACCAAGTTCGAGCGCGAATCAAAAGGATACATTGTATCGTTTGAGAGAGGATAAATGGGACCGTATTTTGACAAGAGCTTGAGAGAATTGAACCAAACGCCAAAATAAAGCCTATGGTTCACCTGATCGCAAGAAACCCCTTCGCCTTGCTCCACCAGAAACTTATCCAAAGTTGACTTCAAAAGCTCATGGCCGTTAATCAAATAAGCTTTGGGCGATCCAAGGCCCCCATGTTGAAACTCTCGTTTCAATATATATCCACCTGAGCGCCAGCTTTTCTTGTCCTTGGCCAGAATTTGCTTGTATATCTTTTCTTCAAAAAAAATATTCGATATTGAAATCAATGGATAGTTTCCACACTGGTATATTTTTGTCAAATAGTTAATGCTTTGGTTCATCTCTCTCCCACTATAGAATGGTGCCGTGCCCATGCTTCGGATGCTTTGTGCAAGATGCAGAATGTGATGAATAGAAAGAGTGGCGTTTTGGTAGAACTTTTCATGGGGCATTTGTTCTGCGTTATTAGCCAAAGTTTCAGTAAATCTAAATGGCTGTGTATTCAATGAACCTTCAACTCTTATTTCCTCTCTGTTCAAATTTTTATGGGCTTCATTTCCCACTCCATCCTCGCGTCCGGTTGCTGCTGCCTCTGTAATAAACACTTGCTCAAAATCCTTGACCAACATTTCTGCTGAATTTTCCAGACCAGCTACCATTTCATGAGATAAACAAGTCGAAAAAGCCATCTTCATGAATAAGAAAAGCTCAATTAAGATGTGCTTTTGATGCACCGTGTATTTCTTAGCCAAAAAACAGCCAAATAAACCACAGAAACACGGTGGATCGGATAAAAAGGTAGGCATGGAGCAGTGCTTCCTGCAATCTTGTCAAGAAACAAATAAGCCTCTTTCCATCCATAAGAAAGTTTTTCAAACGAGCAATACAAATCCTGATAAACAACCCAGTTCTCATTTGAAAGCTCCAACGCCTGGGCTCTTTCTGTACTAGCCCGCATGCTGGTATTAATCTGCTCGAAAATATTTTTATCAAAAATATTCATAATATCCAGCGGAAACGAATGCTCGAGCATAATGGATCCAAGCTTAAAGAAAATCGACTTAGCCTTTATACCTTGTCTTTGGAGAACACTCATTTCCACATTTAGTAACTCTTCTTTGCTTGCTCCCGAAAGTCGCGCCTGTTCAACGTTAAAACGCGCTTCATCGAATATCAAATTGAGATACTGTTGGTTGCGCTGAGAGGGAGGGTAGTTATCATGACCCACAAATGAGATAAAGGCCTGGGAACCATCAATGTTGAAACAGCTTCTCATGTAAAAGCGACAGGGGTATTCGTTATCGTGATTATACAAACATAAGCAGTCATTTACTGTAACAGTGTTACTTGTCACAGCAACCAAATGAAAATACACTTTTTCTTCTTGACATTGGTTGTTTTCATCAACATATAAAACATTAAAGCTGTCGGCACTCATTCCTTTGAAATCTTCAATGAAAAGCCGCAGGAAGCTATTGTACTCTACTAAATGTTTATGAGTACTTTGTATATCGGGACTGCTTGTTTTTGAATCAGGAGACGGAGAAGTTTGCATGGGCTCTACATCTCCATTTTGCATACCTGGTTGATTTGATTGACTAAACTCGGTGGCTTGAACTTTAGTGTTTGAAAAGATACACAAAAAAATACAGTTTGAAAGAGCCATACTTTCGCTCTCTGGGAATGCCAAATTAACCGCTTGGACTAACGTACGGTTTTTTTGAGGGTTTTTAAATGGGATTTCCTGTGTTTGAATTAAAATTGGAAACTCGTATTTTTGTTGAAAGTATCTCTTATTTGCGTTAGTTTTCAATTTTTTTCTTGCAAATTCCCACTTTCACTTACTTTTCGCCAGATGATTGCCTATTTTGGGCGGTTTTCTTCAAATTGGAAAGCTTGTGGTAAAGCTCTCCGGTATAAAAATTACCATTAGAACCTTCAGGCGTGTGGTCTAATATAAACCTTTTGGACAATGCTTCTTTAAGCGACGGAACCTGAAGCCAAAGTCTGACATCTTCGCGCAACAAAAGGTACCAAAAATAACATCTCCTGTTAAAACGCGCCTTGCAGTGAGGTCATTTAGATTTTATCTGGGAAATTTCAATATTATGAAAAATATTTTCTGACGTGAATTTGGATGTGTAAGCAGTGCAGCGATTTGGGCAAAAATAAACCTTGTGGAAAAGAGTCCCATAGGTATTGGGGATGCCAAACATCTCAATCATGATCATGGAGTGGGCGCACTACAACTCACGAATATCCTTTAAAATCCTTTCCAAAATAGAATAAGTTTTAGGATTTTATAATGGGCTCTGATCAAAGTACCTGTGGCTCCGAAAGTAATTAAAGTATTTATTTTTGAAGAGTTGAAACTTTTCACAAAACAAGATAAAGTGATTTATATGACTTTTTTTCGATATCGTCGAGCTTTTGGCGTGTGAGTTTTGATTGAGCCATTTTGCTTTTGTTATCGGTTTACTATTAATTGGTGGTTTTGAATGGGCCTTGTTTAAGTTGCAATAAAAAGGAAAGGTTTATTGGCAAACTGGTTTTAGAAGCAAACTTTATTTATATGAGCAACCCCACTGCTTCATTGTTAGCACTTTTTTTTAAATTGAAGTTATAACAATGGATTAAATCTTGAAGGACCTAAAAAACGTATTCTTAAAAATATTAAAAAGAACTCTACTAACAATTAATTTACATCTAGGCGGAATCTTGGATGTAATATCAGTAACTTTTTTTCACAGCTAGTGCGACCTTTTGAGTGAGAGTTGATGCAGTTAAGTAATCTAATTAAACTAAACCTTTTGTTAAATTAACGCTATTACTGTAACATTTATCACATGATTTAAATTCAATATAAATCACATGATTAATATCATTACATGGTTGTTTTTCTCTACCCCACCCTGGCCCCTCCTTTGTCGCCGTTTCGAGCATTTTGACCAGTCATTAAAACTAAAAAACGTTAAATTTCAAATTCTAACTTATAAATATATAAACCCAGGAAACACCAATTTTTGATATAAATATCTCGTCTCCCATACTGTTTATACCATTCTACAGTTTAACCCATTTTTTGTTTTGTTTAAGCTCACTGAAAACCATTAAATTTCTCAGTTCAAGAGCATTTTTTTATTTGGTTTTCACCTGGTATACAATTTTTTTAACTTAATATTGCATAATTATATTACTTTTCCCTCCATTTTCCTCGTCAATTAAAATCCAACATTCTCAATGTGTTTTTTTTCCCCTTTGCAACCAATAACAAATAGCTTTTCCCTACATCACATTAAACATTCGTAATATTCTTCCTCATTCTCATCCGGCCCTTCTTCTGACGCTGGCTCTAGTGGCGTATTGGGAGTGCAATTGAATCCGCTAGTATTAACAATGTTTAGATTTTCCATTAGTTCTTGCTCAGTCGTGTTAAAATAGCTATCCTCTTCGTCCTCATCTTCATCATCTTCTTCATCACTTATCGGCGACTGAATGAAACCATCTGCCGGAATACTGGGCAAAAATCCACGATAGTCTCGTTTCAAAAACTGTTGGTGATCTTTCAGCGTCTCCGTCAATAAAGACACCCGCATAAAGTGATCGAGGATTTTGCGGAAGTTGAGGATCCCTTTCTCGTTGCCCGTAATGCTCAGTATCAGATTGGTGTCATATGAACTAAAGTTTTGGTGCAACAGGCTTTCAACATTATAAACACACTGGCATTTCAGATGTGTTTCGTAAAAACAAAGTAGATCGCGAAACATGGTAGTTTGTGGTATTGTTTGGTTCATTTTTTTTAAAAATTTTTTTAGATTTGATTTCATAAAAATATCATGGAAGCTATCATGTTTATAAATGAATTAAATATACACTTAACAATATCAATTATCAACATTGAAAAACCAACATTTCCAAATTACTGCAAAATGCATCATTCAAATAATGCTGTTTAATAAACAGTTTAATGTTTTTTCAAAAAAAAAAATAAAAGATTTTCATGCAAGTACAAATATATTTTCAAGGAATTTGATTTTTCAACATTATATATTTAAGTCAAACTTTTTTTTGCTTTTAAAAAAAATTATATAAAATTACAAGGGTATCAACAATAAAGCAAAAGCAGATAAAAACACAGTTATTTGACGTGGAACTTGAGAGCAAAATAACCCAAAACTCTGTAAACAAAAATAATCACAATCATAATACCAATCCACTGGCCAACCTTGCTGGCAGAGTGGTCAGAAATACCCACAGAGTGAAGAATGGCCTCGCCTCTGATTTTGCACTCACCAGCCAAGTCACTAACATAGGCACAGTTGCAGTCAGCATCACAGTTGTAAATGCTGTCTTTAAACTCAGTAATCATCATGCCATGGAAGACATAACGCTGGTAATCAATCCAGTAAAAGGTATAGTACCAAAAGGGATTGAGAATAGTTGCAGGGACCAAAAAGCCCTGCACTGCCATCCACAGACCGTTGGCAAAGGCAGTCAGAGCCAGAGCAACAATGAAGATGGGGATAGAGGAGGAAATTAAAACAACCATTGATTCAGCAGCAATGAGGTCAAGGAACAACCACAAGATAAAGCGGAAGAAGCCATCAGCTGTGTTTTTGAGGTTGACCATCCAGTATGCAAAAGCAGAAAAGACTACTGTAATGATGAACAAAAAGGGCAGGCCAACCAAGAAGTTGGAAATCATAAATGGCAGAGGGCCATAAAGATTGTTGCGAGCCTCCTTTTTAAAGTTCATATAGTCTTCGATATAGACGGGAATATATGCGACAGCCATAAAGGACATGAAGGCACCGGAAAAGAATAATGCAGAAACATAGGAAGAAATGTTGTCTTGATTGTGATTGAGACGGAGCCACACAGTGCCCATTAAGATGGCGAGGGCAAGGTACATAAAGATTCGAAGAATGTAAGCAAACACGTCGCGGCGGGCCTTGACCAAGAGTCTGCGGGAGAGAATCCAGGTGGTATTGGAGACGTGTTTGACCTTCCAACCAAGGGTATGGCTGACGACTTCAGGTTGCTCGTAAAGCGAGTTGCGGGTTTGGTGGGGCTCCAGGGCGTTTGCCGATTTTTCACTAAAGGTTGCGCTGTGCTCCTCCCACTTGGAGACCAGGTCGGAAATGTCGTGAGTGTTTTCGTCGGCGCCAAAGTCGGTGGAAATGGCTTCGAGAATGTATTCAGCCGGGTTGTAGTAGGGGGGGATTTCCATGTTGATGTTTTTAAAGTATTCCACCACCTTCTTGACGGGGCCATTGTAAACGGTGCGGCCCTTGCTGAGAAAGACAACGTCATCAAACAGGTCAAAGGTAGAGGTGGAGGGCTGGTGGATAGAAACAATGACAATAGCGCCGTGTTCGTGGGCATAGTTCTTCATGTGGGAGATGATTTCAAATGAGGCTTTAGAGTCGAGGCCAGAGGTAGGCTCGTCCATGAAAATGACCTTGGGGTTTCTCATGAGCTGACTGGCGACGGTGAGACGGCGCTTTTGGCCGCCGGAAATACCCTTTTGAATGGGGGTGCCGACGAGAATTTCGGCTTGGCCTTTGAGGCCAAAGGCGTTGAGGAGATACTCGACCTGCTCTTTGAGGATGGGGCCGCTGAGGCCGGAGAGCTCGCCAGTGTACCACAGGGTGTCCTTGACAGTGAGGCACCCAATGAGGTGGTCTTCTTGTTCAACGTAGGTGGAGACAGCGGAGAGCTTTTGGGGCGACTCTTGGCCATTGTAGAGGTACTCTACATTTCCGTGGACCTTGATTGCGGAGCCCATATCTCTTGAGGCGAGGGAGTTGAGGAGGGTAGTTTTGCCGCTTCCTGAGGGGCCCATGAGGGCCATGATGTGGCCTGCAGGGCAGAAGCCATTAGACTTGGAAACAATAGCGACATTGTCTTTAGTAGTGACGTTGAGTTCTGACCACGAGAGAGAAGCCATAGTTTGTTGGTTAAGATATGATAAGAGATTAGTTAATTGAGGATGTGTTTATTTGGGATAGATGATGGGTTTAAAAAAAATTAAAGAAAAAAAAAGAGAGAGGAAGAATGAGAATATTTATACATTTATTTATATTTATAATCTATATATAAAAGAATACAATAGTGGTTGCTTTTTTTTTTTATTATTGTTATTATTGACTATCGTTATTTTTACCTTTTGTTTTTTTTGAGGAGAACATCCAACTGGTGAAAAAGCCCATCTCCATATAAACAAAGTTGGTTGCCATGAAGATGTTGTATTTTAGAGCCCCCGATCCCCACAAAGCCCGTTCCCGAGCCCTCGGATTTTGGCTGGGCTAGGGTTGGTTTGGGATTAGCTTTCCCGATTTGGCAACTGATGGGGCTGTGTGTTGCAACTTCCCGCGGCAGGTGGTCTCATTTCAGTGCGGGCTTAGCCTTGGGGATGGCAAGACCCCGAGGAGGATGGCGGGGGAAGGAAGTGGAGAGAATTGTTGAGGGCAACTTTTGACGTATTTGCAAAGGTCTAGACTGCTGGAGTCTTACAAATATGCTGAAAGAAAAGATTTCGGAATAATTTATTCCTTCAAATGGAGAATGAGAGGAATGTGTTTTTTTTTATAAAAGTTTGAATTCGTAAGAGTTTTTTTTTTGAATGCGAGATAACAAACATCTTTAACAAAAGTTATTTATTTAAATTCAAAAAGAAAATCGTCATTTTTTCATATATTCAATCTCGGTTAAACTTATTCAAATGAATATAGAGATGCTTACGTCGTTCTGTTCAGGTACCATCGAAATATAAACTTTCAGTCTAACTGGCCAAAATGAATAAAAACCATCTCTCAACTCTATTCTCCAGCCGTTTGCTACTATCACGTAACCATTTTTCTTTTTTTTTTCAGGTGGTAGTAAAACAGAAACAACCTTAAGATCATCTTTAATTCTCTCCATTAAGATTTTAATTTCACATGGTGTTCATACTATATTGTCATTCTCGAAAAGTGACATCAATTTAAATAAAGATATCGATTTAAATTGGATTTTAATACTTCTTGTAGGGCCATAGCCAAAATTAAAACATCTTCCCCTAATCTAAATGATCACTATTAAACTCTCATAATCCGTTTTCATTCTGTAAAAAATAACAACCTATATAAAGATATAAATAATAACCTCACATCTCTTGGTTATTCCATATCTGATTACTTTTTCAGGTCACAATACTACCTTTTGACCATCACCCTTGCAACATTATGTTTGATTTTGAGAAAAAAGGCAACATCCATGAGGTTTTAAAACAATACACTTATGATCTAACCTCAGCCTTTTTTAAAAACAAAATGGTTTACTATTCCCTTATATTTCCCCGTTACGGAATTCACCCCAATACCATACACTGTCTCGTATATTTCACCCAACAAATAAAAACTCTGTCGTTTACCTGTGTTAACCCGTGTCATTTTAACAACTCTTTGAAACTCTTCATATTTCTAATACGACAAGAAAAAAAAGACCAGCTCACAGAAAAAAAAAGTTTCCAAACAAATTTCTCATCATTGTTGCATACACACAACAACTCCAGACAATAGAACAAACTACGCAATAACCCAGTTAAACTTTGGTAATATCATTAGTTCCTATTTTCATATACATTTTAATTCTTCTTTATAACAAAAAATAGACAAATATCCTTTTGTTTTCATTGTCTTTTTTTGTAATTTTCCTTGCAATGTTCTAAACCTGGTTGCCAAAACTCTCCAAACAACTCAAATAACCATCCATGTCGTTAACGATCTAACCCATCGTCCTAGTGTACACATTTTTACCTAAAACCAAAAACACCACAAAGTAAATCATTACTTTCTTTCCAAAATTTCCCAATTGTCTCTTTTAACATCTGGTCTTCGTTTAGAAACTTGGAGTGGACTTAGCATCAGATTATTTTTCCCGCGAGTCTGGCGTTTGGCCCATATCCTATAAAAAACACAATTACATAATCACCTTAAAGGTGTTCCAACAAATGTGGCAAATTCTCAACAATCTAAAACTTCCCCTCCAAACCTCCCCAAAAAAATATCGTAGCTTATAACACAACCCTCTTGTGATAGACAAATTCATCGTCCGCCATTTCCGGTACCCTGGAAAGTCACATATCATGACCCAATTACATTTGCAGCGTCTTCAGCTCTCTTCCACCTTAACAAGTCCATAATTGACAGCAAGTACCTCAGAAAGTCCAGTTACCAATCCCAAGTTGTTTAATCCCGACCTTGCTAATTTTCTGATCAGCAGCCCATCGGGAAAACCCCCTACCTCTCAATTTATTGACCAGCCATCACAAAATTGGTAAAGTTTTGACAAACAACTCGCTCGGCAGTGCCCTAATCCCAAAGTCTTTTTTTTGACAAGAGGCGTATGAACCCTAAGTTGACAACATAACACAGACTTCAATTTAGCGCATAGTTTTTTTATTCCTTAGGCTGAAAACTCTCAGCCAGAAACTAATGGGGCAATGTATTAAAAATTATTATCAATCAATCAATCATCACTCCATTTCACAGATTGTAACAGCTTTGTGGGCGACAAATGTCATGGCAAATTAATTCATCATTGGCTAATTGCGTCATTCCAAAGATTATGGGTATCCAGTCTGCAGCTATTGTTACAATTGATTGTATGACAAACCTTACGTTGCTTCATTTGATTGATGATTAACTCCCAGTTCTCAGATGTGAGAGTTAAGTGATGGGTAAAGCTACCGCTTCTACTTTTCACAAATCGTGAAACCATTGTCGGCAGCAAATGTAACAGTACGTTAATTGGCCAATTGCTTGTTTCATCATTCCAAAGACTTTGAGTCCTTAGTTTGCAACTAATATCACGATGTATTATATTTCCAATTCCAAACTGCATCACTCTAAGAGCAACCAGTGCTTGGTCTACAAAAAAGTTACCTGAGTCCCAAGACCTAACCGCAACTTGCATCATTCCAAGAGCTTATTGCTTTTGGTCATCATATGTTCCCCACGTTCCAACATCCAACCCCTAGTTACATCATTCCAAGAGTGATTAACTCTCGGTCTGCACCTGTGACAATTAACTCAAAAGTCTATCAACAGTTTCAAAATTTTAAGGATCGTTAAACTTTTGTCGGCAATAAATTTAACAGCGCGTTATTGGCCAGTTGCTTGTGTCATTCAAAAGATTTTAAGTCCCCCGTCTACAACTATTGTCACGATGGATTGTATGAACAATCATATGTTTCATTATCCCCAAAGTGATAAACTTTTTGTCTGCAACTAATGCGACAAATAATTCTAAGGCCAATCGACTACCATAAAATTTCAAAGGTTTTAAAACATATCGGCACAAAAAGTCCTGGCAAATTGATTGACCAACACTTTACCGCTTCCTTTAAAAGATATTAAGTTGTCAGTCTGCAATAAATGTTACAATGGTTTCTATGATTAATCCCAAGTTGCCTCATTCCATGGTTGAGGCGCTATTCATCCAAAGCTTAACGTTTTCCCTCAAAAATATTTTAGAGAATGTTGATATTCAGTAAGCTGAGTGAGTTATTGAGGTAAAATTTTCACAAATGTTTTTTAAAAGTATTGGTAAATCAGTGAATATATTTTTAAACGATAGTAAAAGTTGTTAAGTGATATTTTAAACCAAAAACCAGCGAAACTCTTTTACTGGTATTAAATTTTCATTGGCTCTAAAAACAATAAAAAAAGTTATAATATTCGTTTTATTGTTTGAATGGTATAGATTTATACCAACCACTTTATTATAAGTTATCAATTGCAATTTTCAAGAATTTTAGGTATAAATTAAAAAAAATTTATAATATTCGTTATCATGTTAACTTTCTTTTTTTTATTTTAGCATAAATAACGCTTGCAATTATCCGACATTCTTTTAAATTTTGGTTCCTGGTTTAGTTCAATTATCTTTTGTCACTTTAAATTAATAAGTTTTTTTTGGGTTTAATTTACAATAATATTTATTTAAAAAATTATCAAAAACTAAAAATTTCAGTGAACTTAAGAAGATGGCTTTAAGGTTAAACACATTACTGATTTAATCTAGACATTTCCAAAGAGAATTTGTGACTGTACAATATTGTCGTCGTTTTACGCCATTTAAATTTTATATCCTACACTATTTTTTGGCATAAAAAATAATAGCAACGACAAACTAACACTTATGAAAAAGGTTTATCATAGCTTAAGATCTGTAAAATCTTGATAATTTTTTTTTCAAATAATAGTTACCCATCTGAACCAGCATAGTATGATAGAGTTGCTCATCGCTCATTAAAGTTGTGATTGTTTGACCAACCTGTTAGTGCTTAAGGTGTGAAAAGAAAGTTATTTGCCATGACAGGCTCATTGAATGAGAATAACAGGTTAAATGGAATTAGCTACGATAAAATTAGACCATACACATTGCTAAACATAAACAATTAATCATTCCACGTCAAAGTTGATACATAGTCACGAAGATTTATTTTAAATTGATGTCTACTTATTATGGGTTTTAGGTTGAGAAAACGCTGAACTGTGTTTCAGTATATACAGCATCTTACAAGTGTGAATTTTAACTGAATATTAAGGAGGTATAGATTTTTATTGACTATGTGACTGAAAATTTGTGGGCAATAGGTGCATTATGGGTAGATGGGATTCAGGCCAGGCATACTACTGTTTTTGCGCTCGATAGCAGCAGCAAAACAAAATTGACTTTTGGTTCACAGTGCAAAATACCTGGCAACCAGGAATTTTTCAAATACCAAAATTCCCATGCTGAGTGATTGACACTTGTTTTGACGATTGATATCCTTAATTTTAATGTCACCATGGGTCTTATTTTTGTCCAAAAAAAAAAAATAAAGAGTCCTTAATGTATAAAATATGACACTGAACATGTTGCCATAATGAAACGAGTGTGATGTTTTTCATAAGGATTAACCAGTATGCGACTTTTAGAAATGGAGTTTAAGAATAATGGACAAGTACCGTGATTCTCAAAAAAAACTAAATACCCCACTCTAATTACCAAGCCTGGTGCTTTGGCGTGAATACCCTGTGATTTGAAACACAAATCGGATATATATTAGAATTGTGTTTTTTTCAATAATGATTTTGAGTGATTCAATTGCATATTAAGCATTTACAAGTTCTACATATGGTCACTATACATCTTATAAACCAGTGACAAGATATCTCATTAAAATGGAGCAGCTTTGAAGTCACTCATAATTATGGTTATTTGATTCCATCAGCCATCGTTAACTCCTACAAGGTTACCTCAGTTCCTTTGGTTTTGCAAAAACAATTGAATGGCATTTGAGTAGGAAAGGCGGCGTTCTTAAGTCTATTTCGTTTAAATACCAACAAAAGTTTTTTAAATGAAAAGTTGAATTGTTTCATATTTGATTTTTTATAGTTATACCCTTAGATTGATTTTCAAACATATTTAAAATATATGGCTTTGCCTTTATCAACCGTTGCTAAGAGTCTTGTCAAGCTCAAAGCCAAAAAACAAGACCCCAAAAAACGGGCAATAATCAATTACAAATCATTACTCATCATTACCAAATGATTACTAATATTTAATAATCATTACAAACTGGTTTTTAATTTACTTAGCCTAAATATTTCAGCACGATCTTACCCCAGACATTATTTTGACATTGAATATCAGGGGTAATAGGCGTTCGCAGAAGCTCCAAACTTGCCATCTTAAAGAGATTTCAATTCTAACTCGATTGATACCACTTAAAGCCCATTTTGGAAAAAAAGGTTTCTTCCGATTTTTGAAAAAAAAAGTTTCCTAACAAAACTAAAATTACGCAAGGGTTAGGGTTACAAAATCAATAAGTGTTTTTTTCTTAATTTTTAATATTTGGCATTGTATATCAATACATTTTATATTCTTTGCTATATTCCAAAGTTTTCAGCTATTGTTTTCAACTTTGTTATATGTAGTTTAACACTCAGAGTCGGTACCGCACCGTGCTGAAACATACCCGCAAACTGAATATTTCAGTCCGTATCACTATCGTATGTTGATCCGATCGTCTTCAATTGTATTTTGCCAAGTAGGGTGTATCGTCTAGATGTAAAATATATAAATGGCTTCTAAAATAAGTGATTCTGTTCCAAATAAATAAAGATTTTGAAGTTTTGTAATTTTGACATTGACGAAACCCTAGCCCTTGCGGAATCAACAGTTTGTGTGAGAAACTCAAGAATTTGACAAAAATTTTGGAAATCCCAAACCTTGGATTTTCGTTTTTTTAGGATAACTTTGGAAATACTATATGCACCAGTCCAAAATTATATATTAGGCACCTTGGGAGCTTTCTGCATTGAATGAATGTACTTGCTTGGAAAAATATTAATTAATAATTGTAGCTGCCCAACAATTCTGCTCTGTCAGGTTACTTTTGCAAGTTATACTCCACACTCCGCTTTTGATTAAAGAAAGTCACTGTATACAGCATCATAAAATAATTACCATAGCTTTGATACTTTTAAAATAAAGTCTTGATTAATAAACCAGCTTTCAAACTATCATTTTCGTTATTTACAAGCGGGGTTGAACCTAAGTATAGGGAATTATTGGTTGCAGGCACCAACTGTTTAATAGCTATTTGGATTTTAAAAGGGATTTCGTTTACTCAACCGTCAGTGTACAACTTGGTATACCAACGGTACTTATAAAATTTCATATTAATATTTCAAGTTATATTTGTAAAAAACAATAGATATTGTAGAACTAAAATAAAAAAAAATCATCTTTCAACTGCTTGATTTTTTTAATTTACATCAAGTTAAATATAAATAAATAGAAAGTATGAAAGCCTCACATATCAACTATTTCTATTAAACGAAAATATAAAAGAATAAAAGAAACCCGTCAAACCAACAGTAAGTGACTGAAAAAATATTGCTCAACGTTAGATGATAGTATCGACAAACAAGAATATCTAAAATTCAAGAAATAAAGTAGCCAGAGACCTTCTCAAAAAACTAGACTTTGTCGTCAACGTAAAAGGTTTCAAAAAAAAAAAAACAAAAAAAAACTTCTAGTGACCTTTTAATGACTGTCAATTGAACAAATTATATCAAACAAAGTAACGAAGACCGAAACAAAGAGGGGTTGGATATTGGAAAATAGTTCCAGCAAAAGAATTAGCAAAAATGGTTCAAAACATATACCTAAAAAACCTCAGACAAAAAAAAAACGGATGATATTCAAATATTGAGTAAAAAAATTTAGATGTCAAAAAAAAAAAAAAAAAAAAAAAAATCTACAAAACAACTAGAAGTCCAAAGGAAACATCGATTGCCATATTTTCAAAATTAAAAAATCCAGGGTCCTCACCATACCAAAAAAAAAGTCCCCGGTTCTATCGCGAGTGCATTAAAAAAAAAAGCTATTGAGTAACGAGAAACCCAGTGAACTGTCTACAATCAAAGGTAAGATTAACGGAATGATTCATTAATCCTAGAAAAAAAATGAAAATAAAAAGATATACCCTATGTCTGATTAGACGAATAGAGGGTCTCAGGGTTGAATAATAAGTTTCCCAAAAAAGCATACAAACTATCAACAATAAATGCAAAGTTGCATCCAATTATTAGATATGCTGAATATCAGGCAACAAGGAATATAATACCAACAGCTCCAAAGCATCCTACCTGAATAGTGTTTTTGAAAGACAACCTCAAACAAACTTAACAACCATATAAAAAATGCATATTAAAGAGGTGACGCTCAGGGTTGCAAATACTCAGATATTCGCAGTCAGTCCTACGTTGCATACTACGGTGGGGACTGCTCAATATGCAACAACTCAATAACCCTCAGCCAGACCCATGTTGCAACCTAAGGTGGGGACTCCTTAGTTTTCAACAACACAGCAACCCTTAGCCAGACCCATGTTGCAACCTAAAGTGGGGGAACCTTAGTTTGCAACAACTCCAAAACCCTCAGCCAGACCCAAGTTGCATACCAAGGTGGGGGGACCTTAGTTTGCAACAACTCAATAACCCACAGCCCGACCCACGTTGCAAATCATGGCGCTGATTTCTTAGTATGAAATGTCTTAAACATTTACAGCTATACTTACCTTCAACTTCTCTTTGGTATTTTAAATGTTGGACAGTTTACAGTCATGTTGTGTTGAAATATTTTTTGGTATATTATTCGATGCCTTTTATGGTGTCATATTCCTTGTTTTTATATTTCAATCCTCATTACCTTTATGCCGCAACATATTTGCTGACCTCCTTGGTACATGTGTTGAACGTTGTCGCTTTAGGTGTTTTTGCTTATTGATATGATATGTTGAAATTCTTGGTTGATTAATACTTGCAATCGGTTTGTTGAGGTCTGTGTGTTTTGTTGTTGTTGATGCCGAAAGATTATTGGTTGTTATTAATCCATCGGTATTTGTTTTGTTATTGAAATTTTTAAAAGCAAAAAAAGTTAATTAAAAAAAAAGGAAAGGATGGTAAAAGAAAAGAAGAAACTGGGAAATCCCCCTTTATTTATATTTTTTTGGTTTGGCTAAAATTAAATCCAAAATCACTACCAAAAAATCGTCACAAAAATTTTGTTATCACATCTGGGTTGTCTCATTTTTACATTCAGAGTTGTATTTGGCATCGATATTTGTACGGTTCATAAAAATGTACCGCCGTAAATCTCATAATATTTGGGTTTGGTTCTCACGGTTTTGCGGTGTTGATTATTGATCTGTTCCATGTAAACTTTCTATGGTCTTGTTGGTTTTCACATTTTGATTTATGGAAACTGCAGTGGCATTTTGGTAAGATATCAGTATACCTGTCCCTGATTAACAGATGCTTTTATCTCACCCAATTTCAATTGTTCCAGAATTTGTTGTAACTACTTCGTAGAAAAATTTACTATTTTATGGCCTTCCTTGTTTGTATTTTAATAATAATTCATGGTATTGGCTATATTTTTTGTGTTTGTGTGTTACGGGTATCCATTTAGATTTTATATAATCTCAGTCGTTAATTCAAACATACTCTATGGCAATTTTTCAGCCAAGAAATGGGTTTCAACATTTTAGAATTCCCATCGTCCATAAATTCTGACTCCAGTTTTTAAAAAGTGAGGAGAATTCATCACTTAGTGAAAGGCTATTCTGGCTGAATTCCTTCCACCTTAGCAACCACCGTCAATTTCTTAAATCTTCTCTTAGGAAATAGAAACCGTACTCAATATCATGGCTGATATTAACAAAAGCAATCCCATCATCTCAAGCTACAATGTCTGGTATGTCAAAAAGGTAAATAGTAAGTCTCTTATGACTTCGATTTGTATAATCGACCGGCAATTGATTTTCTGTACTTAAAACAATCATTTTTTTAAAAAAAATTTTTGAATATCAATTGATTGATGAACAAATGACAACAACTAAAAAGTAATGCGACAAAATAAAAGTTTTAAGGAAATTGTTAAGACAAAATGACTTTAAATGAAATTAGGCTTATCTGCAAAGGTATTAAGACATTTTGCAAGAATGGAAAAATGCAAATCGCCTTGTTGTATAAATGAAATGAAAAAAGCGTATGAATGAGAATTTGGAAAAGTGAGAGATATCAAGAATTGTTTCGTCACAACTGGATTCGCAATGGAAAGACTGAGAAAAATCCCGAATATCTGAGAGGCACATTGGAGACAGTTGAAAGTAATTTTGACAGAATTGAAAAAACAGTGATTGATAATGTAGGTCCACCTTTAAATCTCAGCCTGTTAGTAAATGTGATAAACAAATAAACCCTATTGATTACACTATTATCTCATTATACTCCCTTAGGATGAAGAAACTTAGAATGGCATTTGCAACAGTGACAGTTAAATGATAACAAATTCATTAACTTGATGTCCAGTCTTATTTGAATACATATGTGGATAATGAAATTTATGTCCTTGCTGCTACCCCTAGAAAAAGTTGCAGTGTTTATACCTAATCATATCAATGTTAACTAGAAACTTGGGAAATGTATGGTGACATTGCATTTACTTAAAGGAAAACTGGGGATTGGAAGTACCTTTCAGACAAAAACCATTCAGGAATTTTCCTCCCAAATAACTTTGTGTTTTGAGGTTGTCCAATGACAAAACATAGTCAAAGAAACAAACCTATTGCTGATTTGGTATCTGCACCAATAGCCCCTGAATATCGATACATGGCTTATAGACAATATATTATGCAGCAGTTGCTCAGATTAATACGGCTAATACAATCCAAATTTGTCTCAGTATCTAAACAAAGTAACAATAGAATATTCTTTAACAGAGTACTGCAAAACGAGGTTTAGTATTTCGCCGTGTAAAAGATGATCTGGTGACTTATATTGATGTACGTGAAACCACAGCTGATAATGATGTTGTTTTGGTTAAAAAAATTTTGATAAAAAATGGTATCAAAACGGAAAATATTGGAGATGTTGAATTGACTGCAGTAATTTTCGTGGGTATCAAATTATGTCAAGGCAGCCATGTATCGCAGGGACTAAAAAACTCCCATAAAAGACAAGTTCTGCTGAATGACAATATTACTGCATTGATTCAAAAAAACTTTAGGTCAAAAAGACATTGAAACTTTGTATCATAAAAAAGAATGTAGTCCAATTCGAGCCTTAATCAAATTTAAGATCATTACAGTAAAACAAGTCGAGGCAGCCCAAAAATTGGAGGATTTTTTGAAATCATTTTCACGTTATCTTAAAAATAGCATCACAATATTTTAAATTGGTGATGACTATGAAGAAAAGTAAAACAAAATTGAAAAATTAAGAATCGAAGAGCTGGAGAATTGGTGGCAAATACATATATGGGTTTTGGTAATCAATGAAGTTCATGACCAGAGAGACCTAGGGTGTTTATAGTACAGCGGGTTAGGGTTTGGGATAATAAACATGAACAAAAATACGTTTTTTAACAAGCTCATCTCTTTAACTAATCTCACAAATTCCCCACTGCCTTTCACAAGAAATATGATCTCAACTTTAATAAACCGTAAGTCCGTAACAGAGCACCAAAATTATCAATTGATTTCAAAGATCTTCCTCGATTATTATCAGTTATTTTCACAGGTACCAGATAATATTTTAATATTCTTTACTAAAGATACCCTCCGTTATTATTCCTAAACTGAATATATTGATAAAAAACACCATTTAGGATCCTGACTTTTTATAAATTAAAGAATATATTTTTGAATTCACTTAATATATGAGCATTATTGACAAAAACCAATGTTTGACATTATTGAAGTGTGAAAGAAATATATACCATCAGCGTTGTTGTCATATTTCTTTGTTTAGCTATATAAAATTTTGTTTTTCCATTGGATTTCTTTTCATTTTTAATTTTTTTTAATTTGAATTTAAAAATTATGACAATTATAAATAAAAAATGTACTAATTGTTACTTTGTTTAATTGTGGTTTCTTTATTGGGAAGCACAAAACCCATTTCTTAATTCTCTTTTAAAAAAAAGCCTTGCTAGCTCAATCGGTAGAGCGTGAGACTCTTAAATATAAGTTATCTTAAGGTTGGGGGTTCGACCCCCCCGTAGGGCTGTATTTTTTTGTTATGTAATTACAATATTTATTTTTGAAGTTTTAAAATTTTTGATTCATGTTTTAATTATTTTAATCATTTGGACAAAAGCACGAGTATTTTTGTTTATTGATAATAAAATTATATAACTTAAACCTTTTAAAAGTAACACTGTGTGGTTGACTTCCATAAATATCTACAAGTATTACATCTCCAAAGAGTAAACATGATTGATAAAGTAACGTTATGAGGTCATATATCATTACTATTTTTTCATAAACAAATACTGTTTCTGTTCCTATACCTCTGATTTTAGGAAGACTCTGTTTTTCTTTTATTCTTTGGATGATAGTTTTCTGTTTCGTAGCACGGTATTTCTGGTAGTTTTGTTGCCACGGATCCACATAATCCCACGCCACAACTAGAATGTTTTGAAAAACATTTAACAATGGTAAAACTCAAATCTGCTAAACGGATGAGATATTGTAGTTTTAATAAGGCACAGTCAAACCACAAATAAAGGTAGGCAATCAGAAACCCTTTAGGGATTCTCCAAACCCTAACCCGTGGTACTCTATCCCTGCATGATTAGCTTTATGCCTTTTTAGACATCCACTTTAAAGCCAATTTTAATATCCTACGCAAAAAGTCCAAGTACCTCTGATGTTTAGGGGAAACTTTCGAAACTTATGAAAATACTCTAGTTCGTTTTCAAGCAAAGAATGTAAACATATTAGTCGAGTTATCCCATTTTTTAACAATTTTGTTGATTCAAATTAAAACGGGAAGAAAAAGAAACTTTAGAGTAGCCTTCGGCCAAGCTTCTCTCCATTTTGAGTGCCGTGAGGCTCAAACAGGCATTTGTATGACTGAGATGTTTACTGGATAACGAAAGAATTTAAACAAAAAACAAAGAGGAAAAATAACTTTTATTTGATTCTAAATCAATACATTTAAACGATAATAAAAACAATAGCCACAAGTAAAACTATTGAATGGGCTTGCTAGAGATCATGTAGAGTACATAGCCTCTGTGAACTATTAAAACCTCCTCCAGTGTTAACAAATTGGTTTGATGTAAGGAGTAGGTGGTGGAGGAGTATTAGGAGGCGATGGCGGGTCCATGGTATGAAAAGAGAGTGTGGTTTCGTGTAAAGGTTCGAGTTGATTTACCAGAGAGTGTTATGTTACTGGATGAGTTTGTTGAATTAAACGAAAATAAAATCAACACAATCTTCAAGATGGAGTTTTATTCTTGTATATATATGAAGAAAAAAAATTTACATTCGCATGGAAACCACAATGGCTTTATACTCAATTGATTACCTTTTTAACATGCAAGCCCTGGAAATGGCTTTTGAACCCCTGCCGTTGTCAAACTCTCCAAACACTAACAGCTTGCCAAAAAACTAATCAGTCACGTGAACCCCCGACAGCAAACCCGTTAGGGCGCACTCTGCGCCTTCACAGCCCATCGTAATTTTTTTTTGCTCTATTAAAAATATTGTATCATTCACTCGTTATACTAAAAAAAAAAGTTATATATATAAAGCCTTTAGCTATGGAATATTCTAAAGATCTTTGCTTAGTATGGATGCTGTGGAGGGTAGTTATTGTATGGAATGAAGGGCTCCTTTTCTGGCTCGTGGTGTTTGTGTGTGGACCCAATGCAGATTGAAAAGAACCACCAAAACGTGGCCCACAGAGCAGCCCCCACGCCACCCCAAGCAATACCTAGCGTTGTCGACGACATACTCGCCTCAACTCCGTACTGGCCCAAGTTGTTATTGATCAGGTTGCGCAGGATGGTGTACATGCCTGTGACTAACCCTGTTGCAACAAGCACCAGAGCAAACGAAATGAGCGAGAGAATGGTCGCGCAACAGTTCACGCCACGCGAAGTGCACGAGAACGGGCCCACGACCAGCGTCAAAAACAGAAACACAAGCGAGATGATATAAATCACATACGACGCCTTTGACACGCCCTCAATCGTGCTCATGTATTTGCGCACGTCGTCGAGATTTGACGCCGTCTCAATGGCCGTGGTCAGCACGTCGGAAACGGTCTCCGAGATTACCGTAGTGTTGGACGAGTTGGATCCGGCCCCCTCAGTTTCAAGGAGGATCTGCGACGCGTTGAACCAGTACATGGCCTTGGGGTCCGAGCAATAAGTGACGTGGTACTTGCCATCGAGGTTAACGAGAGACTCAAACTTGGACAGTGTGCGAGAGGTGTTGGATGATACGTTGCCATAGCAGTAATTCCACAGTGCGGTGGTATAAAAGTCCGGTAGCGGATTTTCGTCGTTGAGGATGGTGTCAATGGCTGACTCTAGCGATGAGTCTACCGTTGTTCCTGATAGCATTTCTACTGCGCTGGATGCTGTGAGATTTGATATGTCGACTCGTAAAAAGTAAACATTGGTCAGGACGTTGGACCGAATTGAGCCCAGCACTACTATGAGTGTGAGGAAGAAGGCTCCGAGCGAGCCGATAAAAGGAAAGATTGTTATGAAGCAAGAGCGACCAAAGCCCATTATTGCGAATATTGGCTGTGTTTATTAAGAAAGAAACGATAGGTGTATATGGATGTATATTGAAAATATATATGTGAATATATAAATGGCAGCTTCTGATTGTTTTGAAGAGTAAAAAAAAAGTTTTAAGGGGTAGTATGGGAAAAAAAAAAAAAAACATGAGGATCTGGGTGGTATTTATATACATTGCCTCTTTGCTGTAAAAAATGCAACCATTAAAAAAATTATGTCCACCAAGTGGCTGGGCTTTTTTTTCTAAAAAAAAAATACAAAATACAATGAAGGCTGGGCTCACATGGAAACTCTCTTTAAACTCACCACACACACTGGATATAAGAAAAAAAATACATTAATTATAAATAAATCAAAGCTATAATACAAAATAAACCCTATCTACGAGCCTCAGGTCTAGCATACTTCACGGGCGGTGTGGATCGTACCAGAGATGCTCGCTTCAGCGGCTCTTGTCGTGCAAACTGGCCGCGTATAGGTCCAGACCCATAATCGCCGTAACGATACGCAGCAACTGGTTGACTCAAGCGTCGTCGAGCGGCTGGAATCAGTGGCTGGAATCCCGCGTACTCATGGTTAGCTGGAGAAACCATTGCCGGCACTCGTGCATTCCCAAGGCTTTGCTGCTCTTGACGACGCATTTGCATCTGCAACGCAAACTGCTGCTCAAAATGCTGCTGGAACTGCGCCTGGAACTGCTGGCGCCGCAGTTGCTGCTGCTGCTGCTGCTGCTGGAGAAGCTGAAAGTGGGCGGCCTGAAGCCCAGGCTCGCTTCGCTGAGAAACTGGCCGCATCAGCATGGCCGCAGAGTTAGACCCAACTCGCCCCAGCCCAGTGCCTGGCGACGACCCGTATGCCGACCGCTCATAGCCAGTCTTCGTAGAGCTCATTGGAGGTGGTGGCAAAGTCCCTACGGAGCCAGCGTGACGTGATCTGTTTGGCTCGTTTCCTTCTCCAACTACCCCTCCACTTCTCGTTCCTTGCGGCTGAGCTTGTAGTGCCTTCATCTGTCCTTGCGGCTGTGACCGTTGTAAAGCCTCCTCCTGACCCTTCCCAAGCTGCACTTTGTGTTGTTGCGCCTGAGTCTTCCCCAAACCCTCCTTTACTGCCATCACTGGGGCTGATCTCCGGCCTCCCTGACGCATCAGTTCCGGTGCGCTCTGTTGCTTTGCAAGCTTTTTCTGGTTGCCAGGCCCCCGTTGTTCAGGACGCGCTCTCGGTGTAGTAGTTACTTTTGCAGTCGTCGTCGTCATCACTGGTTTAGCAGTGGTGCCTGGGACCTTAGTTAGCGCTTGAACCGGTGTAGCATTACCTTCAGCCATAGGTGAGTTGTTGATCTTATGCATCAAAGCCATTACATCGTCTTTTTTATTGTCTCCCAAATTAGACACCGCAGGCTGAGACCCTTTTTCGTCACTATTCATGTCCTTTGTGCGTTTCAGTTTACTCATTACTCGACTAAGCCCACTTTTGTTCGGCTTGGTTTCGTCATTGCGCAAAGCCACCACCACATCTCCACCTAAGCCCACAGCCATCTTCCCCTCTGCTTCTGCTTCTTCCATGCTCGTTTTGCTCCCCGCGCTACTTCCACTCCCAACCTTGGTAACATCAACCATACTGTTACCCAAACTCGTCTTATCCAAGCTCCCATTTGATTCTTGCTTCACCACGGTCCGACATAAAGACTCTTCGCTGTTGGCCAGCTGAATTCCTTCTTGTGAGCTAACTTTTAAAACAACAAGAGATGCTGAAGAGTCGCTTGTAGACATGGCCCCAATCTTTGACAATGTTTCGTCACTACCTCTGCTGCTCACCTCAGTTCCATGGCACAGCTCTCTCGCCTCGTTTTCTGGGCCCGATCCAAACATCTCATAGCTCGCAATAATCGACTCGTAAAGGCTGCGGTATGAGGCCCCGTAGTCCTGGCCATCATTGTCAAGTCCGTTCAGCTCGCAATCTCCTCCTCGTTTTTCTTCTTCGTCTGAGCTTGTTCCGTCGTAGTTGCTGCTGCTTGTATCGACCATGGGCAGCACCTTGGGTAAAGACAAAGAATTCATGTTGCCTGTTTTTACGGAACCTTCTGGTTGCCGTGGTGCATCATCAATCTCATCCTTAAGGTAATCAAATCCGCTGAGGTAATAGCTAGAACGTTCCCGGTGACCACCAGGCATGCTTCGGTCAAGAGATAATAAGCTTTTTCGTGCCTTGCCATCTGCGTCTTCGTCATCAGAAATAACTGATAAACGCACAACGTTACGTGTACTACCATTATGCCTCCTCACAGAAAATAAATCTCCGGCAGCAGTGCCATCAAAGCCTTCTCCAGAAATGCTTTGTCGGTGTGAAGAGCTGTCCATCGAGATACCAACAGAAGATCCAAAAGTCAAGTTACCTCCAGTCCCAACCCAATTTCGCACATACTCTTCGCGGCCCGCGCGCACGCTCGCAGCTGAATTAACTGGGCTGTCCTCCACCTCTCGCAGTAACTCCTGTTGCAAGGGCACCGTCTGTTGCAAAAATCGGGCAAGCTCTGCATCTTCGTAGCTCGTCGCTCCAGTCGTTGCTGTTCGCGTGCTATTGTAGTGGCTTCGCCTGCGGTTCTGTAGGCTGCTGCGGCCACCATAATGAAGTTGATGGCTTGGTATCGATTTACCGATATCTCGTATGGACCCCCGACTTGACTCTACTGCGTTGCTACCACCGCCATTGCTGCCAAAAATAACGTCGACATCACCCAGCTGCTCAGCCTTTTTGCTAGGCTGACGTGGGTCAGCACTATCACCATCACCACCACCTTCAACACCAATAATAGACTGCCGTTGTCGCTTGGTCTGCGGCTGAATCGAGAGCTGCGGCTGAACCGGGTGCTGCGGCTGCTTAGCAGTGGGGGCGTCTGAGGCAGTGGCCGTTGTCCTGGTGACCAGCGTAGACCCCGGGGGTAACACGGCTAATTTAGATAAACCTTGTGCTTTAGAACTTATAACTAAATTTTAGTTAATCCCTGCTTTAAACTAATCTAATCACCCAACTTTCTTTCCCTTTTAAATACTTACCATTAAATTCAGGCTGTCGCTGTAAATTGGAATTCTCACAGCCACTAATTTTATTCGTCTTATCTTCTTTAAACCCCACATTTTGGTTTGCTATCAATCCCAGTTCTTGAGTTACTTTTGGCCCAGTCTGATGCTCACCAATCTCTGTTGCCTTCCAGTTAGTTTTCGATTTAACCTCAAGCTGCGTCGAATCCAGCCCTCCCACAGGCGATGATGATGATTCAACACCTGGATTTTTTACCACAAGTGAGTTTGTTGTAACTTCCGTCAAAGATTCCAAAACTTTAACTTCTG
Source organism: Magnusiomyces ingens NRRL Y-17630 (assembly GCA_900497715.1). NCBI lineage: Eukaryota > Fungi > Ascomycota > Dipodascomycetes > Dipodascales > Dipodascaceae > Magnusiomyces > Magnusiomyces ingens. Next base: position 1,267,728 of record UIDE01000005.1, read on the forward strand.
GCGGAGCAAGTTTGGCAACTGTTGCTGGAACTATCTCCGACAAACCCTCAGCAAGCTGCTCAGTTTCAGGCACAGGAGGCATTGGCGGCAGCGGTGTTCTCAGTCCAAGACGCTGTCTTTCTTGCTGTCTCTGTCTTGGCAGCACCTGTTCTTCAACTTCATCAGCTGGCTTTTGAAGCTTTTCTACCTCCCTTTTTGGCTTGACATTGCTCTTCCCCACATCCTCTGCCGAATTATCAATGGGGAAAACCAAAAGAGATGAAGATGAAAAGTTAGTTGGTGAGTTTATTTGGACTTGTTTCAACTGCAGCTGGAGCGTATTTGCATTGTAACGGTTTTTCATCGATAAAACTGATGACATGGAGTTGCTACCTCGAAGATCTTGTCGCTGGGATTTTTGGGCAACCAGTTGCTGCGAAGCATTAAAACTAGGAGTAGCTGCAACTTTTTCGGAAATAGTCTCAAACACAGGACACTCACTAGAAATTGCAGCGATTGCAGAAATTGGAACCATTCCATCGTCAGACTCTTCCTGCTCCCCTGCTTCGTTTTCTTCCATGTCAATAGCAAGAACCGTATCAAGACATTGAACTGCGCTCATATAATCCCGCAACTCTTGAGCAAGCTCAAAGTCCATTTCATCTAATTCCAGTTGCACTGCTGGTGTAATGTATTGCGTTTTCCGAGGTTGTGGTGGCACTGCTTGAGGTAACGAAAAAACACTTGCAGGAATAAACCCACTGGGGCCATCGCTGGGGCGTTTATAGCAAGCATCAGCACTATTGTAATACTTGTTGACTGAAGATGGAATCTCAATAATAGGAGTGGGAGGTTCTGGTAGTGATCTTATGACGAGCGGGCGCTCGACTCGATGGAATGCCTTGACACTCAAGTTGGGCTTAAAACTGGATCGGCTCACCGGTCTAGTGTCACTCTCCTCTGGTTCACCAAAATCACCAGGCCCTTGGCGCCCAAAGTAGTAACGCTGTGGTGTGGGTGCAAAACTCGGAGCTGCAGAAGGTGGTCGTGTTGGTCCAATAACGGGAGGAGTTGATGGGGTTCGTGGTAGCCCTAAAGCAGAGACACTTAAAGGTGGTCGTTGTGGTTCAACAATTTGTATTGTTGAAACTAAGGGAGCAGTGGCTGTTGGCAGCTGTTTTGGTGGCACAACATTTGGATAGGGAGACTCAAATGAAGTGGATACAGTAATCTTGGACTTTTGTTGTCGTGGTTGAAGATGTGGGGGTCGAGGAAAAAGGTCTCCTTGGGTCGGATCATTACTGGCATCACTATTTCCCTGTTGCTTATTTCCAGGGTTTGCGATAATAGAAGTAGGACGATAAGGTAAAGGTTTTTCAAAAGCAGTTCCGATTGATGTTTTTACAACCTTGGGAAGAGCATCAGGAGTAGGAGGAAGAGGTCGATTAAGAAGCTCAGGGTCCAGTGAAATAATAGGCTTTAAATTTTTAAATGGTTGGGGAATAACTGATGTCTTGCTTTTGTTTTCTTGATTGGTGGTGGTGGTTAGCACTGGGATTTTGAGCTCCAGTTCCTGTCGAGACGGAATGGAAGTGCTCAAATGGTACCGTGGGCCGTAAGCCGCACGCAAAGTGTGAGGACGTTGGTTTTGCTGACCATTAACCAGCAAGGGCGACTCACCAGGTTCACATTCGCCAAACGCTGATCCCGTCCGGCCCACTTTCCGGTTGCTGTTTCGTGCCGCCAAACTGGCGGTGCGCGCCGCACGCACCACACGCCCACTTTTCCCCGAGGCCTGCAAAACTACCGTTTCTGCAGTCACTGCTCTCCGTGTAGGAATACCATTTTTGTCAAAGTACAAAACCACAAGACACTCAAGAACAGGGCTCGAAAACGTATCCTGGCGACCGCCACTACTGGCTGAAACATTTACCGAGGAATCACTGGCCAGCCGAGACATGGAAGCAGATGCTGGTGGTTGGTCATACACGGCAACATTGAAAAGAGCTTGGACATTGGCAGTTTTGTTTAAAGCTGAACCAGCGCTGGCGGGTGCAGAATCAAGAATAGACTTGGCATCTTCCCAAAGTTGTGCTGTGCGCTTGTTAACGGGGGGAGTAGCAACCGACTCGGCACTTGTTTCTGGTGTATTTTGTACCGAGAAAGTTAAAGTAGAGTTTTGAGTTTGAGAAAAGTTGGAGTCTTCAGAAAAAGTTGCTATTGAAGTGTCACTCAACCCCAAATCGGCGTCATTTTTCTTTTTACTTCGCTTGAACCAAAACCATCTGCGAAACTTTTTGGTTTTTTTCTTTTTGGAGTTTTCGTTAGCAGGTGTTTTATTCTTCAGCTTGTTTTTTAGGATTCGCGTAGTGCTGCGTCGCCGGCTCACACGAATGCTCCCGGAATGTCTTGTGGAAGACGAAGCAGATCTGTTTGGCTGGCTGAACAATGGCTCTCTGGGCCCCAAAACGCTTGGTACGTGTTCAACCTTGAGGTAATCGGTAGAAATGGACATTGCAAAGTATTTCCAAAAAACATCGTCATAACAAATCTTCTTGGGTGGGTTTTGTTTTTCAGTTTTGAGTGTACTGGAAGCAACTTGCTTTGCATACTGTTTTTGAAGTTGAGCCATGTGATACTTGGAGGTTTTAAGAAATTGAATCAGGGGGATCAAAGATTCGATTTTCTCTTCATCGTCATTGTTTTCGTCCTCGACCCAGTTTTGCTCATCCACATCCTCAAAATAGTCGTCTTCATCAATATAATCATTGACGAAAAACCGGTTGCGCTTTGGGGCCGTTTCTTTTTCCGGGCCCAGACCAGGTAGAATACCCACCTTGTTTTGCAGCAACGATCTTCGCAGCACCTGGATGGTGTTCTCGAGACTGGTGCCCGAAAGAGTAGATATGGCCGAGCCATTTTGATTAATGTATGTAGTCATTATAGGCGATGGAAGAGATAAGGCCAGTTTATGACGAAGAGGTGGATCTATGATGGTAACTTTTTCGGGAGTAACGACAACTCGAAGCGATTTTTCTTCTTCGGAAAGAAGACCTGGAGGTTTAGCTTTTCCACTATAAAAAAGTTAGCTTAACGTTGAAAAAAAATATTGAAATGTACATACGCTGCTGGATCAAATATACTGCTTGATCTGTTTTGTGGGGGCTTATTCAACAAGACTCTTGAGTTAATAGAACTTTGTAAGTCGACGGGTAGCGACGATAAAAGACTACTGTTTCGTGCAACCTTTTGAGACGATAAAATGCTACTGTTTCTTGCATACTTTTGCGACGATCCAGATCCGTTACGCAAAACCAGCTGCTGTTTTTGGGAGATGGTCAATAGCTTTGGGTGCACATGATATTTCCGTAGTCCTCTTCTGCTTGCAGAAGTTCCCACGGTGCTAATAGAGGGTTGCCTTGATATGGGGATGGAGTGCAAAGATGACGATCTTGAGTGATCTCTAGAGTTTGCGTAAGGTAGAGAAAAGTTCTGAAAGTATTTTTGTCGTTGGGACATGGTCTGAGGCATCTTGCGTTTCAAGTTGCTTCCCGCCAAAGTTGGAAAGCGAGACTGGTAACTTGTGCTTTGGTAAATCGTCGCAACTCCTCCTTTATATCCATTATAGGTTTCTTCAAAAGCGCGACCTTTTGGATTATTCAAGGATCTAGGTAGTATTGATTTCGAGTAAGTAGTGCTGTTATCGGTATTACTTGTCTCATCGACCTCGCTAAATGGAGGTAAATACTGAGTAGATTTTCTCATAGATACTTGTAAAGATGGTAAAAAAATGAAGATAAGTGATTAAAATTTTGACAAGTTAAAGATGAAAGAAAGAAAAAAAAGAGGAATGTCCAGGTATTATCAATAAAATGTGAATGAAATGAGAATTTTTTTTACAGAACATTTTCAATTTTGGCATAACTTTAGTGCATATTGAAAAAAAAAAGTACAAACTATTTCCATAAAATGCTATTCTTTTTTGAATAAATCTTTTCATTCTATATATATTCTACATTAATTGTTTTTTTTGTACTTCTTTTGTTCTGAATACCATTGATTGAATAACGAAGAAAGAGCCTAGGAAAACCAACCTAGTAGTATCTTTTTTATATTTCTTTATAAAAACGAAGAACCCCTTTTTTATTTTTAATTTAAAAAAAGATAATGAACAATATCCATGGTACTTGAAAAAAAAAACTGATTGAAGTTGCATGAAACTTTGTCAAAGAAACAAAAAAACAAAGAATAGTCGGATTTCGTTTCAATACTCAAACAATACTAGGAGTTCATGCATCAAAATGGGACCTGGTTTTTTTCTTTTTGTGGTCCCGTGACTTTTAATTTTTTTCCAGATCAGGTGAAGCCGCAGTGACTTCCCATTTAGGTAAAAGAATTCCCCATCACTTGTCACGACATCACACGTGTGGGCATGTGGTGGGGGGAGATGTGCTAACGCCGCACAAATTACTCTTTACGGGAACTTGACTGTCGAACAAGACAGGGTTTGAGCTGTGCGCATCGATAAATGAAAGTGGTCCTTGAATTGAACGTGTAGGCTCTCACTCTTGAGAGCTTCGGTCATAAAACGAGATCTAGGTTACTAATAATCAAAGTGTGAGAATAAGAAGTTTAGGACTTGGTTGAGAGAGGCTGGGACGGTAGAAGGGCTATCAATTGGGTGGAAGGGGTAGGTGAAGAGGTCGCAAAACTTGGAGCTAATAAAAGTAGAAGGGAAATCAAAAGCAGACTTGGTTTCATATATAACCAAGACTTTAAGGATTAGTTTAGTTTTAGAAGTAGCAGAAGTGGTTCATTGTTTATCAATCTTTAAAAGCTTTACAAAGCTGGGTTGGGCAATGGGAACAAAGGAGGCACTGGAGTTAACGATAAAAACCAACGATACCTTGGCATTACTTATTTTCTTGATATATCAGGTTCTGGATTATCAATGAAATATCAAAGTGTTTAGCCGCTTGGACGACCACTCCCAGGGGATCTCCACTTTAGACATTAAAAAGGTTTGGATTTTTACTATCCTACAGAAATAAAAAAAAACTGTTTTAAAAAACCTTCTTGTCTCATTTATTTCCCATCTCTTTAGCGGCTGTTTGTTTTAAAATTCATTAATAAGATTACAATGATCGAGTCTGTGGCAGTTGGAATTGATTTGGGGACAACCTGCTCTAGCATTGCTTACCTTAGAAACGGAAAACCGAAAATCATTTCGAATAACGAAGCAAGCTACTATACGCCATCCACTGTTTATTTCGACAATGAGGGAATTAAAACTGGAGAAGATATGAGTGATATCGATGTCTTCAATCACAGAAATTTTGTTTTCAGCGCCAAACGACTTATTGGATGTAAATTTGAAGACGCTCAGGTTCAAAAAGTTTGTGAATCATTAGGAAATAGCTACTACAATATTGTCAATAACAATGGTAGGCCTGGAATCCAAATCAATTTTAAAAACAAAAAAAGAATAATTGAGCCCGAGGTTATTTCAGCCCTTGTTCTTAAGGAAATGAGCCGACTAGGGCACGAGCACTTGTCTAAACACATCAAAGCTGTGATTACAGTTCCTGCTTATTTTAACGACGCGCAACGCCAGGGAACTCTAGATGCAGCTCGTTTGGCAGGAATAGAAGTACTACGTATTGTTAATGAACCAACAGCTGCTGCTATTGCATACGCCAAAGATAGTTTAAAAGAAGTCTCGGAAGAAGTTAATCTGCTGGTGTTTGATATGGGGGGTGGAACTTTGGATGTCACAATTTTATCAGTAAAGGGAGATAACTACAAAGTATTAGCAACAGGAGGAAATACATTTTTAGGAGGAGATGATTTTGATAATGTCTTGGTCAAGTATTTCCTTAATGAAGTGAAAAAGACACCTGGGTTCCAATTAGACAAAGATGAAGAACTTTTTTTGACAGCGCGCTTAAGAAAAGGCTGCAAGAATTTAAAAACCAAGTTATCAAACAAACGGAATGATAATTTAATTTTGGAAAAACGACCAGGGCAACCAGCTTTTAATTTTACCATCACCAGAGAGCAATACGAAGATATGTGCGGTCCCTTATTCGATTCTGCAGTTGATACAGTCGAAGAGGTGTTACAAAGCTTGAAACCTAATGAGATGAAAATTGATCAAGTGGTTTTTGCAGGAGGATCCAGTCGTACGCCTATAATAAAAGACCGCTTGACAAAAAAGTTTCCAGGTACTATCAAACAAGATATAAATCCTGAAGAAGCAGTAGTTTCTGGAGCCGCTTATTTGGCTGCTTATTTAAACTCTCGCTTATCTGGTGACGAGTCACTTTTCAATTTAATTGATGTGACACCGTTAACAATAGGATTTGAGGATGTGAATGGTTACATGCAACCAATGATTAAACGTTATTCCGAATTACCTGTAAATGCTGAAAAGATCGTATCTACTTGCCGTGACGGCCAAACGAAGGTGGAGCTCCCCATATATCAAGGCGAAAATCATCTATTATCTCAAAATTGTCTCCTCCAAAACTTTATTTTCCATGGACTTAAACCTCAGCCAAAAGGTCGTGCTCGAATCCAGGTCATATTTCGCATTGACGAAAACGGAGTCCTGAATGTAAGAGCAGAAGATTTAGGCACCGGTCTAAACCACGACATCACAGTTGTTCCATGGAATCAAACATATTCTGTCGAAGAAAATGGTCCAAATAGCGACCTTTTTAGTTTCATTCTTGCTGATTAGGTATATCTTTGTGATGCTGGAAATTTTATCAAGTTTTGTACTTCTTTCAATTACTTCCTGGCCAAGTATGTTCTTAGCGAAATTTAAAATGGTATATTTTTAGCCGTGCGGGCATCTTGCTGTCATATAATATTACAGGTTAGGGTTTTGAAAAAAATAGCGATATCGATAAATAAGAAATTTGGATCATATTGTTTTTCTATCTTTATTTGTGAATTGAGTGTGCTTATATATGGCTTATTGATCTTATTTAAAGTACAATAGTTATCAAGTAGTTTAGAAAATTTACGTTTCGTGCCAATTCTTATACATGCGATGTTTTTTTTCTATTCATCACTTTCCCCACACTTAAAAAAGTACACGCAAGAGCAAAAGAAATGATTAAATGGATGGGTTTCATGGTGCTGGGACACTCATAATTGTCTGAGTAGTTAAAAAATTGCAACATGTTTACTGTTATTTTTGGTTCTCAATGAAAACAACATGGACTTGGGAAAGGATTTACCATGAGTTTTTTTTAATCGAAAGATAGACCCAAATAAACCCGTTTGGAGGACGACCTTTTTAGTGACGACAACTTGAGTGACATTTCTTGTAATTTTTAAAAAATGTTTTTTATATAGTCTTGAATAAAATTTTACGTTGTTTACGATTATACGCGTAATGGTAAGCTCAATGGTATGAAACAAAGTTGAAAACCCACTTAAAAATAATGCTACAAGTGTCCAAAACGACGGTTGTGATGAAATCAAGTAGGAATTTAACCTCAAGAACTAAAAATTAAAAAAAAAATTTTAAGTTATTAACAGTTGGAACATTTTCATTTGAAAAAGTAATCTTTTAATTTTTCGTTCACGTTCCAGTTAAAAAAATTAATTAATATAATTAAATCACGTGATTTAACAAAGGTTAATTTCAAAATAAATATTTAAGATACTTTTTCAAGAAACGGTCTCTTGGCCCAGTTGGTTAAGGCATCGTGCTAATAAACAAGCAACTTCCTTGTGAAACGCGAGGATCGGCGGTTCGATCCCGCCAGAGACCATACTTTTTGTTCTGTTTTTAACAAGATCTTTTTTTTTTTTCTTTGAAAAGTTGAAATGGTTGGTTGATAGAATTGAAAGCTAACTGTTAAAATGAGAAAATAATAAACTAGCAATTAAGTTTAAGAAAAATAAAGTTTCGTTTGTTTCTGATTTTAATGTTCGAAATGACGTGGGGTAAATATCACCTGATAACCCAAACCCTGGGATTTATAGTATTATTTTTTTTTCTTCACCACCCGATGTTGACATCTTTCTGTACGTTTCATTTGAGTTGATATTTTGAAGGCAGCTTTTAGTTTGAATTTGGTAAAAAGATATTAATTAATACTCCCTTTAAAATACGGCTTAGGCGGGACCACTTCTGGTTTTGTTATAGAGCCCGTTATTCTAGGATATCAAGCCGTGTTTAATATAAATATAATTTTTTTTTTGAGGAAAGATAGGGGGGGTAGAAGATCAGATTCTGCTATTTTTTATACCCAGAAAATATAAATTTTTACTTGAAAGGTTCTTTTAGAATTCAGATACCACACTAAAATAAATTAAGAGGGGTTTCTCTTTTAAAAGGCTTTATATATTTATAAATCACAAAATTCCCAAGCCTTTAAGAATATTGTGGTGATTTTATAGACATAACCCAGTCATTGGATTCAATTAAATGCACACATTGAAAATACAAAAATGACTAAACCACTATATCTGTCGTTCAGAAACTTCATCAAAGTACAAGTGCCGCCTGGAATTTGGCAGACGGTGCGCAACGTTTTGATTCTCTACCTAATGGTTTGGCTTTGCTTTTTAATTAAACGATTAAAGAACCTCTTACGTCATGACTGAATTTCAACTGAAAACGCCAGGAGAGAGAAAGAGGAGGGGGCTTGTGTGCTGATCAAGTTTTGTCAAAAATCTCATCAATTAGTTTTTTAACATGCTTACCAATAAATATTTAAAAGGAGAACTCTTCCCCCCTCTGATAAAATTCAAATTTCTTCTGCCCCTTCAGTTTGCTCGTCTTTTTCTTCAGCTATAAAAAGACCTCGATTTCCTCCAATTTTGAATTTTTTTTCTTTCTCTTCACCACCAAGTCTTCCCTCTTTTTTTTATTATCAATTTTGTAATTTACTTTTACAATATCTGACAACCACCTACCTATCAATTACCACGTTAAAATGTCTCCATCTGTTTTGAACTGCAAACCCAAATGGCCCAGACCTCCTACTCCTCGTCCCAAGTCTTCCTGAGTTGTTTAGCTGTCGTTAAAGATTCATTTGCTATTTAATCTAACCCACACCTCTACCAAGGCTTGGTTTTTTAATGGTAAGCACAGTTAAAGAAAAACACATGTGGTAGTTACTAGTTTTAACTGTGTACCTTTAGTCTTTTATGTTTACTTGATTCAATTGCAATGTCAAGTTCTTTATGGGTGTTTTTAATGGCTTGTTATGAAGCCTTATTATGATTTATGTTTTAGTTATAGTATATTTAATAATAAAAAAGTGTTATATGACTTGTTCCTGCTCACTGTGTATTGTTGCTAACAAAATGAATTGAATTGATAAGTTTCGATATGTATTCTCGTGTTACCCAGAATGATCGTTGAAGATGATGTCCTTGCATAGGTTGTAGCTTAAAATTGAGGATATTCAACTGTACAAACATGTTGACGGAATAATCGTAAACTTGACGATTTGTAAGTTTCTTAATATAATTGGTATTTCACACAATTACAAAAATGCCCAATTGAGTGAAGTTTTGTTGAATTTTCAAAAAGTTTGCAATATTTGTCAATACATGATAACTCTACTGAATTTGATTAAAAAATTGACTATTGTTAAAAAACTCATTCACAGTAAAGCTCTTCAGCTAATTCTATTATTACGAGAATGCTTATAAATATTTTAAAAAGATAACATAAACTAACTATTAACTACTTTCAAAATATGTTTATAAACCGCTTTCAATAATATTAGTTTTTTTCTAGCTTCATCATTTACAATTTTACAACTTCATCTATGTTATGTGGTTGTGTTATTTTTTCCAAAATATATTCAATTGGCTCAAATTTGGTAAGGTCATATGATGCATATATATTACCTATAAACACACTGAGCAACAAAAAATCAAGCTCTAAAAAAATCTCGGCAACGGGGAATTGAACCCCGGTCCCCCGCGCGCTGCTCATACATGCTGACAGGCGGAAATTCTAGCCACTAAACTATTGCCGATTGTGAAATTATAAACGTTAAGGTCATAAACTCAGACAGAATAGAAAGTGACACGTGATCACAAACAAAACAAATGTTGTGTTTTAATTTTATTTTGATGATTGCTGTTTGTTGTAGACCGGCATCAAGGCCTATTTGCTTCGGGGCTCCAGTAGACGTCTAGACAAACAAATTTACTGGAAAAGTACATCATATTCCGGTACTGAGTTAGTTAAAAATTAATAGGGATTGTGATGATACAATTTTATAACCCTTAAATGAAAACATGTGCACAAACCAACATTTTTTTTTTGATTTTACATTTTGAACATCAAGTGTACAATTGAATTTACAAAACTGATTAACGAAGCAGCATGATTCCAGCTTGCGTGTTTCTTTTTCCCACGTCTGATTAGCCACGATGAGAATCACTGGGTAAATCTTGAACCAAGAGAAACTTAGGAAATTCAGAGGTGGTCATAAAGGTAAATAGAAAAGAGACAGGAAGGTTTGGTCAATAGACATCATTCAGACCAATCACCTTTGAAAACAAACTGAGCTTTAAACTAACTTACTTTTCTTAAAAATTATTCAAGACACTAAATCCAGATAGTATCAATTACTGTTTCTACTGATTTGTCAAGTCACTTTCAGCTCTAGCCAATGTGTCATTAAGATATTAGGCATTAAGCTCCGTCCTTCTGGTGCAAATCCACTCATCACAAAACAACTTCCATCTCTGCCTCTTGTCCAGTCTTTTTGATCTTCTTCCCCGCTTTCTTCATTTTTACATCATAAATAAAAAATTGTCTTGTGTTTTTCTTCAATCTGGCAGAACGTGTCAATTTACTTATGAATCAGATCCTTCACCCATTCATCCAGCCTCAACCACTTTTTCAAGAACTTTCATTTTAATCGTGCTACTATTTGTGTGCTTTCTTTTCTTCACCAATCAATTTAGGTACAATTTGTTTAAAGAAAGTTGGTCTTTGTAACCACAAAAATAGATTCTAGGTAGGTTTTACAAATCAAAACTACAGAACACTTATTATTAACCACATGGACTTACCAGGAATTATAGTGACAGATGATATATTCTCAGATTCCAATTTCATTAGCCATAAAGGTAATTAGAATAAGGATCTTCTGCAGGAAGATTTAAAAAAACAAAGGCGTTGCAAATGTGAAAATACCCAGGAAACCTTTGGCCAATTGAAGGTACCACTACGCCATTTGAAAACAGGAATCTGAGTTTATGCACTGAAATATTATCAAAACATTGAGACCATAGATCGACTCAATATTTACTACTGACAATGATTGAATTGTTTAAAAAAGTTATCATAGATTTCGCAGATTGCGATTTCATAAAATTTTAAACTTATAGATACCCATAACCTACATATAATAAAAACAGGATCTTTGATATAATTTATAATTAAATAACAGACAATGAACACCGGCTCCAAATGATTTTGAATTTAGAGTGGTTACGACAAGTCTTGGAGCAATTGGAATTAAGTGAGAGAAAGCATCAGTTAAAGTAAAAAAAGGTTTACTTAGATCCCACAAAAATTCAACGGTGATTCCCATATATCACAATCTGAAATTATAAAAAACCATAAAAAGTATTTCACGGAACAGATCAATAATCAACATCAAACAGTAAGATCCGGACCCCAATATCATCAAATCATGGCGGTACACTAACCTATTAACCCTACTAATATCGGTGGCGAATATAACTATGGATGTCAAAATAATACAACCCAGGTGTAATAACAAAATTTTTGTGACGATTTTTTGTTAGTTATTTTTGATTTAATTTTTAGGAAAACAAAAAAAATATAAATAAAGGGGTATTTCCCAGTTCTTTCTTTTCTTTTACCATTCTTTCCTTTTTTTTTAAATTAAAAAATGTCACTTTTAAAGATTTCATTAACTAAACAAATACCACGATATATCACTAACCACCAACAATATTTCGACATCTACAACAACCCACACAGACCCCAACAAACTAATTGTATGTCTTAAGCAACATGGTCTTTCAACATTTCATATCAATAAGCCGTCACACACTGCTAACAACAATGTTCAACACTTATACCAACAACATCAACAAATAAGTTGCGGCATAAAGATGATGAGGATTGATATATTAAAACTAAAATTTTGTCATCATACGAAAAATCAAATAATATGTCAAAAAATAGTTCAACACAATGTGACGATTAAGAGATCAACATATAAAATACCAATGAGAAATTTAAAGTAAGTATAGTTGTAGGTGTTTAAGTTATTTCATACTAATAAATCACCGCCTTTATTTGAAACGTGGGTCTGGCTGTGGGTTATTGAGTTGTTGCATACTAAGGTCCCCCCACCTGGGTTGGCAACATGGGTCTAGCTGTGGGGTATTGAGTTGTTGCATACTAAGATCCCCCCACCTTAATATGCAACATGGGTCTGGCTGAGGGTTATTGAGTTGTTGCAAACTAAGGAGTCCCCACCTTAGGTTGCAACATGGGTCTGGCTAAGGGTTGCTGTGTTGTTGAAAACTAAGGAGTCCCCACCTTAGGTTGCAACATGGGTCTGGCTGTGGGTTATTGAGTTGTTGCATATTGAGCAGTCCCCACCGTAGTATGCAACGTAGGACTGACTGCGAATATCTGAGTATTTGCAACCCTGAGCGTCACCTCTTTAATATGCATTTTTTATATGGTTGTTGAGTTTGTTTGACATTGTCTTTCAAAAACACTATTCTGGTAGGATGCTTTGGAGCTGTTGGTATTATATTCCTTGTTGCCTGATATTCAGCATATCTAATAATTGGATGCAACTTTGCATTTATTGTTGATAGTTTGTATGTTTTTTTGGGAAACTTATTATTCAACCCTGAGACCCTCTATTCGTCTAATCAGACATAGGGTATATCTTTTTATTTTCATTTTTTTTCTAGGATTAATGAATCATTCCGTTAATCTTACCTTTGATTGTAGACAGTTCACTGGGTTTCTCGTTACTCAATAGCTTTTTTTTTTAATGCACTCGCGATAGAACCGGGGACTTTTTTTTTGGTATGGTGAGGACCCTGGATTTTTTAATTTTGAAAATATGGCAATCGATGTTTCCTTTGGACTTCTAGTTGTTTTGTAGATTTTTTTTTTTTTTTTTTTTTTTTTGACATCTAAATTTTTTTACTCAATATTTGAATATCATCCGTTTTTTTTTTGTCTGAGGTTTTTTAGGTATATGTTTTGAACCATTTTTGCTAATTCTTTTGCTGGAACTATTTTCCAATATCCAACCCCTCTTTGTTTCGGTCTTCGTTACTTTGTTTGATATAATTTGTTCAATTGACAGTCATTAAAAGGTCACTAGAAGTTTTTTTTTGTTTTTTTTTTTTTGAAACCTTTTACGTTGACGACAAAGTCTAGTTTTTTGAGAAGGTCTCTGGCTACTTTATTTCTTGAATTTTAGATATTCTTGTTTGTCGATACTATCATCTAACGTTGAGCAATATTTTTTCAGTCACTTACTGTTGGTTTGACGGGTTTCTTTTATTCTTTTATATTTTCGTTTAATAGAAATAGTTGATATGTGAGGCTTTCATACTTTCTATTTATTTATATTTAACTTGATGTAAATTAAAAAAATCAAGCAGTTGAAAGATGATTTTTTTTTATTTTAGTTCTACAATATCTATTGTTTTTTACAAATATAACTTGAAATATTAATATGAAATTTTATAAGTACCGTTGGTATACCAAGTTGTACACTGACGGTTGAGTAAACGAAATCCCTTTTAAAATCCAAATAGCTATTAAACAGTTGGTGCCTGCAACCAATAATTCCCTATACTTAGGTTCAACCCCGCTTGTAAATAACGAAAATGATAGTTTGAAAGCTGGTTTATTAATCAAGACTTTATTTTAAAAGTATCAAAGCTATGGTAATTATTTTATGATGCTGTATACAGTGACTTTCTTTAATCAAAAGCGGAGTGTGGAGTATAACTTGCAAAAGTAACCTGACAGAGCAGAATTGTTGGGCAGCTACAATTATTAATTAATATTTTTCCAAGCAAGTACATTCATTCAATGCAGAAAGCTCCCAAGGTGCCTAATATATAATTTTGGACTGGTGCATATAGTATTTCCAAAGTTATCCTAAAAAAACGAAAATCCAAGGTTTGGGATTTCCAAAATTTTTGTCAAATTCTTGAGTTTCTCACACAAACTGTTGATTCCGCAAGGGCTAGGGTTTCGTCAATGTCAAAATTACAAAACTTCAAAATCTTTATTTATTTGGAACAGAATCACTTATTTTAGAAGCCATTTATATATTTTACATCTAGACGATACACCCTACTTGGCAAAATACAATTGAAGACGATCGGATCAACATACGATAGTGATACGGACTGAAATATTCAGTTTGCGGGTATGTTTCAGCACGGTGCGGTACCGACTCTGAGTGTTAAACTACATATAACAAAGTTGAAAACAATAGCTGAAAACTTTGGAATATAGCAAAGAATATAAAATGTATTGATATACAATGCCAAATATTAAAAATTAAGAAAAAAACACTTATTGATTTTGTAACCCTAACCCTTGCGTAATTTTAGTTTTGTTAGGAAACTTTTTTTTTCAAAAATCGGAAGAAACCTTTTTTTCCAAAATGGGCTTTAAGTGGTATCAATCGAGTTAGAATTGAAATCTCTTTAAGATGGCAAGTTTGGAGCTTCTGCGAACGCCTATTACCCCTGATATTCAATGTCAAAATAATGTCTGGGGTAAGATCGTGCTGAAATATTTAGGCTAAGTAAATTAAAAACCAGTTTGTAATGATTATTAAATATTAGTAATCATTTGGTAATGATGAGTAATGATTTGTAATTGATTATTGCCCGTTTTTTGGGGTCTTGTTTTTTGGCTTTGAGCTTGACAAGACTCTTAGCAACGGTTGATAAAGGCAAAGCCATATATTTTAAATATGTTTGAAAATCAATCTAAGGGTATAACTATAAAAAATCAAATATGAAACAATTCAACTTTTCATTTAAAAAACTTTTGTTGGTATTTAAACGAAATAGACTTAAGAACGCCGCCTTTCCTACTCAAATGCCATTCAATTGTTTTTGCAAAACCAAAGGAACTGAGGTAACCTTGTAGGAGTTAACGATGGCTGATGGAATCAAATAACCATAATTATGAGTGACTTCAAAGCTGCTCCATTTTAATGAGATATCTTGTCACTGGTTTATAAGATGTATAGTGACCATATGTAGAACTTGTAAATGCTTAATATGCAATTGAATCACTCAAAATCATTATTGAAAAAAACACAATTCTAATATATATCCGATTTGTGTTTCAAATCACAGGGTATTCACGCCAAAGCACCAGGCTTGGTAATTAGAGTGGGGTATTTAGTTTTTTTTGAGAATCACGGTACTTGTCCATTATTCTTAAACTCCATTTCTAAAAGTCGCATACTGGTTAATCCTTATGAAAAACATCACACTCGTTTCATTATGGCAACATGTTCAGTGTCATATTTTATACATTAAGGACTCTTTATTTTTTTTTTTTGGACAAAAATAAGACCCATGGTGACATTAAAATTAAGGATATCAATCGTCAAAACAAGTGTCAATCACTCAGCATGGGAATTTTGGTATTTGAAAAATTCCTGGTTGCCAGGTATTTTGCACTGTGAACCAAAAGTCAATTTTGTTTTGCTGCTGCTATCGAGCGCAAAAACAGTAGTATGCCTGGCCTGAATCCCATCTACCCATAATGCACCTATTGCCCACAAATTTTCAGTCACATAGTCAATAAAAATCTATACCTCCTTAATATTCAGTTAAAATTCACACTTGTAAGATGCTGTATATACTGAAACACAGTTCAGCGTTTTCTCAACCTAAAACCCATAATAAGTAGACATCAATTTAAAATAAATCTTCGTGACTATGTATCAACTTTGACGTGGAATGATTAATTGTTTATGTTTAGCAATGTGTATGGTCTAATTTTATCGTAGCTAATTCCATTTAACCTGTTATTCTCATTCAATGAGCCTGTCATGGCAAATAACTTTCTTTTCACACCTTAAGCACTAACAGGTTGGTCAAACAATCACAACTTTAATGAGCGATGAGCAACTCTATCATACTATGCTGGTTCAGATGGGTAACTATTATTTGAAAAAAAAATTATCAAGATTTTACAGATCTTAAGCTATGATAAACCTTTTTCATAAGTGTTAGTTTGTCGTTGCTATTATTTTTTATGCCAAAAAATAGTGTAGGATATAAAATTTAAATGGCGTAAAACGACGACAATATTGTACAGTCACAAATTCTCTTTGGAAATGTCTAGATTAAATCAGTAATGTGTTTAACCTTAAAGCCATCTTCTTAAGTTCACTGAAATTTTTAGTTTTTGATAATTTTTTAAATAAATATTATTGTAAATTAAACCCAAAAAAAACTTATTAATTTAAAGTGACAAAAGATAATTGAACTAAACCAGGAACCAAAATTTAAAAGAATGTCGGATAATTGCAAGCGTTATTTATGCTAAAATAAAAAAAAGAAAGTTAACATGATAACGAATATTATAAATTTTTTTTAATTTATACCTAAAATTCTTGAAAATTGCAATTGATAACTTATAATAAAGTGGTTGGTATAAATCTATACCATTCAAACAATAAAACGAATATTATAACTTTTTTTATTGTTTTTAGAGCCAATGAAAATTTAATACCAGTAAAAGAGTTTCGCTGGTTTTTGGTTTAAAATATCACTTAACAACTTTTACTATCGTTTAAAAATATATTCACTGATTTACCAATACTTTTAAAAAACATTTGTGAAAATTTTACCTCAATAACTCACTCAGCTTACTGAATATCAACATTCTCTAAAATATTTTTGAGGGAAAACGTTAAGCTTTGGATGAATAGCGCCTCAACCATGGAATGAGGCAACTTGGGATTAATCATAGAAACCATTGTAACATTTATTGCAGACTGACAACTTAATATCTTTTAAAGGAAGCGGTAAAGTGTTGGTCAATCAATTTGCCAGGACTTTTTGTGCCGATATGTTTTAAAACCTTTGAAATTTTATGGTAGTCGATTGGCCTTAGAATTATTTGTCGCATTAGTTGCAGACAAAAAGTTTATCACTTTGGGGATAATGAAACATATGATTGTTCATACAATCCATCGTGACAATAGTTGTAGACGGGGGACTTAAAATCTTTTGAATGACACAAGCAACTGGCCAATAACGCGCTGTTAAATTTATTGCCGACAAAAGTTTAACGATCCTTAAAATTTTGAAACTGTTGATAGACTTTTGAGTTAATTGTCACAGGTGCAGACCGAGAGTTAATCACTCTTGGAATGATGTAACTAGGGGTTGGATGTTGGAACGTGGGGAACATATGATGACCAAAAGCAATAAGCTCTTGGAATGATGCAAGTTGCGGTTAGGTCTTGGGACTCAGGTAACTTTTTTGTAGACCAAGCACTGGTTGCTCTTAGAGTGATGCAGTTTGGAATTGGAAATATAATACATCGTGATATTAGTTGCAAACTAAGGACTCAAAGTCTTTGGAATGATGAAACAAGCAATTGGCCAATTAACGTACTGTTACATTTGCTGCCGACAATGGTTTCACGATTTGTGAAAAGTAGAAGCGGTAGCTTTACCCATCACTTAACTCTCACATCTGAGAACTGGGAGTTAATCATCAATCAAATGAAGCAACGTAAGGTTTGTCATACAATCAATTGTAACAATAGCTGCAGACTGGATACCCATAATCTTTGGAATGACGCAATTAGCCAATGATGAATTAATTTGCCATGACATTTGTCGCCCACAAAGCTGTTACAATCTGTGAAATGGAGTGATGATTGATTGATTGATAATAATTTTTAATACATTGCCCCATTAGTTTCTGGCTGAGAGTTTTCAGCCTAAGGAATAAAAAAACTATGCGCTAAATTGAAGTCTGTGTTATGTTGTCAACTTAGGGTTCATACGCCTCTTGTCAAAAAAAAGACTTTGGGATTAGGGCACTGCCGAGCGAGTTGTTTGTCAAAACTTTACCAATTTTGTGATGGCTGGTCAATAAATTGAGAGGTAGGGGGTTTTCCCGATGGGCTGCTGATCAGAAAATTAGCAAGGTCGGGATTAAACAACTTGGGATTGGTAACTGGACTTTCTGAGGTACTTGCTGTCAATTATGGACTTGTTAAGGTGGAAGAGAGCTGAAGACGCTGCAAATGTAATTGGGTCATGATATGTGACTTTCCAGGGTACCGGAAATGGCGGACGATGAATTTGTCTATCACAAGAGGGTTGTGTTATAAGCTACGATATTTTTTTGGGGAGGTTTGGAGGGGAAGTTTTAGATTGTTGAGAATTTGCCACATTTGTTGGAACACCTTTAAGGTGATTATGTAATTGTGTTTTTTATAGGATATGGGCCAAACGCCAGACTCGCGGGAAAAATAACACAGTTAATCAATATGCTGTCTTTTCGACACCAAACACCCATAATCAGAACACATGAATTTAAAATAAATCTTTGCTACTATGTATTAATTCTGAAGTGAAATGGTTACTAGCTCAGGTTTGTCAATGTTTATAGTTGAACTTCATCATACCTAATACCATTTAAAGCGCTACATCATTCAATTAGCCTGACATTGTAAATATAGTTTTTATTTTATACTTAAAGCCCTAAAAAGTGAGTCTAACAATAACAAAATTAATAATGAGCGATGAGCAACATTATCATACCATGATGATGTAAGAGAGATGATATTATTTAAACCAATTTATAAAGATTTGACAGCTCTTAAGCTCTGATAAACCCTTTTGACAAGTGTTAATTTGCCGTTCCAAATGTTTTACCAAAACATAGTTAAAGTTATAAGTTTTAAATGGTGTAAAAAACAAAAATAAATATAAAATATTCCATGCCTTTTTAACTGAATTTTATTCCACTACTATGCTCTTTTTGATACCCTCGTCCTATCAATTAACCACATTTTAAAATTTTTCTTTTTCATATCACTCTGAATAACAATTCAATATGGTTTATCTACTATCCAGAATTCATACATAGCCCCAAAATAAAATAAACCATTTACCGTACTCCGGAAGTCCAGAAGAAGCTGTTTCTAAATGATTACTTCCAATTTTTTTTGAAAACACCATTCATGTACCAGAGTGGGAGTGAAGTAAAATTACAAAGCATAAATCTGCACAAGCCCGGAGCAAGAGAAAACGAAGAGCTCGAAACGCCATCTAAGCCACTAATATTTAAACCCCATTCGTTAAGATTTATTTAACAATGTTGATAACGTGTTTGGAATCGAGGTCAGTCCCTCAATTGTCACATTTGTTGAAATGGTACAATAAATTATGGTATATCAGTTAAAAAAATTAAAGAGACGATGGAATTATTAGTTTTGTATACTTTAATGATTTAAATAAACACGCAAGAATATGTGCATCGGACCTTAGGGCGCATTAAAAATGAACGGTATTAAAAATAAATTAGCCGAAATAAACCTAAAATGTTTTTCTAATCTAACCATCTGAATAGTCATAAGCAACGATATCTGAGGAATTTTAACTTTAGTGATCTTGATTCTCTCGTGGCCTTGACGGGTTTGGCTGAAGGTTCCAAAAGACTGGCGTTGACAAAAATACTTAGAACTGAAAATGTGGCAAGATAGAAAAATTGAAGAAATTCTGGTTATATGTCCCCCTGTTTTTCGTAAGCAGGCATCACGAATTATCATTAATGTTTTAAAAAACATGTCCAGCTTGGTAAAAAGTTTAATAATAATTAAAAAAAATTTTGAACTATAATGTATATATATTTTTAAAACTCTTGAAGAAAAAAAAATTAATACATAAATCAAATGTTCAGTAAATTCCACTCCCAACGATGACAATAGGCTCACTGGGCTTTCCAGAGGCCGTTCCTTTAGACTCAATTTTCTTAACGACATCCATTCCTTTGACAACTTGGCCAAAAACAACGTGTTTGTTATTTAGCCAAGGAACTGGGACCGTAGTGATAAAAAATTGAGTGTTATTGGTATTAGGACCAGAGTTGGCCATAGAAACAACACCGGGTCCTGCGTGCTTTAAATCAAAGCTCTCGTCGGGAAAATCCCCACCATAGATGGACTGACCAAGGGAACCATCTTCGAGAGTGATTATACCACCTTGGATCATGAAATCTGGCATAACACGGTGAAAACGGGAACCGACAAAACTGTAACCATTATGGCCATCGCAAAGACGCAAAAAATTTTCGGCAGTCTTTGGAGCAGCATCATAGCGAAGTTCGATGACAATACGGCCAGAACTATCAGAGCCAATTTGAACATCCAAATAAACTTGAAGCATTTTTAAAAATTATTGGAAATATAAAAAGTGTTTTTTTTTTAATTTCTAACGAAAATTTCGCTTCTATTTATATTTTTTCGTTTTCGGTGCTTTGAAAAGATGACTCAAAACTTCAACTAAAAACATTAGTTTATTTTTTTATTTTATAACAATCTTGATCTTATAAGATCAAGATAAAAACCTGATTTATTTTAGGCTAAAATGTAGCATATTTTTTAAAATAAATGCCTAAAATAAGTATTTAAAATTGATTTTTGGCTGTAACTTTGGGTACTATAAAATTAATGGTAAAGTTATGACGAGTTCTAAAGTAAAAACTCATCTGATATAATTATTAAAAAAAACCACTGTTAAAAGAAAGCTCAATCAAGAAACAAAATAAAAATGAAATTTCCTTTTATTTAGCCATCACTTGAAATTGTGTTCAAAGTATAAATTTGTCAAAATCTTTAAGGTGAATGTTTTTCTTATGATCGTAACCACACATTGGCAGTCTATAACAATGCCTAATTATTTTTAATCAACTGTTCGTTATGAATATTACACAACCGATAAAAGTGTTGAAATGAAATACACCTGTTTATACGAAAACCTAAACATTAGCTAAAATAAAAAAATTTCCCTTTGGGTAATTTTACTCTTTACCTTTATTTGTGAATATGGTAATTGGTAGTTTATTTCTGTTATTAAAATACAATAACTGACAAAGTAATCCATTTAGGCAATTAGGATTCTGCACAAATCCTAAAAGTAAGCTTAATAAAACTTTTGTTGATATCAAAAAAAAAAAACTGCAGCTTAAATTCAAAAGTTAAAATAATATTTTTGTGAAATTATTATACAATGGAAATTTATCTTAGATAATGCTTTAAAAATTTCGTTTATATCAGTAATATCTTTAACTTTATAGTTGTCTTTTCATGTTCATTGAACCTTTTAATTTTTGAATGTTAGTATGAACATTACTGTAAATTAAAACAGAAAAAAATGACAAAAAAATTGAGTATATGAATCAAAATTTTGTTAATTTGAGATGAAAAAAGACAATTGAACCAAACCCAAAACCAAAACTTGAAGGAAAGTTAGAAAATTGCAAGCTTTATTTAAGCTAAAATAAATAAAACAAAAGTTAGCATGCAAACATATATCCTAAATATATATATTTTTTTAATTTATACTTTAAATTCTTAAGCAATCAGTTAATTAAATTGATATTACATTTGTTGCCGACAAAATACGCTTTTTGAAAGTTTGAGGCTGTTAGTTAATCGTTCATTTAATTGTCACAATTGCGGACTGGAAGTTAATAACCATTGGAATGAAGCAGCGTTGGAAGTGCAGGTGAGACCTGGGGAACTTCTGTAAACCAAGAACTCAATGCTCTTAAAATGATACATAAAAAGGAATGTACAATTTATTGTGACAATAGTTTTAGACTGGATACTCAAGGTTTTTAGAATGACGCAACTAGTCATTGATCAATTGATTTGCTATGACATTTGTGGCCGACAGAGGTTTTATAATCTTTGAAATGTATTTGGTGTTTGATAAATTTTTAATAAGTTATCGCATTAGTTTCTGACTCAGGGTTTTTCCTCCTGAAATTAGAATAAACCATAAGTTGAATCGAAGTATGTGTTATGTTTTCAACTGAGCGTTCATACCCTTCCGGTTGTCAAAAGAGAAGCCTCGGGATTAGGGCATTGTCGGGCGAGTTGCTTCTCAAAACCTCTTTAATTTTTTGTTGGCTAGTCAATACGCTGTGAGCTAGCGGGGTTTTTCAGATGAGCTTCTGATCAGGAAATTAACCAGGTAGCGATGAAAGAACTTGAGATTGGAAACTGGAATTTCTGTGATGTCAATTATGAACTCGTTAAGATATAAAAGAGTTGGAAATGCTCTAAATGTAACCATGTCATAATATGTGACTTTCCGCTGTAGCGAAAATAGCAGATGATGAATTTGTCACTCACAAGAAGGTTGCGTTATAAGTCACAATATTTTATTTGGGGGAGGCTTGGAGTGATGTTTTTAATTGTTGTGAATTTGCCATATTTGTTGGCACACCTTTAAGGGGATTATGTAATTGTGATTTTATAGGGTATGGGGTCCAGCCCCTTACACCAAGCACCAAATACGGGGAAAAAGATAACTTGATCCCACCCCAAGTTTTTAAAGGATGAAGAAATGTTGACAGGGACAAATGGGAGATTATGGCAAGGAAAGTAATGATGTACTAGGTGAGGTTTTTTTATTTAAGTGGAGTTATATACTAGGACATGGGGTTAGATTGGTGAGTTAACGGCAAAGGAGATAATGTGAGTTGTTTGGAGATTTTGGGCAATTGTCTAGAAATTTGTAAAAAAAAGAAAGTTACAAAATAAAAGACAAAAAAACAATTAAAAATCTATTTTTTTAGTTTTAAAAGATGGTTTAATATGTAAATAGAACTAAATCGTTAAAAGTGGTTCTCTAGTTTCCCAGCACAATCTTTTGTTTCCCATTTTTATAGTCTCGTGATCTTTTGAATTTTTAACATTTAAATGTGTACTAACTCTTCAAGCTGAAAATTTATCAACAGATATCAACAAATCATCAACGACGACCAAACATCAAGTCTTCAAAAACTTAACTACTATAGTGGTAAAATCTTATACAAGGTTTTATATGTAGTATGTAATAAAAAATTGAGAAAAAAGAGCAATCAAGAAAGGTAATAGTATCCAATTGACAAAGGCCAATATAGTTATACTTTTAACTAACACTTGTTGTGTTTTTTTTAGAATCAGCAGACATTTGACCATTATGACCACATTCGATTTGTTGATTCACTACCACTGATCATCTTTATTTAATAAATAGCAACAAGGTGCTCTGGAGTCTGAGTTTAAAGGATTAATTAGAAAGAGGGAGGTAAAAAAGCCACGGTCTTTAAACTCCTTTTCTTCAAGTTTTTCAATTGGAAAGTACAAATTCAATAATGTTAAAGCTGCCGTCAATTCCTGGGCATCAGCTATCAGTCATTGATAATTTTTTCAAGCCAATTGATTTTTGTTACAAAATTTTAATATCTTAAATTGATTAAACTCCAAACACGTCGTAATAAAACAATTCATATATTTTACATCTAGAAAATACTCACTACTTTGCAAGATGCAATTGAAGACGATTGGATAGTAGGACAGTAGTGATGCGGTATGAAATATACAGCACCATGGTATCTTTAGGTACGGTGCAGTACCGGCTCTGAGTGTTAAAATACGTACAACAACGTTTAAATTAACAATTGTGTTAAAACCTTTTTGTGATTAAAACATTTTTCGGCTTTTAAAAATAACGAGAATTTATATTTAAACCACGTGATAAATCTTTTTTTTCTGGAGCATGTTTCTTCTCTCACATGTTAATTTTTTCCTTAAACTCTTTGCAAGTTCATGTTTTTTGAATCCTTTTGAAATGCTAACTATTGAAATTTTTACAAGTCTTTAATTATTTAAAATGGTAAATCGAGTTTTTTTTAAAAATATTAAATAAAAATTGCTTGTGTATATGAATATTTCTTTGTTTCGAACAGTCTACCCTTAGCATCTTTAACCAGCCAGTAGTCTGTTTTTTAAAAAATACACTCCAATAAATTAGCTAAATGTCTAAAAATTTGCTTAAGCACTTTTATCCTTGAGTTCTAAAAGAGACTCCACAGTTTCCACAATAGATTCCTCCAAGCTATGGTATTTAATGCCGAGCAATTCATTGGTGACATGGTTATCGTACTGAAATACCTTGTCCACATTTTTGCTGCCAGTGCCAGGTTGCCCAATTGCAATTTTACCTTTTAATGCGGGGACCTTTTCATTGACTATGTCAAGAAGCGTTTGAACTGAGTAAAATCCAGGCGTCACCAATAATCTTTTTCCAGCAAGCTCTGGCTTTTCTAACGGCAAAACGTGTGCCAAAGCGACATCACGAACGTCCACCCAAAGGCCTGGATTATTGGAGTATGTGTCGGCAGTATCATTTGGTGTTGAATGAATCACATTTTTCCATACAAATGCGTTCGAAGTGTTGATAACTTCAGGAGATGCTACCTGGTGCAAAAGAGGTCCGAAAATAAGTGGAGGGTTGACGGTGGTACCGGTGAAGTTTGGTTTTTCTTGTGCAATAAAGTCCCAAAATGCACGTTCAGCATACTTCTTGCTAGCACGATAAGTCAAACTAAGATCGGAAACAGCTTGATCCCAGGTTACATCAGCCCAGGTCTCTTCGCTTTGAACAAAACTATGGTCGTGATACTTGGAAACATTGTTGATGGACGCATTGGAAGAAGTGATGACGACGGTGGTGATTTGGGGAGCATGGGTTTTGATGGCTTGAAGAACATTTTTAGTGCCTTTAATTGCCGGGTCCAGGAGCTCCTTGACGGGGTCACTTTTGGCAGGGAAAAAAGGCGACGCAGTATGAATTACAGCGGTAATTGCAGAATCTTTGAGAGCTTCATCAAAGGCGTTAGGTGCTTGGATGTCCTCGACAATCACAATTTCCAAGGGCTTATTGGGGAAAGTTTTATGAAGATAATCGCCCTTTTCTTTAGAGCGAACAGTTGCTTTTACAGAGTATCCGCGCTCGAAAAGAGTCTTAAGGACATAAATGGCCAAAAATCCAGAAGCGCCAGTCAGCAAAACCTTAGAATGGGTCATAGTGTTGAAAGTGTTTAATTTGAAAGATGATTTGTAATGGTGAAAAGGGTGGGGAGAAAAATAGAAGAAAAAAGAAATCAATCACAGAGGGGGGGAAACCTCCTCCATTTATATACCAAAAATATATATCGGAATTCCGAACAATGTGTCAGCTATTAATTGGTAAGGCAATATTGCGCCAATATGGCTCATGTTGTGCTTACAAGGAACTCTTGGGCTGAAGTTTCACAAGTGTTGAGAAAGTATCAACCATGCACTCTTCAAGGGTGTGATACTTAATTCCCAAAAGTTCGTTTGTGACGTGGTTATCGTACTGGTAAAGTTCGGGAAGCTGTTTATCACCAGTGCCTGGGCGGCCTATTGCTATTTTGCCCTTCAGGGCAGGCAGTTTGTTGTTAAGAACATCAAGAATTGATTGAGTTGAGCAGAAGCCAGGTGTGACAAACAATCTCTTTCCGGCCAGTTCGGGTTTTTCGAGAGGAAGGACATGGGCAAGGGCAACATCTCGGACATCAACCCAAAGTGCTGCATCATTGGCATACGAATCGGAGGTGTCTCCAGGGGTTGATTCAATTACATTCTTCCACAAAATGGCGTTGGATGTGTTGAGTTTTTCTGGAATCGAAACATCTTGGATGACGGGTCCGTAAACCAAAGGCGGGTTGACGGTGGTGGCGGAAAAGTTTGGCTTTTCTTCTGCAACAAAGTCCCAGAGCGCCTTTTCTGCAAACTTCTTGCTTGCACGGTAGGAAAAGCTCAAGTTGGAAATGGCTTGTTCCCATGTTATGTCAGCCCAGGTAGCCTCTGTGTGAACAAAGCTGTGATCGGAGCGCTTGGAGACATTAGAGATGGCGGCATAGGATGATGTGACAACCACGGTGGATACCTGTGGAGCAAAAGTTTTGATGGCCTTAAGCACGTTCTTAGTGCCCTTAACAGCGGGATCCAAGAGTTCCTTAAGAGGATCGCTTTTGGCAGCGAAAAAGGGCGATGCCGTGTGAATAACTGCAGTGATGGCCGAGTCCTTGAGGGCGCTTTCAAAAGCGCTGGGAGCCTGAATATCCTCAACAATTGCAATCTCAAGGGGCTTGCCAGGGAACTTGTTCAGCAGGTAGCGACCTTTTTCCTTGGACCGAACAGTAGCCTTTACAGTATAGCCGCGAGTCAACAGAGCTTCAAGAGTATGGATTGCAACGAACCCGGAAGCACCAGTAAGCAAGACTTTGGTCATTTTTAATATATAGTTAATTTAAACAAAGATGAAAGATTTATGGGTTGTTTAGAGATATATATAGTGGTTTTCAAAGAAAAAAAAGCCAAAAGAGTTTTATCAAGTGCACGCACAAATTCTTCCACTTAAATACTTCGTGCTTCATTTTCAGTATTTTTAAAGATTAGATCATCAATGTGCAGAATCCCGATTGAAAACGCTTACCCGGCGCAAACTAGTTCGATACCCCACAAGCCTAGTAGTTGATCCAAACACCCCCATTGTCCACTCCATGGCTCCTGCAACATTGGCTGGCTGGCCCGGAAACGGTGGCGACGGTGGTGGGGTCACGACTCCATGTCTTTCAGAAGCATCATCACCAGCACCCGCAGTCTCCTGTGGAGCCTGCACAACAGAATCATCGGTGCCATTCGCACCAGTAACATTTGAAGTTTCCACATGGGCGCTAAAACCTTGTTGCTGCTGCTGCTGTTGCGAGGCAGGTCGTGCCGAAGGTTCTCCATTGGACGCGTCAAGTGTGGCTGACGGTACAAGACGCCGAGTCAAAATACAATAAGTACGTCTTGGTGTTTTGACGATTCGAGCTGGTCCCACGACCGCAGCCCAAATGGGTATTCGTGGTCTGGAAGATGGCCCGGCTGATTTTTTGGACGTTTTTGTCCGCTTTTTAGAAGCCATTGTGATAAAAAGCTTCCAATTTTTCAATTATTAATTTTTTTTAATTCAATTTAAAGAAAGATCTTTATAAGAATTATATATCAACTTATACAACGAAGAAATCCAGTCTACTATATACTCAAACTTGTTTGTCACCATTCATTGATTGAAAGTCTCCGATCGAAGAGATCGAATTTTTTTTATCTTATGGTCATTATTATTCATGCCTGTTGCGCCAGAGCTTGCAGCTGCCCGCGCAACTCGGAAATATCGGAGGGCCCAGTACGGCAACAGCCACCCACAAGCCGTGCACCAGAAGCATACCAATCTGGGAGAAACTGGTGAAAGCATAGATGAGTCTCGTCAGCAGCCTTGGAAACACCTTCTGGGTTCGGAGCCCATTCCTTTGTAGTTCCATCGTAAATCTCACCCGAATTGGGATATACGACAAGCGGAAGAGACAGCTTTGCGCGTGATAGTTCCTGCGAAAGAGTATGCAGAGCCTTTTGGGCTCGATGCGGTGGTAAGCAGTTAATGCCGATAGCAAAAACGTGCAAGCCAGGTGAATCTGCATACTTTGCAATGAGATTAACGGCATCGGCTAACGGAGAACCATCAGCTAAAGTAGTTGCAGCAGCAGGATCTATTGAAAAAGCAAGCCAAACAGGCACTGGATTACTGGTTTTTGTAGTGGCTAAAAGATCAAGCAACACCTCTGTTTCTAAAAGCGACGGGATGGTTTCAAGCGCTATTATATCTGGATTGGCACTAAGTAATGCATCTAGCCGGGGCTTGTGGAAGTCTCTCAGGGTTTTTTGGGCCTCTTCATCATTTGTAAACCCGTAATCGCCAGTGTATTCTTGGCCTGCAGCCAAATAAGCACCATAAGGTCCGATACTTGCGGCCACAAGAGGTTTGATTCTGTCTGAGGATGCATTATTTTTTTCCCAGAATGCATCGCGGGCTTCCTGGGCAATGAGCACCGAATCGGCAATGTACTTTTCTGCAAGCTCGGCATAGTCACCGGGTCCTTGTTTTTCTTCAAAGTAGCGGATGATTCCAGGGAAGCTGGCCTGGTAAGACGCTGTGGTCACAACATCAGCACCGGCGGCTATATAGGCGGCATGAAGGTCGCGGAGAGCAGCTGGGTTAGAGATCAAAAGCTCGGCAGACCAAAGATGAGAAGAACCGACTGGCACGCCACGATTCTCGAGCTCCGAGCCCAAACCGCCATCCAGAACCAGAACTGATGAGTTGTCAGGAAGAATCGAGGCCATTTTTGGAGCGTGTATTTCAAAGAAGGTAGGTTGAATGATGAACAGACAACCAAAAAAAAAATTAAATGGAAAAAAATGAAAAACTAAAAAGGAAGTTCTGGTGATTGCATGTTGTAAAAAACCAGTAAAATGATGAAACTAGAAAAATATAATGGAAGACTTCTAGAAAAGAGTTTCTGGCCAAAAATACGACAAAGTTGCGGGGTACAAAGAAGAGAATTTAAAGCACCGAGCCCCGGATAAATTTTTTAATAGTTAAGACTTTGATCTTGGGTCTTATGCCCACTATTATTTTATTCACAGTGGCTGTATTTAAGGCGTCTTGTTCATTTTTGTAAGCAGCCGCAAACAGTACTATGTCGAGAGCTCCACAAAGCCAAAAAAAAAAAATTAAAAACCGCCAGGTAGGCTGGCTGGTTTAATAAAAAAGCCTCCTCCATTAAACCTCTCAATCTCTGAGACATTTCAATTAGAAGTTCAAAAAGACCTTGGAATCAATGAGCGAGCCAGTTTCACCAAGGACCGCAACACCCTCTCTTGCGGACCCAGCGTCGCACACGCAAACCTCGACCTTCCAGTCAACATCGTCTCCAAGATCCTATCATCCAGAAACTCACTCGTCCACAGCTGCTTCATCTCCGAGGAAAAAGAAGCCCAAGCGTCAAAAAATGTTTACTGGATTCCCACGACGGAGATTGATCAAGGTCCACAGTGCTAGCAAAGCTAAGAAAGCAGAGGTGCCGGCCATGAGCCACCTTTGGCTTATAAGATGGCTTATCAAAAAGTTTGGAGAGCCGAATTTTATCAAAATCCATTACATCTATATCCTTGGTTTTATATTTTGCTCGTCATTTTTTCTTGCAATCTGTGGAGGTATCAAGTATATTGATGCTTTGTTTTTGGCATCTTCAGCTTGCACTCAAGGAGGCATTGCTACGTGAGTATTATAGAAAAGTCCCTTTTCTTTTTTGTGATTTGCTTTTGAATAGCCTTTTAACTTCATTAAGGGTCGACTTTAATAAACTCAACACGTACCAGCAGGTTGTACTGCATTTGATACCAATCTTCACCTCGCCCATCTGGATTAATGGAGCGCTTGTCTTTGTGCGATTGCAATATTTTGAATGGCGATTTAAAGGCATCAAGGAAAAGTCAAAGGAACAGTCTCATATTCGCAGAAAAACTTTTGCCCAAACGCTCGACCCCAAGAACTTCAACATGTTTCAGCGCGCAATGACTAGAAACCCACAAGATACAGAGACCTTTAGCCATTTTTTTTCCCAAAGACACCCCGACAACTCCGAGCGATATCACACCGCTATCCACTTCTCCAGTAATCTCCCGGAACACCAGTCTACAAACCAAATTCACCGTACTCCAACCAGATACCCAAACCATGAAACCGCCCAACCAAGCGATATTGCGCACTCGTTAAATATCATGGAAAACCTACTTTCGAGAAAGCCGCACCATGACCTCGAGGACTCGGAAACTTTTGTGGTACCCACCCTTGCAGAACAGGAGGATGCAGATGTTGCCAACCTCTCTCATGTAAAGTCCCAAAGCTCGAACGGATCTGCAGAGTCAGCCCCGGTCTGTGATCCCGATCCTATAAAGCCTGTTCTCCCAGAGCACGGAATTCAAAAGGCGCCCAGCATTGCCGGGTCTATTGTTGAGCCACCGCCAATCAAGTTGCAGACCAAATTTTCCAACGACTTGACGGAACGGCCCATGCCGGATTTGGAGGCGGGGCTAACGCAAAGTCCTGTGTTCCATCGGCTTTGGACTCTCACGCGTCACCGCACCCACTCAGACGAAAACAATGAACAAGAGGAGCAGCAGCGACTGCACGAATGGCGCCAAAAACAACACAAGGCCAGGAATGATGAGGACCCTCCCCTGCGCAAATTAATGCTCTCTCTACGCTTTTGGAAGTGGTTCTCGCGTGACAATGACCTACCACGAACCAAGTCCACAAGGTACCAAAAACAGCACTGGTGGGAATTTTCTTTTTTCTTTGGCCCACCTAAAGAATCCTTTAACGACTACTTGCAGTGGAACCTAAATATCCACGGCAACTCCATGTTTGTACACCTTTCTTCGGAGGAAAAGGAGGAAATGGGTGGCATTGAGTATCGAGCTCTCAAGCTGCTGGCTAAAATTTTGGTTGGGTACTACTTGGGATGGAATCTTGTTGGAATTCTCCTCCTGGCACCATGGGCTCACATCACGCAAAAGTATGCCAATATTTTCCATTCAGATGCTGTTAACCCTGCATGGTGGGCCGTTTTCCTTGCACAATCGGCCTTCAACAATGTGGGATTTGCCCTGACTCCAGATTCGCTGCAATCTTTTAAAGACGCAAAATATCTACTAGTCGCTACTACCTTTTTTATGATTATCGGGTACTCTGGGTTTCCATGCATGTTGCGGCTGACTATTTGGCTCATGCAGCAACTTTCCGATCCTAGTGGAGAGCTTCATGAATCTGTCACGTTTTTGCTGGAACACCCTCGTCGATGCTTTACTCTCTTGTTTCCATCTAGCCCTACATGGTGGCTTTTTCTCATCATCATCATTCTTAACTGCATTGATGTGTTTTTCTACTTGGTGTTAGACATCAACAACTCCAACTTTCTTGGGTTATCATGGGCATCACATGTCATGGACGCTATTTTTTCTTCGTCAGCTACGCGTACAGCTGGGCTTTCTGTTGTGGATTTGAACACTCTACATCCTGCAGTAGTGGTTATCTATGCAATCATGATGTACATCTCCATATACCCCATCACCATCTCTGTACGTAACACCAACGTATACGAAGAGCGACCCTTGGTTTTGTACAAAGAAGAGGAGTCGGAAAATGAAACCGATCACCAAAACACAGACAGCAGCGTCAACAGCGCCAGCAGCGGTTCTGAAGATGACTACGAGACTGAATCGGACGAAAGTGATGACACCAGTACCGATAGCGATCGGCCGTCTGTAATTTCTCAAACCATGCGGCAGCGGAGACCAGATAACCAAAGCTCTGGTTCGGATGGACAAGAGCAGGATTTTCAAATCAAAAAAAGATCCGTCAAATCGCCCGCCAAGCTGTCGATTTTTGGTATTCCCAGGATTTCCACCTCCTGGGGGTCTCATATCCAGCGCCAGCTGTCCTTTGACATGTGGTTTCTTTTTATTTCATTTTTTGTGCTGTGCATCACTGATGGTGGTCATATTGGAAACGACCAGTCCAAAGGTCAAATTCCTCTTTTTAACGTTATTTTTGAAGTGCTTTCGGCTTATTGTACAGTAGGGCTGAGCATGGGATACCCCAACACTACGCCGGCTTTAAGCGCACAGTTCTCAGTGTTGGGCAAGCTAATCATTTGCTTATGTCTTTGGAGAGGCCGACACCGTGGATTGCCATATGCCATTGACCGTGCGGTGTTGCTGCCTTCGGACCTTGAACAGCACGATGAGGACCAGGAACGGCGCTTCAAAGCTGCAAAGACTTTTGCAGCTGTATCGGCTACCGAGGAGCAAGCCGAACGCAACGCTGAAAGAACAACAAGAAGGTATAGTGCTGGCCGTTTAATGTATACGCCGTCACTACTACCACCAACACCGATAATACGTCGATCGACTACAAGGAGAACGACAAGAGCTCAAACAGAAGTTGTTCCCAGACATGGGATTCTCGACCATTCAAGATCAATGTCAGCGGGCGAAGGTCCAAGCTCTCAAGTCTAACCATTTTTTTAAAAAAACATTAACTACCATTGCATTTATATAAACATTTAATTTAACTATTCTTCAGCTGAAATATACTCAAAAGAATCATCTTCTGAATCTTTCCCCCAGTCAGACTCCACAAGAGTATTTAAAGACACTGAACGGGACTTAGATTGTGCATCTTCTATAGCCAATTCAGAATGGAAAGCCTTTAAAGGTACTTTTGGTTTTGTTTCGAGAATGGGAGTAGGTATACAGGCACATCTCACGGCAATGACTTCTCTTCTATCTGAACGCCAGGGCGCATGTTTGCCCAAAAGACAGCGAGTAGCTAATACACAGATCTGATTTCCGACAATAAGTTTCACAAGCTCAGTAGGTAGCACAACATTGATGGAACACAAGGCATGGTATTGGATATAGGACAAAATGAGATAGGATGCTCCGGCATAACACAACACGCTCATGGTAATGGTCAGGGTAACAATAGCACAGTCAAAAAGAGGGGTCATACATTTGGAGGTATATGGTAAAGAATCTTCCACCACAGTGCTTGTTTCACTATGAACGTCGCAATCTAGTTCATCATCGTCGTCATCATCAATTTTTATTAAATCCATTTTCTTTTTTTCTTCTCCTTTTTCTTTTTTACTGGGGATATCTCGGTCCATCTTGTTCAAAAGGGGCAGAATGGCAGTGCAAAAAAACAAGCAGTCAGTTGCACGAAGGGTATTTAGCAAGCCCCAAAGAAACACAAAGTCCATCATGAGCAAAAACTGAAGCAAATTCACAACACCATACATTTCTGCCGAATAGAGCAGACATGCTGAGACGGCAATGACACGGAAATAGGGTAATGCGCCATAAAAGGCAAGGTATATCGTCTGCAGGTTTGGATAGGCAAACTGAAGCAGACGCGAAGACGGGTAATAAAACGTGCGGTGGCCACGAAAGTGCAGCTGGAGTCCCGATAGGGTGGCCGGGGGACAGTGAAGGGGACACGCGGACGAGTCCAGGGTTGAAGGAACAAAGGAAAGACGGCCGGCAAGCATTGAGAGCTTGGGCGATGTGGCGATCACAAGAGCGTTTTTGATAGCCAGGGCGATTGTCATTTTAATTGGCCAAGCTTGAATGTTTGTAATGTCAAGGGTATGTCACTTGGATGGTGTTGTAAAGATGGAGAGAGGGAGGAATTGTCGTAAACATGGGCAAGCGGGGTCGCTTAAATAGGTTACTCAAAGTTAGTTACTGGGAATCTTATAAGCTGGTATGTTAAGTTACCTGGTATCTTTTGTAATTAACTCAAACGGATTTGTCCCGATGAGGTATCTCCTCGTTTTTTATGTTTTTTTTTGCTCCACCACCACCAAGATTTATTGAAGCAAACAGCAAATATATTTTAAGAAAAAATGAGTGAACCTGAAAAGAAGCCAGAGACTAAGACTGAGGAACCTGCTCAAGCAAAGAGCGCAAATTTGGTGCCCCAGGTCGGTATTGACAACAGCAACAAGGCGACTAAGGAGCTCAAGTTCTATCCTGATAACCCAACACACTACTCACACAAGGCCACCTTCACCACGTAAGTTCTCTTCCCAAAAAGATCCAACTGTGAAAAAAAAAAATGCTAATTCATTGTAGAAAAGAGCCTTCGCAGTTTTATGACCCATGCCAGCAAGCCTCTCAGATGTCAATGGGATGTCTGGAGCGCAACAACTATGATAAGGACGCATGTCTTGAGTACTTCAAGGCTTACAAGGAGTGCCGTCAGGAATGGGTGAGTATCTAGACATTTCGAGTATTTTTATTTTCTCTAACTCTAGTGATTTCTAGATGGACCAGAGAAAACGCGATCGTCGGTCAGGATTTAGATGGTAATGAATTTAATGAAAAAACACTATTCTATTCTCTAATAAGTTTCGCTTCTTTTGTAAATATTTCAATAAACTCTTAACAAGCATATGTCTTGTGTTATATTTTCTATTCAATCTTGAGTAAACCCACTTGAGTTACTGCTATCACTATCGCTGTCGGCTCCCACGTCCCGCGCAGGAAACTCAAAGCTATTGGCTTCGTCTTCGTCGCTTCCAAACCCCGAGCTAACTTCATGGTGATGGTGATTAAGATCTAGTGGGAGCCCGTCATCGCCAGAGGCGGCTTGCATGGCGGCATTAACAAGCGCCTTTGCAGCGTCTTTTACTGGTGTGCGTTCGAGCCGTCCACTGGCCCCTATTCCTTGCTCAAAGGCAAACTGAGAGGTCATTTCAGGGGGCTGTTCGTTGCTGCTAGTCGAGTCTGGGAGGATAGGGAATATAGATCGGCGAGATGTGGGTGTTTGCGGAGGGTGGCTAGTGGTAGGCGATTGTGCAGATTCTTGTAGATGTTGCTCGCCTGGGGGCTGTTTCTGTGCCGACAAGAGAACGGGAGGAAGCATGTCGGGCGACGGGGGGGAGACTGCATTTTTGCGAGGGGTCATGTAAGGCTGCCATGACTTTGAGGGGCTGCCTGAAGTGTTTTTCCTGCGAGTAGGCGAGTCCGATATGTCTAGATTGCTGAGCATGACGGGTGGCTGGATATCACATTCGCTGGGGGTTCCATATTTTTGTTCCAAGTACTCGATAGAGTATTTCGGTGGAGGTGAGGACGCCAGTTGCTGCTGCTGCTGTTTTTTTGTAGGAGATTGGGTTTTATAGAGACCTGGGGTTCGTACAATGGGAGTAGCGGATGGTAGGTTGGGTCTTGTTTTGGATCGAGGGGTTGCTACTACCATGACGTTTTTGTCGAGTAGCTGGTGGCGCAGAACGCTTCGGGGGAAGGCGTCGGTGGACGGTAGAATGTTTCTTGAGTAAGGAGTTGATTGTAGGACGTTTTCATTTTGTTCGCCATCTTCTATGCGAGAGTTGAAAGGAGAGGATTCTGTTGACGCGGGTTCGTTGTTGGGTATAGGTGCTGATTTTTTGCGAGGGGTTTGTGGTGGATGTTCGAGT
This sequence comes from Magnusiomyces ingens NRRL Y-17630, assembly GCA_900497715.1. Taxonomy (NCBI): domain Eukaryota; kingdom Fungi; phylum Ascomycota; class Dipodascomycetes; order Dipodascales; family Dipodascaceae; genus Magnusiomyces; species Magnusiomyces ingens. The sequence goes on from UIDE01000005.1 coordinate 1,302,721, forward strand.
TCCAAGGAGGCGAGGTGGCGCTGGAACTTTTTGTTGGTGCCTGGGGAGACGAAGGGGTTATCTGGGTCAATTGAGTTTGAAAGGATGCTGTGTTGCTCAGCTTCGCTGTAGTTGTATTCTTGTTGGTGGTAGCTTGGGCTATTTTCCTCCTCGTCATCTTCAATCTCTTGGTCTTCGTCTCCTTCCACGCTGCCGGCCACGTCCTGTTCGTAGGTGTCTAGGTTCACATAAGCGCTGGCCTCAAAAAAGGTTTTCCACATGTAGAGGCTAGCCTTGACTGAGGCGCACTCGCGGCCGTAGGCCTCGATTTGGGGGATGATGCGAGTGTGGACGATTTGCTGGGCCGTGAAGAAGTTCTGGTCGATTTGGCGCAAGGCTTGGGTGATGCTTTGCTGGGTGCGCTCGAGCTCCTCCAGCAGCGCGGGTCGCGAGTCATCCTGCTGGACCTGGGCCGCCTGTTTCTGGGCAAGAACTGGGATCCCCGACGGCCTTGGTTCTCGCTTTTGGTCGAAGCCCTGGGCCTTTCTAATCATTGCTGGGGTCTTGGGCAAGTCCTGAATGGCGATGTTTAGTGGTGGTGAGGATAAAAATCTAGGCGCAGCCGCATGCGTTAACCTTTGTGGAAGTTACACTTTAGGGGTTGTAACAGAAAAGTGTAACACCTGCCTCTCCCACCACCTCCTTGTTTTTCGTTTTTTTTCTCTTCACCCACCCATTTCCCCCCTTTGCACTTACCACCGTCCCTTTTTTTACATATATACAAAAATATCAAACGTCGAAACAAAACCTTCTTCTCCTTCTTCCTTCCCTACCCTCCCCCGTTACCTCTCCATCACTTTTGGTGCCGTTTTTGCTGCTGCTGCTGCCGCCTGCTGCTGCCGCTGCCGCCGCCTCGCTAGATCATCTACTCCCAACCCCCTTAATAGAATTCTTCCTCCTAAAACCTCTCCATGTCCACGGACTCTGCCGACCACACCGGGGATGCCACTGCGGTGGACCCTGCATCTGCGGCTCCTAACACTGACACAAATCCCAAATATCCTTGCAAAAAATGTTCACAATTAATTGAAGAAGGTCAAATCTATCAATTAGGTAAGTTTTTTTCGTGGCCTTTAATCATCAGCTTGTTTTTTTGAAAATGTGTTGCTAACGTGGCAATCCCTCTCTTTCCCCCCCCCCCCCCCCCCCCTGAAAAAGGCCCGCATCGGTGGCATGTTGAATGTAAGTATCTTGGTATATATAAATACTACAATAATCAAACTATTTTTTAGAAAAAGATTCCAAAATTACCTTCAGTGCACGGCTTTGCTAACTTCTTTGTCTTTTAGGCTTTCGCTGTTCAATTTGTAACTCGCTTCTTAGACACGATTTTAACATCCACCTCCTTGGAAACGGATCGCTCTTCTGTGCAAACTGTTCCTATACATGTTCCGTCTGCAACAAAATCATCGACGGCATGGCTGTCCTCACAGACGACCTGGCCTTTTGTTCGTCCTGCTTCCGCTGCCGCAATTGTAAAAAGAAGATTGACGACACTCAATACGCTCGCACATCGCAAGGCACTTTTTGCATGAAGTGCCATCAAGCCTTGCTGGCAAGGAAGAAACGAGCCGCCGCCCTTAAGGCAACTACTAGTAGCACTAATACTGCGACTGATACCACCACAGCTAATAATAACAATGCTACCTCAAATTCAAACACGCCTACAAAAACCTCTCCCACAAATTCAAATATCCCAACCTTTCAACCGCTTCCTCCACCTCCCTTTGCATCTTCAGGAAACCACCCACCTGCATTCTCACTATCGGGCCACGCATCCTCTCCAAGCCTAGGACAATATTCAACCATGGCTAACCATGCTCCTTCCCCCTTTAAAGAAAAATCTCTTCCACAACTCCCCACTCATGAACCCCCGCAAGACGGACAGATATCGCCATCGTCAGCCCCTTCTTCTCTCAACCGCACAAACTCATACAACCAGGCGCTGGCTTTGTCGCAGGGGATTTCGCCCCCTCCCCGACCACCGCCTCCTTTGGAACGAATCCCCCCTCGTGTCCCCCTCAAAACGCAACCAATGTCGGCAAAGCCTGCACTCGACCCTCCTCTTGTGTCCACAAGTCACTCATCTCCAACAGTTTCCTCCACTTCCTTTGTTTTCAACAATCAGGAAAGTCCCCTGCCAGCCTTGGGGTCCAAATTTATGCCTAAACGGGAACTTCCATCCCCTCAAGAAGACTCAAGTTCTCGGAAACTTGCATCCCCTGAATTAGACTTTAAATCAACCCCCTCAAGAGGTGGCATTTATATCGATAGTGCGCTCAGCTCACCAAATGACTTTTCCGACGCTGATTTGGCCTTGCGATTGCCCAAGATTGAAGGCGTCAAGCTTGATCTCGACAACTCCAGCTCAAGCTCTAGCGAAAACCTGGAAAAATACATGATGGAGCGCTCTGCCCTCCAAGCCATGTCTCCTAATTATAACAACATTCCACAAACCCCAGAAGATGAAATCATGAACCGCCTCGAACCTCGTGCACCCAGCGGTCACTACCGCAGTGCAAGTGAAAATAGGCTTTCTGTAGTATCGCCTTTGACGCGTGACCTCATGGACGCACGTAAGCGCATTGCTGAACTGGAGCTTCAGCTGCGCAATTCTAAAAACAATAACGCCAGCCTCGACTCAAATATTAATGAAAAGCGTAAAACTGTTGCTGGCCTTGAGGCCAAGGGCGAAGTCGCCAAAATGGAGCTCGGAATGCTCGACGAAGCTTTGGCCCAGAAAAACAATTTACAGGATGTGTATCCAGAATTAATCAAGCGCTTTGTGGACGAAGTCTCGCATTATAAAGAATCCCTGCGGGCAGAGATTGAGGAGCTTATGTTGACGCGCAATAGACTGGAGCAGAAAAATGCAGAACTCGCCAAAATGCATGAAGTCTGGATAGAAAAAAACATGGGCATCGAGGCCGAAAATAAGCAATTATTGATGCTTAACTCACGGCTCACTAGATCGGTTGAAGAAAAAGTGGGCCCCATTTTGGACCAGCATGATGCCGCCGATGATAAAAAGTCTGGCGGCCGACGCTTTTGGAAACGACCCACTGCTGCGGTTGCCAAAGGAGTCAAAGGCTTCAACAAGGTTTTCAACCAGGATCAATCCCAACAATTACATGCTCCGCTCATCTCTACTGGACCCTACTCGGATCTGGATGGGTCCATTACCATGATTAGCAATAATACGGTCAACTCCTCCGAGAGCGGGGAGGAGCGGTCCAAGCGCTGGTTCAAGACTAGCACCGATGCCCCGCTCATGGCACCTACCGTGTCTACGTCCTCTGCTACTTCTTTGATGGGCATGCCTATTGAAAAACGCATTGAGTATGAAAATACAAACATTCCTCAGATTGTAACGCGCTGTGTGCAAGAAGTTGAAGCGCGTGGCATGGAGTTTGAAGGTATCTACCGCAAGTCTGGTGCTCGATCTCAGGTATCTTCGATTGAGGAAGCCTTTGAACGTGCTGGCGGCGAGAATGTTGATGACTCCGTGCTCGATGGAGATATTTCAGGTGTCACGAGTGCTCTAAAGCAATACCTACGGTACTTGCCCAACCCCCTTGTTCCCTTTGATGTGTATGAGGAGTTTGTGGAAATCTCGCGTGAAATTAGTAAATCCCCCGATTACGCCACCGATATGCTACGCGCCCTGATCAACGGGCTGCCCCAGCCTTATAAGGAGTGTTTGAGTTATGTGGTTCAGCATCTGGTCAAGGTTTCCCAACATGCCGACATTAACCTGATGACGACTCGCAACCTTGCTGTTGTGTTTGCTCCTACTCTTGTGCGACACACCACCGGGGAACGCGAAATTGTGGACATGCAAGCTCGAAACGACGGCACCCAGTTGCTGATTGATCGCTACTCCACTATATTTGGTGATGTTTTTATTCGAACGGATCCTCCTCCAATCCCAACACAAGCTTCCCTTAACACGTCTTCTTCGGCCACCAATGGCATCAAGATTGTGACTGACATTAATACAGATAAATTGGACATTGATACAGAAGCAACCATGGCGGCAGTTGCAGCAACTAATAGCAATGGTGTCGGGGATGTGTCACGCGACGTGGAAACAGGTTCTGAGAGATCGTCTGTGCCAACAGTTTCTGGTAGTGTACATGGAGCATATGAGGACATGATTGTTACACATAATGATTCTGCACTTGAAACGACTCCAGTTATTCCACCTGTCCATTATCCTATGACACTTACAAGCGCTAATGTTATTTAGAGACAGATGAAGTACAAAAAAAAATGTTTATTTAAAAAAAAAAATGAAGAGATGATTCTATAATTCGTATTCAGACAAAACTGAAGAAAGTTGTGATCGGGGAGTAGACCAGTCAGGAAGAGTCGACACCGATGAATCTTTAAGCATAACCATACATCCGTAGCATAGTGGGCCAGCTGGTAACGAAGTGTTAATCGTTTCAGGGGATTCCACGGGTGTTATTTCGTCCTCTTGGACGCCCTCGTTTACCGTGATTTTCTTGATCCACTCGCCTACTTTGGCTTCGCGTGCACAGCCGCACACCGTACAAGAGCCGTACTGTGGAACCGAAGAGGGGGATGAGGACAGTTTCTGTAGGATTTGCGGAGAGCATGTGCTTGGGTCCGCCAGCTTCTCAACCGTGCGAACGACGGTAGTTGCAACCGAGGGGAATGCCGACTCGATTTCGGCAAAATACGATCTCAGGAGAGCGTCAATGCTTAGCGATTTGGCAGGGCCCTGTTGCTGTGTTGTGGATTGGGAGGAGGATGAGTCAAGCAAAGATAAAATGGTGCTCTTGTCAGGACTGGCAAAAAGAAGATCCAAGTAAGTGGAGACCTCCTGGGTTCGAATCTCCTTCATGGGCCAGATAATGCGGGAGGAAGCCGTGGGCAGGTCGACCAAGTCGTGGTACACCAGGTTCATGCGGCCCTTGGCCACGGAAGCCAAGATACGCTGGGCGACGCCCTCCACGGGGTCGGCCGCAAGCTCGGCGACGATCCAGTTGTCTGCCGAGTGATCAGTAGTCAGTTTGTTCATGTACTGAGCGAGTGCGCGGCGCGCAATGAGCCCGAGCGCATCGGCGCGCGAGGCGCGCGAGGGCAGCGCGTCCAAGACGGTTCCGGCCAAGGTGTCGAGGCCCAGCTGGTCGATGGACTCTGTTTCGTGGCCGTAGAGCTGCTGAAGAAGCTGCACAAGAGAACATAGAGCCTCGGGCGTGGTGGACGGCTGCACGACCACAATATGGAGCACAAAGCCCTGGTTGTTAGCGTGTTTCTGGCGCTGCTCTCGGATAAGCTCGGCCAAAAGATCAATCAGGACTATGGCGGCCGCTGTTTCCACGCTGTCCTGCCACACCCAGTCGCGCGCAACGGGCGACTGGGCAGCGTTACTGCTGGGAGCTCCACTGTAAAACACGGGCACCACGGCGTGGTGGCGCGTGGGGATCACCTTCTTGTCGCGCGTGTAGGCGACCTTGTAATCGGGGATCTGCTTGCGCAGCTTGGTGCTCAAAAAGCGAGCAAAGCATTTAGTGCAAAAGGGCTCGCTTCGGGCTAAGGCGGTAGATGGAGAGACGGTCGGGGGTCTACAGCGGGAGCATGGATCGCCCAAGGTTGCTGATTTACTTGGAGCCATTGTTGGTATATGGAGATTTGTAAGGAGGAGGTAGTGAAGAAGGGGAAAAAAAAAATTTTTAGGTGGGCAAAGTTCAGCTTTTCCTATTTGGGAAATTTCTAGTGAGGCTGTAATCACGTGAGTAGATTTTTAGATGAGAGGTGAAGAGCGCTGAACGCCCGTCAACGGAGCAGATTTGTGTAGAAAAAAATGATGCCATCTTATCAAAGAAGGGGTGGTCGCTTTAGAAGGGTTAAAAATAAAAAGGTCTGTTTGAAAGAGGATACGTTGTTTTCTTTGGAAAAGTCAAGATACGTTTCACCTAAATCTACAGAGACGCAATCCGCTGCCCTGCAGAGTAGTACATGTACCATGAAGAGCTGAACTGCGGTTGCCTGTTTTTCATGGAAAAAAAGAAAGTGTGTGGTCTTTTGGGAAACAAACTTTAAGGTGAATCGATGCTAGATTTTGTACAGATTTGGGTGCTATCATAGCTACTGGTTTCCAGGTAGGGAAATACGCCGTTTTGGAGATAGCGGTTTGTTGAAGCCACCTTAAGGTTCTAGATATTTTGCCAACCAGGTTAAACTTTATGAAAAAAGGACAGCCGACGCTTTGACTTTTTTTGGTTTCAAAAAAAAGCGCTTGAGAGGAGGAGTTAAGGTTCTGAGAGTGCTGTTGTCCTTAGATTCCTGCACTTCAAGCCTAAAAGCTCCTTTGTCAACAACCAAGTGTCTGCTGTTGCAACTTCATAGAACTGGGGGAGTTTAGGGAGGGGCAAGTATGTGAACTAGCTGTGCTAAGCACCCATTTTTTTCATCTCAAGAATTCTCCTTCATGCAAGGGGGAGAGAAGCTTTTTTTCTTTTTGGTGCATTGTAATAGAATCATTATCTGAGAAAAAGAGAAAAACCAAAGGCAATAATTCAACTTGTCGATGTTACCAAGGTGAATCCACCATGGAGTACCTTTTTTGGTTGTCGCCCCCATGTTTTTCTCTCTGGTGGGTTTGGTGCTTGAACTCACCAATCCGACTTGAGGGGGGGTTGTGAAGATCAAACTTCATGGCTCAATTGAAGCCTCGACCTCACACAAATAGGGCAGAAGCTAGGCCCTCTTTTTTAGGATCTGGATCTAAACACACATGCAAGCCTTTGGAATCAGCTAGTTTCTAAATGCAGCGCGCTATCCCCTGATTCGGCAGATGATATGAGCCGAGGAAACATAACGTGATGCTAGGCTTGGGTGTTATCTCGAGAAAAAACCCGGATTTAAAAGGTTTCAGAATTCACTAGACCCCTTGGTAAGAAAACTGGCCAACTGTCAGGGATCAAGGGCGTGGTGTGAGTGCATTTAAGCGGAGTTATTGTATCATTGAGTTATGTTTGTGATGGTTAGTTCAATATTGGCAAGCTCTTTTCTTTCTTCTTTTAATAAGTATTCTCCATTAAATTTGCTAAGTAGTTCATTCTAAAAGTCTTTAATATCGTGATTTCTTTATGTTGATTCCGTAAAATCTTTGTTTGATAAAAAATGGCTCACAGAATTCTGGCTACCATAATGTGTCCCCCATAGATAAGATAAGCAAACCTTTATTTTTCCTCCAACCTGCCATGATGACAGATATATTAAAAGGTTTAGAATGATTAAATATTCAATGGATAATCATGGCAAAGCGTGCATTTGCAGCACAATATCGTCACTTAGCAAAGCTTCAGTTTAAAACCAAGAACTTGAGACTTGAGACTTGAGTTATCCATTTGTTACTATCTACTAACCGCGAATAACGAATTTTCGGGGATTTTCTTTTTTTTTTTTAAAAAAAACCATATGGTAGGTCAATATTGAAATTCCGTTTACTAAACCATTAGTTATTTTTTTTCTCAGCAGCAATGTAATGAAATGGCTGCAACAAGGTCCAATTGAAAAATGTTAATCTTTCGTATTTGTTGGTGAGAAGAGGAAGCTGTTTTCAGTCAAGAGAAGTTTTTTTAAAAACATAGAATCCATTAGTTGGCCACCTCAGAAGTACTTAGAAAATGGTGATTTTCTGTTTCCTCTTGTTTAAAAAAGCCAGATATCAATTAATGTCACCAGTTTAACGAGTTGTGCCAGAGTAAGCCAGCTCCTAGTTTTTAATGGCTCCCCAGGAGGAAACTGTTCAATACTGGAGAAATTACAAGTGAGATACCAATACTCAAGTAGTTCTTTTTCGATTGTGTTTTTTTGGCTACAATATTGAAACGAAAACTCCTGGTAATCAAATTGACGTAGAAGATGAATATATAAAATTAAGGGACCAAAAGATAATTACAAGCTTGGCTTTGTGATGAACCCAAAAATTACCAGACTTGCATGGGGAAAAACCCCCCTCCGATCAGGAACAGAAACAAAAAGCTTGTGACGGTATCGGCTATAAGAAACCCTCTGTTTAACGTAAAAACAGAGTTAGTGGAGATGTTTCAGAGGGAAGAGGAGTTCCATGCTTCTGTGTCTTCAGAGAGTGACCTGGTCAAAGCTATGTAGCAGAGACCGGAATTTTTCAAGAGAAGTGATAATTTTTTTTGGATACAACATTATAAACTTACACAGATGAAAATATTTTTTTCAAAGGGTCGACTACATTCTTTTTTTACATTATTGAAATTCCGTCATGAAATACCACTTGATGGAATTCCAATGGCGCCCTTTTTCTTGGACGCAAGATGAAAAAGAGCAGCCCCCTCGAAACCCGCATGGAGTTATCTACGCCTCACTCTTTCTGTGCCATACATTATCATAAAGTTGCTGCACCCACATGGGCAGCTTATGACAGGAGCTCAAGCCACACAAAGACACAACATCCAACGTCACCATACGTCCAGTCTGCGTAAATTCAGGAGTTGGAAGAGTCTAACAGTCTGAATTATTTTTTTTTTTGAATCGAATGAGTTATTAAACTTTTTTTTTTGTGGTTCACGTAGCATTAGATTGTGTATGTGACAGCAGACAAAAACCACCAATCATTTGCAAAGGAGCCAGTTGTTTTCAGAGGCACTCGCAACACCAGCAAAGATGGCCACAACTTCTTGTCCCATCTCTTTTATTTAATCCTGCGTTTAATTTTAGTCCCAAAGCGAGATGACTACAGTTGGTGGGACTATGGATGTAGTAGGAGATGCTTCTTCCCCAATCCGGGATGCAGACATGCCTGTAATCGGATAATGATGTTAGGGCGATGCTGGTTATGGATCAAATCTACTTCATTGGTCATTATGACGGCCAATTTGGTGGTGGTTGTGCTTGAGTGCACCCAGCCGTTGACTCGATTTTCCTTTCTTTTTTACGTGAGTCGCTCAGTGATTTTTTTTTCATTTTGATCCAGCGCGCTTGGACGGCTTAATGGGGTGAATGAAAAAATAAAAGAAAATTATGTGGGAATACTTTATTTTTTTGGAAATCTATAAGTGGATAATTTAATTTTCAATTTGAAAAAAAAAAAAAAATTCTGTCCAAACTTTTGGATTCTATTAAAGAAGTGGCATGAGGTTTTTAGAAATAGATCCCAGCCATACAATTAAAACGCGAGATTTGAAGAATCAAGTTATCTTTGAAATTGCGAGTTCTTCGTTTGAAGGAAGTTGACTTCCATTAAGTTTAGTTTAATTTTATTTAGGTAAACGAGTATTCTTTTTTGAGAATTAGGCTCAACATTTGATTTCTTTAAAGAGAATCATCGTTCCGCTTTGGTCTCTGAAAGCACTTTTAAGGAATACTTTAAGCGAAAAAAAAGTTTACTTGTTAAAATCGTTTATGATCCAAATTAAGTCAACGGATTACATGTAAAATGATGATTCTTGAAAACTCATTTATATATGAATATGACAGGTACGGAAGAGTAAAGAGGGAATTAAAATAAAATAAAACTTGACAATGTCTTTGAAAGATCGACATTTAAAAATAAAAAATATCACCTCAAACGGTAACTATGTTTCAAAAAAACTAGATAAAATTTCGATATTGTTAGGGACATGAATATTATGGTTTCCATTTTTTTAATTCAAATAATTTTGGAGCTAGAACGCGGGAACTAAAATTTTTAAATAAGCTAGTCTTACTTACATGATGGATGTTAGACTAAGACTAAAGGATTTTACTTTATCAGTGTTTTTTTGTCATGCAGAATGACTTCACTTACAGATGCTTATAAATTGGTATAATCAAGGACTCAAGGTGCTAATGATTACCCTTGATTTAGAAGAATGCTACTTTGGATCATGATTGTCTGGTTTTTCCACATAGGCCAGGCTCAAGAAAGGGAGTTTTTTTAATGATTCAACCTGGATTCAAAAAAATAAAATAAAATTGGGAAATTTTTTGTGGGGTTACGCGTTGGTTTATGATAAGTTCATTAATTGGTCTACGTGAGAAATCGGGAATTATTAGGAGGATGTTGACCAACAAAGGAGAAGAGGAAGTGAGACTATGTGGAAAAAAAAACGACGGAAGGAAAGTAACAAGAAAAAAGAAATAGGTTTAATTCCGTTATATTTAATTTTATTATTTGGATGATATGAAAAGAATTAAGCTTAAATAAAAAGAGCTAAGGACGGGTTGAAGGGTGATTTTGAATTGAGGAGTAAGAATGAATTAATTCTCGCGTTTCTTTCAAATCAATCAAATGAAGATACCAAAACGAAATAAAGAAAAAAAAGATGGCCATTTATGGTTTGAGCTGAACGGATGGAGACGATGACCATTGATGATTGTTCCTGATAAGGTCAAACTTACGCAGAAAATATAGCAAGAAAAGAAAGAGCATCTTAACCGAGTGGTAACAAACTATTGTTCATTACTCTTCCCATAATATTGAAAGCCGAGAATATACACCAGAGTGGATGGAAAACTGTGACGCGTTGTAGACCGGGGGAGAGACAAAGACCTAAAGCATCGTGAGCGAGGGCCATCCAATTTACTGCGAGCTTGGACACACCACTGGGCTTAAGTGCGATGGCGTAAGTGCTAATAAGCGGCATCTGATCAACATTGGCGACGCGCACAAAATGGAAGAAACAGCCGCACGCCACGTTGGCACCTAAGCGAAATGGAAACCTTAAATTTTTAGCACGCGTGCGCCACAGAGGAAGACGCGGAAATTAACGCGACGCGCGTTGCTTACGTAAAAGGTGACGGGCATTTTGTGTCAAAAGTAAACAAACAAAAACGCGCATTTCCAAAATATTTTTAGCCCCAAACAGGCAAAGTCTTTTTGGTAACGGTGGGAATGGAAGCAAATTTTATATAATAAACACATCTTGGGAACCTTTTTCTTTTTTTATCTTATATTTAGATATATATATATTCTTGATTCTTTCATTTTTTATATAAACTATAAAAAAAAACTTCAAACTTTTTTTTTTTTACATATATACAAAAATGTCTTCAACATTTACTTCGCTTCAACATCACGACCAGGTCGGACTTTATTCACTTCGCAATAACAATGCAAACAAATATTCAACTAAACATCGTACAAAATCCTCTCTGGCCCAACTCCACGCCGATCAGACACTTTGGAACACAATCCAGCAGCAGAGACCCCCAGCAATCCCTCCCCCATTGCCCCCCAAGGCCCGAGCCAGAGTAGCAACAATACCTCCAATCCCAGAAGTATCGCCATTAGAACCCTCAGCAACCCTGCCAGAACCCAAGAGCCAGAAAGACATTGAGCTTCCTCTAGCGTCCCAGCTACAGTCCCCACCACAATCCCCAGCAACCCCAACCTCTGTGGACTTGGAGTTCCTCACATCTTCTCCTTCCCCAAGACCTCAGCGTCTTCCAGCAATCGCCATCGACTTTGATCCCACGTCTTTTGACTTTACTCCCAACTACAAGCAGAACAATGCGCTTCCGCTCAAATCCCAAGCACCCACTTCCTGGGGGCTCGAGATTGCTCGCCAGCTGGACCAAATCTCGGACCAAAACGGGCTTCTCACTCCAGCAAACTCCCGCTTTTCCAAAATGCTCCTGTCCTTGGACTTTGCAGAGGCGGCAAACGATGCTGAGGGCAAATTTAATAATATCACAATTTCTACTGCTCAAAATAATGCTACCACCCCTCAGCCCTCAAAAGCGGCCCCTCCCACCTCTCCGTTGCTGAAATCTCACATGCGCAACAACTCCGCTTCTAGCACGGGATCTTCGACCTCCGTAGCTTCAAGTATGCGCTCTGAAGACGACGACGACGACGACGACGACTGTGACGACAATTCTAGCATCGACGACTCGTTTGTCTTTCTGGACCCCCTGACATTCCATTCCATGGTAACCCCTCCGCCTAAATTGACTCTAACCCGGTCCTCCCCCCCACCAGTACCTCCCAAGCGTCGCTCTCCTCCTCCACCACCTTTTGCATCTGCATCTAATGCATATAAATCGTCAACATCTACCCAACACCAAAATGACTCGACTAGCCATTTACGGACTGCATCGGTGGATTCCTACGACGAAGAGCCGCATATCATCATTTCCTCAGAGGCCTCTTCCTTCTACTTCTCAGATTCCCCCCCAATCTCCCCCCTGGCCACGGCCCGCTCTAAACATTCCTCAACTGCATCTGCCATCGCCCCATCAACACAACCGCCCCACGACACGCTCCCCAATGCCCTCCCACGTTCCTCCCAAAACAACAACCTCATGGAGATCCTCGCCAGCGGCGCAAACCAGTCCTCCGCTTCTCTGGTATCCACCGCTGCTTCCGTCGCCACCACCGCAACATCCGCGTCTACAATCACCGTCTGCAAAACCCTGACGGGCCCCACACAAACCCCCGCCCCGAGACCAGCTCCGCCCATCCCCCAAAATGACGCGGCCCTTGCTCCAGAAAAGCCCCAGCAGTCGCAGCAACTCAAGAGCATGCTCTCACTCAAACGCGATACGGCTGCAACTCCTGCCAAGCGTAAAGTCTCAAAGGCCGCTATCTCTGCGCCAACAGGACTTGTCGACGCCGACGCCCATTTCTCTCCCGTCGAAATGGACACCCCTCAAAAACCTCCTCCTCGTACCTCCGTCATCTCCTCGCTCCCCGGCGTCTTCAAGTCCTTGAAAAAGGACTCCTCCTCCAGCAGCATAAACTCCCAGCTGCAGCCCCAACAGCCTCAACAGACTCAGCAGCCGCCCTCTGCGCAGCCTTCTCGCTTTTCTCTCCAGCATGCAAATGCTTCTACTACCTCCATGAATACAGTTGATACCTCGCGGTCCAAGAAAAACCTCCGCAAGTCTTTTTTGCAGGGCTCTGCTGCCTTTTTCCGCTCAAATGGAACTACCGACTCGGAAGCTTCCATCCCAACATCCACCTCCTCCGGGTCCATTTCTTCTTCCCGCAGATCTTTCCTCGGTACCTTCCCCTTCCCCTCCAGCAGTAGTAATTCCTCCTTGAGTTCTGTTGCCGGGAACTCGTCGTCCACCGCCCATGCTACCACCTCCTCTTCCTCCTCCTCAACTGACCTCCACAAGTCTATGATTTCGTTGCCTGTGCCTGTCGATGCGTCGCGTGAAAAACTTAAAAATAAGCTCAAGGCCTCTTCTTCCTTGCTATCCATCACGCGATCTGAAACCGATGGAGCAATCATCGCCGTGCCTGTTGATGTCCACAACTCAACTCAAATGGGCAAGCTTCTTGCCATGACGTCCTCCAACCGTGTTGAGAACTTTGAAACTTTTGTCAAATCGGTTCCCTCACCCCTCTCCAAGCTCAACGAGGCTGCATTTTCCGAGGTTTTCATTGACCAGGAATCCACTCGTGTCTACAAAATCATCCCCTTTGGAAACGATGAGCTTTCCCAGTCCCCAATCCACGATCTCTTGCAAGAGCTCAAGATTGCTCGATTGCTGACCCGTCTGCAGGGCTTTGCTCAGGTCCTTGATATTGCGGTTGTCAAGGGAATTTACCCTGAAACCTTACTTTCAGAGTGGGACAAGTTTCTGCGGATCCGTGGCTCTGAGAACCTGCGCCCAGACATGTACACTGACGACCAACTCTACTGCGTCATTGTCCAAAACAACGCTGGAACTGACCTGGAACGTGTTCAAATCGGTTCCTGGCAAGATGCCGAAAGCGTTTTTTGGCAAACCGCTGCAGCCCTTGCCAGTGCCGAAGAGTGGCATCAGTTTGAGCACCGCGACTTGCATTGGGGCAACATTGTAATTTCTAGACACGACAACGCTAACCAATCCTCCAGCCCCTCCTCTGTCTTGAAATGCCCTCCTGGTGCTAACGCAGAAACTTCAGCTCGCATCGGTCTTATTCGCCAGGTTCAGCGAGCGTTGTTTGATGGCAACGCGCCAGGACTTGCTCCTCGTGTTACCTTGATTGACTACACTCTCTCACGTGCGGCTGCGGCTGCTGCTACCACTGCATCGTCCAACACTGGTGTTTTATACACTCCCATGGACCAGCCTGAGTTTTTCCGGGGTAAAGGCGACTACCAATACGACGTGTACCGACGGATGCGGGATCGACTCAGCGATCTTGGGGCCGAGGAGTCCCACAGCTCGGCCTCCTCCGTCTCTGGCGGCAATCTCAAAAACATCAATTGGGCCACCTTCTGTCCTCAGACCAATGTCTTTTGGCTCCATTATCTTGCCGACAAGTTGTTCAACCACAAGGGCCTGCGTCCTTTGAGCATGACTGCTCGTGGCCGCATTGTGCGTGCTGCCCCCGGTGCGTCAGAGGTGGCTGCCTCTGCTACTGCAGCAAGCTCTTCTGCTGCCGGGGCTCCTGGCCGTCCTTCATCGGCCGTTGCTAGCGCTTGGATGGCTGAAGAGGCGCGCGCATGCAAAGCGCTTGAGCAGGTGTACCGGGCGCTGGCGCCGGGCGCCACTTCATTTGGCGATGCATCCGGTAACTCGGATCACCACAATGAGCTTGGAAGTGCCACGGGCGTCCTGCAATGGGGTCTCCGAACCAAGATCTTCCCCATGAAGAATGCATTTTAAACTATTTGTAAAACCTATTATTTATACAGCTCGTCTTTTTTTATATATAAAATAATATATTAATTTTTAATTTCTTCAATTTTTTTCGAAGGTTTGGGCTCGGCTTCAGTAGAGGTAGCAGAAGAGTCTTTTGATGCAATGAACTCCTTGTAGGTGCCCGTTACCAGATATTCAATTAACGACACGCTCCAGTCTACCACAAAGAGCCACGACGATACCGAAACCGACCCTCTAGGAGCCGATGAAAATGCTAGAAACCAGTAAACGTAACCAGGCCAGACTCCTGGCGGGACCCAAAAAACTGGCGTTTTGCGGTACCAGAACCGAAGTCCGAGCTTTGCGCCCGTGGTCAGAGCAAAAAGCGTGACCTTGAGCACACCATTGAAGCTGGTTTTCGACGACACCAGCGAGCTCTGTAGCAGATCAATCTCTGTGCGCAGCTTGCCAGCCTCGCGATCCAGCTTGGCCCAGCGCGCAAACTCGTCTTTGGCCGAGGTGGCGGCCCGTTCGGCGTGGACCTGACGCGCGCGTGCTTGCTTTGCTCGTAGGGTACGAAGTGTGGGTGAGGGGGGCGCAATCCGCAGGTAAAGCGACCAAAGGACGTCACAGATAGTGTCTTTTCCAATGATGGAAATGGCGCGCGAAAACACGACGACCAGGAGAACCAAGACCAGCAGCGGGATCATTGTGGAGCGATTGTGAGTGTGTTTGATGGTTGCTTTGAGAATATGGGATGGCGAGGTCTAAAAAAAAATAAAAAAACCAACGAATCTGGCCAAAAGTCATGTGACCGTCAAATCTTTTTTTGTCACAGCCACCAAAAATATGTTGATTTTTATTTTTTTATTTGCCGCCCTTTTTTTTTTTCCTTCCCTTTTTTTTCTTCTCGCTATGTTCTCATTATGCACGACCCGCACATGTACGATAATGACTTGACTCCTGACTCGGTAGAGTCTCTAGAGGAAGAGACCTGGATCTCCGAGTTTTGCTCAGTTTCCGGCCGCGAGATCTTTGTCGAGGTTCCCGAAGAGTTCATCGAAGACGACTTCAATCTGACCGGCCTTTCCCACTTTGTTACATACTACCGCGAGGCCCTGGAGCTTATCCTGGACCTCGAACCAGAAGAATCCATGCCTCTCGCCAACTTGACCATTGTCGAAAACTCGGCAGAAAATCTCTACGGCTTGATTCATGCGCGTTTCCTTACATCCCGCCAGGGCATCCACGCCATGGCTCACAAATACGACTATGGCGTTTTTGGCACCTGCCCGCGCCTGCTCTGTAACTCCATGAAACTCCTTCCCACCGGCCGCCACGACCTCCCAGGCGTGGAGAACCTGCGTCTCTTTTGCCCGTGCTGCCTTGATATCTACCACCCACAATCGTCGCGCCATGCTGGCATTGACGGCGCGTTCTTTGGAACGTCCTTCGTTGGACTTTTCCTCAAAACATTCCCATCTATCGAACAGGAGTGCATCGAGCTCCGCAAAAAACAGTTTTCTCTGACAATCTATGGCTTTAAAATCAGCGAGTTTTCAAACTCTGGCCCCCGCATGAAATGGCTCCGCCGCGTCCCACAAAACGAATATGAGCAGGAGGAACTAGAACGAGACCAATATGAAAGCCAAGACGAAGATGAAGATGAAGAAGAAGAAGAAGACGATTACGAAGATGATAGCCTTTCTGAGGATGACGAAGACGCAAATAACGATGATGACGACGATGAGGATGATAAAGAGGAACAAAAAATGGAGGAAGACACTAAACCAGCCCGACAACTGCGGCAGAAGCAAGACGCAAAATGAAACGAATAACGAATCCACAAAATAATGTAACGAATTTATCTTACCTTAAACCAATAAATTTTATATTACCTTAACGAATCGCTCTTGGGTAAGAATGCATGCAGTGGCTTTGAGAGATGAAGGATTAGATTAGGATCTCTTTAAAAGCGAACGCGAATTTTTTTGTTTTTTTTTCGACTTGTAAAGGGTAAAAAGTAACTGTTGATGAAATATATACATTTAAAAAAAATAAATGTTAATGTCTTTTTTTTAAAATGACTATTCATACTGGTCACTGTACGTTTGTCGGGATTGCCAAAGCTTTGACGGAACTTTAGTCAAAACCAAAGCGCATTTCCATCCCCCGTCGGAATCCGAAATCTGTGCAGTGTGGATTTTAAACTTTCCAAACCTTGACTATCAGGGCGCGTATTATTAAAGCTTGAAACAGTTTGTAACGCAAGATAACCTCAAAGTTTATTTGATTAGTTCAATTCCAGCTTTCCTTAAAAAACTGGCCAAACTTTTTTCTCCACATTAATGGCTAGTTGTTTTTTTTCTTGTCATTCCCTTCTATCAATTTTCGCGTGTCAAAACTACCGATATAACCTTTCGATGATCACCTCAACCATCATGGGCTCAAGATTACAATAGACTGGGGTAATCTTAAAAAACAGACCCACTCATTTATGTTCTTTTATGGAAACAAAACATCTACTTTAGGTAATAAGCCCACAATTCGATCCGAAAACATACAACAATGCGGGATTTTAAATGTTAAAAACATGAAAAAAGTTCGTCTTTTAAAGAAATGGGACAGTGGATGTATTGTTATCCCTAAAATATATTTTTACATTTAATTCTACTATCACGTTGACTAAGAAACCTGCAGTTATTAGAAATTTTCTTGTTTCCCTCAAAAACAGATAATCTCGTTTATTCGGGATACAAAACAAATTCAAGTTTTTTTTCATGGCAATAATGTTTCCATTAAAGAGTAATTTCGAATAAATAAAAAAAGAAAATATCCTTCTTTTTAATTAATGCTTGGTCCCTTCTTTTTTTCTTTCCATCTTTCCACCCCTTAATAGAATAGTTGAGCTTTCATAAGTTATTAAACATTACAAGGCTTTGCAACATGTTTATTTTTTTTAATTTAACATCTTATTTCTTTTTTTTTGTTGAAAATTGTATAAAATCATTGGAACACCTCGCAAAAAAAACTTTGTAGCTAAAATTTAACCAAACCTTTTCTCCGGCTTACATATTATTTCTCCAATTTCCTTCTTTTAATGGAATGACACAACCTCTTGCGCCCTCAATATTTTTTTCAAATATTGATACCTATGCCCCATTCTTTGATTTTCCAAACCATTTAGGTCTCCAGCTCCAATCTACATTAGCCCTAGATTCAAATCCACCCCTTCACTCTTTTTCAGTATCTGATCAAATAAACAATGTCGTTACAAAAGTACAGGTTTCTTGGGATTTACCTCCACTAATTAACGAGAGTGCAGCAGGCTGCCCAGCCTCACTCTACCCATGGGAACCTCTAGAAGCTGTTGATGAACAGCATCTTGAATCTACGAGATTATGTGTTTCGGGATGTTGTCAGCCTTGTGGTTTCAGACGTAAGTAGAAGATTTAAAAATGAAAAAAAAAATGAATCTAACATCTATTAGATAGTATGTCACGGCCAGTTGAACAGCTTCAAGAAACATTTGTTCTATTGGCTTACGCAAGTTTTTTAATGTCAGTGTTTCTAGTCATATCACATATGGTGAACATCCGCTTGACTATTAATGCATATACCACACTTCAGTCTCTTTCAATCATTATTTTTTGTATTCCGTTTTCTTTTTTCCTCATTGATGCCAAAAAAACAGTGTGCTTTGATCACATCACTCATTCGACTGGAAAATCAAACGTCTACTGTCAAAGCCAAGGTGTCTTATTTGTTCTAGGCTTTCATGCGGTAGTGCTAAGTCTGGTTGTACGAGTTTTTTCAATATATATGACTATTGTCTGCTCACGAAGTATCCCAAGAGTATACCCAACTATATTGACACTCGGTGTGTCCATTGTTTTTGGGTCGGCATCTAGCTCCTTTATTACTTATGAAGGTGGTGTTTTCTGCTCGCCGTCACCACGAACAACCAAATTTTTGCTTCAAATACCTCTAATCATATATTCATGTATTGGCATATTGTTACAATTAGCCACAACGTTTGAAGTCACAAAAACTCTTTGGATTGTGCGCACAAACATTATAATATCTCAACAGCCTGTTGATTTCAAATTCAAGTTTACTCAAAAACTTAAAATCATTTTCATCTCCTACTTCAAATCTGTCAAGCTTTTATGGCGCACATATATTCTATCAATGTTTTTAGCAGCAGTCATGGTTTTTGTGACAATTCAATATGTTTTAATGACTCGCCACAGTTCACACATCAATGATCGTCTGGCCACAATTGACTGGGTGAGCTGTATTTTAGTTAAAGGAAATCAACAAAAGTGCACAAGGTATTTAGAAGGCCAGGGCATGTACATTCGTACTCTGGTGACAGTCATTTTGCTTCTTCTTTTTACAATTTTATTTTTAATGACTGAATACCGAGTATTTTTATTTCGAGCATGGTTCCAGTTTTTAAAACATCCAAGCGCATTATTTTCTCAAGAACGCTCGGACCGCATATTGGATACACTTGATGACAGCTTGTCCAAAGTATGGCTTCCAGAAAAACTAAAAAACAGCTTTCTTGGCTCGTTTAAAGGTAAAAGAAATGAGAGCGCGACTCAAAGAGCTCTTGAGGCTCAGCTTGTGCTGTTTACAGAAAATCAAGAAAAACAGCGAAGATTAGATGAGGAGCATCAATTGTCACATTACGAAAACTACCAACAACGCATAAGCTCAATAGAGACTGGTAATAAAGATATTTTACAAAGCACCACAAGAGATAGCACCAGTTTTCATCGGTGTCTAACACCAGTTCAACAACAAGAGCTTCTTTTAGTACGTCAGCAGTTTGAAAAACCATGCTCACTCATGTGCAAACCCAAGCGCACTTTAAGTAGAAACAGTGAAACATTAGAAGATGCCTCGGGCGGCATTAAAATATTGGGTTCAACAAGCAGCAATCTCATTTCTGAAAAAACCAACCACAATCATAGTCATTTCACCACAAACCAAATTGTGGCTGAGTACGATTCAGAGTTCTCGTCAACTAATGTGCGACCAAGTACGACAATAGCTCCAACAATCTCAGCTTTGCCCACGCACCCTAAACAAGTGCATATTGACGATCAACGTTGTTCCACAAAGAAATGGTTAAAATCGGGATGGAAATCCATGTTTTGCTCACCGTGTTCGTCTTGCGCACCTCTTGAATCCATACCAGAGCAACAAAACACTCAAGAAGAAATAATAGAGTGGTTCAATAAACAAAAAAAGCGACATTCTTCGACTCCATGTGATCCATTGGCTGTTCCTCAGGAGCATGATACCAAAGGCAGACATATCTCCACGCTTTTGGGGATCCCCACGTCGTTTTCAGGCCCACTTTCACCAGTTGGAGGAGTTCAGCTACGTTCCAGTTGGTCGGCTATTTCAGGGCTTTGGAGTAAACATGACGATGAGGTTGAGAATCCTGCCACAGAAAATGCGGAAGAAATGGATTTCATGGAATTTTTAAAAAAAACTGCGCCTCCTGGTCGGTAAAAAAAACTTGTATATAATTTAATGAGTGTTTTTAATCTAATTTAATGTTTGCCATTAGAGGAAAATTCCAAATTGTTGAAGCATCAATTATCTTGGGCTATTTTAATGTAATAAACCTGGTCCTTGTCCCTTTGTCAAATCTAAAATTGACTTGGCACAATAAATGTGATTAAACTGGAAAATTGTAGCTGGTTGGTAAAAATAAACTAATGCCATTTAATGGAATCACTGAGACACATACGTCAAGTTATTCAACTGAAATGAGGACAGTTTTCTAAAACTATTGTTCCTTTTACAGCTTTTTGAAGGAATGGCTATTCAAATAAAATTCAGACCATTGGTATTAAAGGTACTATCATGTAGACATTAGCTTTTCAGTGTATTATAACCTGAAAAAATTTTAACCCAATAGCTTAATATTAAACCTCTTAATTAAAAGGCAAAAGCGGATAACATTGTCATTACTTGAGAGCTCATCAAGAAGATAACAGATTTGATGAATTTGAATCAAATAAAAGGAACCCCAAACTTTAAAATATATCGATAACTAAATCAATAAGGACAATTATCAACACCGCTGTGGGGCCTTTTTTTTAAAGTTGACAATAAAAAACCTGGGACCTTTTTTATTGAATTGAAAAACAGCTTTTGAGTCTTTGATTGGTATTTTAAATTTTTTTTTTAAAAACTTAGTTAACACTCTTGGAAACCAAAAGCAAAACACTATCTAGGCACTAAATGAATTTTTAACTGTTCAACTATAAAATCAAATAGATGCCATCTTTGTTTCTAATCATGCAATCTTTGTCTAATTGAGTGTAAGCTTTGTAAAAGCTAGTGATATGCTCTTATGGTGATAGAAACATTAAAAGGTTTAGGTATTATGGCCGCAGTTTTTTGAAAAATCTCCCAACTTCGTTAATGGACGGTGTGATTTTTTGGAGATGGTATTTACGAGCTGTGTGCTTAAAAGAAAAATTCGTTTCTGTTTATTTTTAAAGACCCTTAGGGTTAGGGTTTTGCCATTACCCCCCTCTCTCTCCTTTTCAAAGTAACGGTGATTTCACATTCTACCCTCCAACTCACCATCAACGCCATCTAATGCCATCCACCAGAAGACTGCCAAAAAGGGCGCCGTCGTTTTCTCACATTTATAACTCCGATGTGATTGAAAGTCCGCTTTCTGATACTCCTCTTCATGATTTCCTTTCTCCCTTTCGCCCTGCTTCGACGCAATGGGTAGCCCGATATACCTTTATTTCCTTTGCATTGATTCTACGACTAGCTGTGGGGCTTGGACCATACTCTGGGTATAAGGCCGAGCCGATGCATGGTGACTTTGAAGCCCAGCGCCATTGGCTTGAAATCACTAACCATTTACCAATTAAGGACTGGTACTTTTTTGATTTGCAATGGTGGGGACTCGACTACCCTCCTTTGACAGCGTATCATTCGTGGCTTCTGGGGTTTATTGGCAAGTTGATTAACCCACGTTGGTTTGAGCTGAATACATCGCGAGGACTGGACGATTATGACTTAAAGTCCTATATGCGTGCTACTGCTCTCTTTTCTGAGCTCGCCATATACATCCCTGCTGTGATATCCTATGTGCGCTGGGTTTCTAAGCAGCGTGGTATTTACCCAATTGCACAGTCGCTGTCGGCTGCTGCGATCTTATTCCAACCCGCCTTAATTCTCATTGACCACGGACATTTCCAGTATAACTCTGTAATGCTGGGACTCGCGCTACTGGCCATTGTCAACTTACAGTATAAGAAGAACTTGACGGCATGCTTTTTCTTTGTAGCAGCACTCCTGTTTAAGCAAATGGCATTGTACTACGCGCCTGTCATTTTTGCGTATTTACTTGGTGTCTGCGTTTTCCCCAAAATCGATATTTGGCGGCTTGTGACAATCGGTCTTGCCACCGTCTCCTCATTTGTGGTTTTGCTAGCCCCCCTCATTGTATTTGGTGGTGTCGCAACGCTGCAACAGATGGTTGTGCGGATTTTCCCCTTTTCGCGTGGTCTTTGGGAAGACAAGGTCGCCAATGTCTGGTGTACGGCGAATACTTTTATCAAGCTCAAGTACATGTTTACGAATGAAGAGCTTCAGCGATTAAGTTTAATTGCCACGTTAGGTGCCATTGCTCCGGTTATGCTTATTATCTTTCTGCGACCAAAGCGACACCTGCTACCATGGGCTTTCGCATCGTGCTCTTGGGCCTTTTATCTCTTTTCCTTTCAGGTTCACGAAAAGTCGGTTTTGCTGCCCCTCATGCCTACCACTTTATTGATTGCATCGCAGCCAGCAAGCTCTCATCCACGTGGCCAGGACAAAAAGGCTTGCAACAGCTTGCCCCTTATTTTCTGGATCAACAATGTGGCCATGTTTTCCATGTGGCCTTTACTCCAGCGTGAAGGTCTTCAGCTTCAGTACTTTGCCATGACGCTGTGCTGGAACTGGCTCGTTGGCAACTTTAATTTCTTGACTCATGAACACAAGCTGCAAACATATTTGCTACCAGCGTCAGGGATATTCTGGCGCACTGTGCTCGTGCTGTCATATATTTCCATGGCAGTGTATCATGCCGTGGAGCTCCTGTTTCCCGCTCCGGCCAAGTATCCAGACATATATCCCGTTACAAACATCACTATTTCATGTGGATGCTTTGGTCTGTTTTGGCTGTACACCTTATACAAGCTCTTTAGTCTGAGCTCACAACCTGAGCCCAAGCCTCGCAAAACCAAATAATACAATTTTCTTTTACTTGTACGATTTATAATAAAACATTTAAACATGTTTCCCAAGAAGCAAACTCAAGGCCATGGAGTACGACGAAACACGCACACAAGTGCACGTGAACGACAAATTGCGGCCCCGCGAAGTAGCAAGGGAAATTTAAGCGGTTTGGTCTTCTTCCAGCCATTTAAGCAGCATCGAACGGTGAAATATCAATGGTACTAGGTTTAATGGAAGGTATTTATGTAAGTGAGGAGAAAAAAAGGAAGAGTTGCCCGAGTCCAGTGCCAATTTATACTTGCAGAAAAAAATTTTTTTTTTTTAGTTACCCTACTTAGAAATGACCTACTGCCCTAAACACATTATTAAATTGGTTTCTAGCCCAAGACATCCGGGCTAATTTGTATTTTTATCGCATCACCGTCTCCGGAATCGGACTCGGAACTCTCGTCGTCACACGTAGGAAACGTCAAGCCATCCTTTAATTTCCGGTTGGAGTTAAACAGACCCCACTGCGTCTCCCATTTGTTATCACCCTCATGGAAAATCACCTTCCATGGCTCATCAAAAGCCTCAAACCAGTACCAACCAATCTTCTCCGAGGCCTCCTTGGAGCACACCCAATCGTCCAGAAATCGCTGCTGCTCATTCAGCCCGGCTACAGACCCCCAAAGACGACCGCCACCTGAAGGCCAGCCCACTTCGGAAATAAGGATTTGATCAGGTACTTTGTTCCACTGATCGATATCGGCCAAAACCTTTTCGTACAAAAACTGATATGTCCACGATGTTGATTCCTCAACGGGAACGCCGCCAAAAAACGGATGAATATTGGCAGCTAAGACGTCCACAGCTGACGCCAAACGACTATTCCAGCGAGAACCAATGTCGGATGTACCCACCGGAATTTCCACATTATGCATTTTAAGGTAGTTGCGAGTGGCCAAAATGTGGGCAATGAGCTGGTGCTCAGACATATCCTGTCGAAACAAAACTTCATTTCCTACTAAAATGGAGTCGATATACTTTGAGGGATAACGTAAAACAAGTTTCCGCATTTCTTCCAATGCCCGATTATTTCCCTCGTCATTTCGGTCAAGCCAAACACCTAGAGACAATGTCATATTGAGATCTAGATCCATAAAGGCATTAAGAACAAACTCAGCCTGACGACAATCAGTACCGTAAAGACGAATACGATCGGTCACCTGAGAAAGCAAAGCAATATCTAAGGTTACATCACGTTGGCGGCATCCGCAACTGGGATACTGCACGTTAAGAGGAGCGTAGTCAATACCCCAAAAGATTTTGCGTAGTTTAGGATCGTTTAAAAGTCGCTTAACCTCAGGATCGTCGCGTGTGATAATCACTCTGCCACCAAGCTTATCTCGAGTAGGACCCTTACCAACACTGTTCTTAGGCTTGGGAATAGTAGTATCATCTTCACCGACTGAGGGAACAAAGTCGTCACGATGGCGTCTTGCTTCACGACTGGAATAAATTAGAAAAAAAAATTTAATGAAAATAAAAAATACTTACATTCCAAAAAATATATTGGAGCTAAGCGACGAAAGCAAAACCAGTGCAAGAAAAATGAGAATAAACACAATAGGACGTTTGTACCAGGGCTTATCACTATCGTCTAGTGAGGTTTGACGTGGTCTTGACATGCTTGACCCAGAAGACATACTCATCTCGTTACGACCAAACTCATGTGAAACTTGCATCTTTTCTAACCCCTTTTGTGGGCCAGATCTTTCCATATTCTCATCTAAAAAATCATCTTCGCTTTCATCGAAAAAAGTTTTTTCATTAGAACCTTAAAAAATCAAGTTAGAAAAAAAAATTGCAAAAGCATCTATCGGTAAATCTAGTCAAACCATCTTGAATATTTCTTTTATTCGAATTGTAGTCTCCAGAAAACAAGTCTGCAATAGGTGTCTGACTAGCGTTGCTCTTGTGGCTAGCAACACTTCGAACACTGCGAGAGCTGCGGAGACTCTTAGCGCTTGTGATCGCTGCTGGCTGAGTCTTCTGTTTTTTGATTGTGGCTCCAATCGCGGAATCCGTCATGGACGCTGAAATAAACTGATTACTGCTGTAGTTAGAAGAAGAAAACCCCGAGTCTATTTTAGAGCTATCTTCGTTGGTGCCATCTTCACCGTCATCCTCCCCACGATTGTCGTCCGTTCCACTATCATCTTGTTCCTTTCTCTTTTCGGGTGTATCCGCATAAGGATGCAAATTGGAGCTATGGTTTGTAGTATGCGATGTATGGTATTGGGCACTGTCATCTTCATCATCTCTTGGAGATACTGCCGTCGTCTCGTTTGCCTGGGTGGTAGACAATCGACGAACTAACTCCGGCTTGTTGATTATCGCGCTCAGCATGCTTTTACCCTCTTCCTTGTCGCTGTCATCATCTCCAATTACATTAAGCGATCTGGTGGATGCTGCACGTGAGTACACCGACTGCGTACGCTTGGGTTCGCCATTTGCAACGTTGGGCTGGCTATAGATGGAGGAGTCGTCCGATGTAGCAGAAGACTCAGAGTTGGTATTCATTTTTGGAAAAAAAAAAAAGAAGCAGTAACCGTTTTACAAAACAACAATTGCGGATATTAAAACTGGTGATATATAAATTATAAAAGAATTTAAAGATCTTAACAATAAGAATTGTTTAAAAAGAAGTCAACGAAGGGCTTTTTTTTATTTTCCTGTTCTTTTCAAGACAGAAAGGCTGTTGTTGCAAATTCCAACAGTAGTCTAAACCCTGACTAAACACCTAAAATACATCAAGCCAATTAAACAGACTGGCACGCCAGTCACTACAGCAACGCGTAGTCAATCCCCTTGCTTGTTTTGTTGGAAATGTAAACACAGGAAAATCGCCTAAAAAAAAATAAAATAAACAAACCTACCACCACCACCCAAAATCTCTTCCTCTCGTTTATATCTCAAAACTCACAGCCACCATTAAAAAAAACTCACTATCTCAGCTTTTTGCTAAAACGATGCCTCGACCGCAGAACCATCTGCCGTCGCACTCACAAACATTTTCTCCGGCCACCAGCATTTCAACAACTGCTAAGCTGGTTGATGCCATCTCTAGTAGTGCCTCCAGACACGCACTCAGCGAGCCCTCTCCAAGCGATGATATCAACCAGGCCGAATTTGCTTCCAAGCGTTGGGTCTGGGTCCCTGATGAAAAGCTGGCCTTTATCAAGGGCTTTGTCACCGCTGATCTTGACGATGGAAAACTCAAAGTCCGATGTGCCGATGACTTGGTATGTTTTTTTTTACAAATTGTTGACTTATCATTCGCCCAGCTAACGAAATAATAGGATAGAATAGTTCCTCCTGAAGATGTGGATCGTGTTAATCCTCCCAAGTTCGAAAAGGCTCAAGACATGGCCGAACTAACCTATCTTAATGAGGCCTCTGTGGTCAATAATCTTCATGTTCGATACATGTCTGATATGATTTACGTATGTGAAGTGTTGAACGAATTATCTTCTCAATCTAACAAAATTTAGACTTACTCTGGCTTATTCTTAGTTGCGGTCAACCCTTACCAAGATCTGGGGATTTATGGTTCCGATACTGTTCTTGCATACAAAAATAAACAGCGCGAGGAAAACCCTCCTCATATTTATGCCATCACGGACCTTGCTTTCCGCAATATGCTTGAAGAGCACGAAAACCAGTCTATTTTAGTCACTGGTGAATCTGGTGCTGGTAAGACCGAAAACACCAAAAAAGTCATTCAATATCTTGCAGCTATTACATCTTCTCGTTCAAAGTCCATCTTAGACACGCCGTCATCCACCAATCCTTCATTTGAGCAGAGAATTCTTCAAGCAAACCCTATCTTAGAAGCTTTTGGTAATGCTCAAACCGTCCGCAACAATAACTCTTCACGTTTTGGTAAATTCATTCGCATTGAGTTTTCTCGCTCTGGTCAAATTGCTGGAGCTTCCATAGACTGGTATCTTTTGGAAAAGTCCCGTGTCATTTATCAAAATAACAAGGAACGAAACTATCATATCTTTTATCAGCTCATCAAGGGTGCCCCCAAGGACCTCCGTGAGGCCCTCATGCTTGATTCTGACCTCAACTACTATGCATATCTTAAAAACTCAAACAAGGTTGTTGACGGCGTTGATGATGCTGCGGAATACAAGAGTCTTCTTAGCTCATTTCGTATAATGGGCTTTAGTGTCCAAGAACAAAATGATTTTTTTCGTATAATGTCTGCCATTCTCAATATCGGCAACATTGAAATTGGTTCTGAACGTTCTGATCAAGCTAGGATTCTTAACATTGCCCAGGTTGAGCGCGTATGTCATCTTCTTGGTATTAACTCAGAGTTCTTTATTCAGGGTCTTATTCACCCCCGAGTCAAGGCTGGTCGTGAATGGGTTCGTCAATCAAGATCGGCCTCTCAAGTCCGCCATTCCCTTGATGCTCTTGCCAAATCATTATACGAGCAAACTTTCGGTGCCATTGTCGACCGCATCAATAATACCCTGGATAGAAACAGTGACAATACATCATTCATTGGAGTTTTAGATATTGCTGGTTTTGAAATTTTTGAAAACAATAGCTTTGAGCAGCTGTGTATTAACTACACCAACGAGCGTCTTCAACAGTTTTTCAACCATCACATGTTTGTTCTTGAACAAGAAGAATACAACCGTGAAAATATTGCTTGGCAATACATTGACTTTGGTCATGATCTCCAACCTACCATTGACTTGATTGAACGCAGCAACCCAATTGGTATCTTTTCCTGTTTAGATGAAGAGTGTGTTATGCCCAAAGCTACCGATGCTTCTTTTACTGACAAGCTCAACTCTTATTGGAATAAACGATCTCCTAAATACAAACCGTCGAGGCTTTCTCAAGGGTTCATTCTCACTCATTATGCTGCTGAAGTCGAGTACAACACTGAAGGCTGGCTTGAGAAAAACAAGGACCCTCTCAATGACAATATAACTCAGCTTCTTATTGAGTCTTCTGAGGTTCAAGTTCGTAAGTTGTTTGCTGATGCCAACAATACTGCAAAGATTCCTGGAACTATAATCAAAAAGGGTATTTTTCGAACTGTTGCTCAACGCCACAAAGAGCAGCTTAATCACCTAATGAATGAACTGAATGCAACACATCCTCATTTTATTCGCTGCATTATTCCAAATCATACCAAGACTCCACACAAATTAGACAACCATCTTGTTTTAGACCAACTCCGATGCAATGGTGTTTTAGAAGGCATTCGTATTGCCCGAACTGGTTACCCCAATAGACTTTTCTTTAGCGAATTCCGTCAACGCTATGAGGTATTGGTTACTGGAATGCCTAATGGATACATTGAAGGTCAAAAGGCGTGTAATTTAATCTTGTCAAAGCTCAAATTAGATGAAAACCTCTATCGCGTGGGTCTTACCAAGGTGTTTTTTAAGTCTGGTGTTTTGGCAGAACTTGAAGAGCGCCGAGAGCAAATGACTCGTGAAATTATGGCAAGGTTCCAGTCTATTGCTCGCGGTTATATTCAACGCCGGAAAATCCGCAAATCTCTTCACAAAGCCCAGGCTGTTAGTATCATTAAGAAAAATTTTGAAATATACCTGGAGATGAAAAGCAATCCTTGGTGGAAGCTTTATATGAAGATGGGTCCTCTTTTGATGGCTGCACAAGACACAGGCAGCAACAAAGCCCAGGCATTAGAAATTAAAAATCTGGAAGCTAACCTAAAGAAAATTTCGAACGAGAAAAAACAACTCTCCGAAGAACAGCGCGAGCGTGAGTCCGAGCTTGAACGTCTCAAAAATGTTTTGGAAAGCGAACGAGCTACTGCTCTTGACAAGGACGAGATTTTGAAACGTTCTCAGGTTAGAGAATCAGATTTAGAAACTCAGCTGGCTGGTGCCCTTGAGGATCTAGATCGTCTGGAGGTTCAATGTGAAGAGCTTTTAATAGCAAAGAAGAAGGCAACTGCTGAGGCTGAAACCTGGCGCACTGAGCTGACCAATGGCGCACATTTGATTGGTTTATTGGAGGATGAAAAGGCTAAACTGAAGGAGCAAATTGTTCTTCTTGAAGGTGAGCTTGAACAAACTTCAACTGATCATCAGACTCAACGATCTGAAATGGACAAGGTTACTAGTGAGCTTGACTTTCTTCGCGACAAGCTTAAGAAACGCGAAGAAGAAATCAATGGTCTTGAAACTCAATTGCAAGAACAACAGCAACAACTTAATATTCGTGTCAAGGACTCTGAAAGCTCATTAGATGCTGCCCAGTCTAAGATTAAGGAGCTCAATGCTAGTATTGAAGAATACCGCGCTGAGCTTGATGAGCAGTACAAGGCTGCCCAGGAGTATGAAGATTCCATTTCTAAAAAGGAAAGCGAGATGAAGCGTCTTCAGGAATTGTTGGAAAAGAGCAAGAATGCTGAGAATACTTTGAATCAAAGTTATAAGAAACTCCAGGCTGAATACAATGAAGCTACCAGCAAAACTGCTCATGTTCAAAAAGAGCTTCAACAGCTGCAAGCCAAGTATACCAAACTTGAGGCAGATGAACGAGAAACACGTCGGCTTTTGCAGGCTAAAGTGTCCGACAATGATGAAGGCCGTCGACTGCTTGATCTCAAGGTTGACGAGCTTACCATCAAGCTTCAAGAAAAGGATCAATCGTTTGAGACTGAAAAACAGAAACTTCTTGGTGAGATCGCTGCAAAGAAAAACTATATTGAGAAGCTTTTGAGTGAGAAGGAAGCACTATCCCAATCGCTTGCCAAGCTAAGCGCTGTTCAGGAAACCAACGATAAATTGGAAACCAGCTTGAAGACTGCTCAGGAAAAGGCCTCTCAAGTTGGCCATCTTCGGGGACAGCTTGAGGTTTTGAAGGAACAATTGAGTGAGCGGGAAGTTGAGACCGACCGATTAACCAGAGAAAACAAAGATCTGTCCTCCAGACTTTCGGAATCCAGTACCAATACAACCCGTCTTAACAGTGATTTGGAATCTTTGCTTGTGGAGAAGTCGCAGCTCATTCAGCAAATTGGACAGCTTAAGCGTTTTATTGACGACGATCTTTCAAACAAGGAGAATTTGATTCTGGAAAAGAATACCATTTCACAAGATTTGCAAAACGCTCAGCAAGAACTTTCCAACATTACATTTGAGTACAATAAGATTAAGGCTGAGCTTGAAAAGAAAAATAACAACATTCGTAAGATTCGAGATTCATTTACGGATGAAGCTACGACTCAACGAACTAAGCTCAACAAGGAAAAGGCTATTTTAGAGGCTTCTGAAAAGAAACTTCGTGGAGAGTTGGAGGAAGCTAAACTTGAGGTTGAAACACTCACTCGCCAAAAGACCAAGCAAGCTCAAGAGATTGAGGATCTTAAGCATACCATTTCTAATGAGCAAAAGTCTGCCAATGCCGTTTTGCGTACCAAAGACACCCTCGAAGGTGAAGTGAAAGAGCTCAAAAAGACCATTGAGCAACAGCGTCGTGATCACTCTCAGTCCGAGGTTGCCCGTCGCAAACTCAACTCGAATGTTGAGGCCTTGACTAAGGATCTTAACGATAAAAATACACAGCTTACAGCGTTACAAAAAGTTGTCAAATATAAAGACGAGAATGGTACAGTGGATTTGGTGAAGGAGCTTGAGAAGTCTGAAAAGCGTCGCAAGGCCGCAGAAGAAGCCAAGGTTCTTTTGGAAAAACAGCTGAGTGATGCTCAGCAGCGCCTTACTGAAAGCAAATCTGTGCCTTCATTCCGCAAAGAAAACATCCAGCCTTTGAATTCTACTGATCACCGTCAACTGCGTACGACCAATGGAATCAAAAGTGCAATTGATAGCATTTATCAAAGCTTTGAGAATGATAATCAGCCAATCAAGCGTGGTCATTTCCGCAATCGTAGTTTGCAGAAAGACAGTTTCTATCAGCGACCCAATTTGGACTTTTCGGTTGCTGAATCTGTTAAATCCTTAAACATTAAGAACAAGTCTGTTGAGGAGATTGAGGATCTTGTTGCCAGCTATGAAGCTTCTAAACGTGACTTGATGTCTGTGTTTCAAGAGACATCTAAGAAGCTTTTAGAGGCTCAGGATAAACTTGCCAAGGCTGAGCAAGAAAAGTCGCGGATAGCAATGGAGTTTGAGCGATCGATTCGACAAGACGATAGCGATGATGAGGATATTGAAGTACTCAAGTCTACAGTATCTGATTTAGAGATTCGTCTTGATGCTGAAAGCTCCAAGACGCAGGATCTTTTGGAGAGCTTGAGGTTATACAAAAGTCGTGCAGAAGACTATTACAGCAAGCTCGAATCTGCCGAAACTGTGGTTCTTAAGGCCACAAGGGCAGAAGCATTTGCCAAGGCCCAATGGAAAGAAGCTGATTCTTCTTTGTCAACTGCTTTGAACGAAAACAAGAAGCAAGAAGATATCAACATGAAGTTGGAATCCAAGGTGCAACAGCTTGAAGATCAGTTGGAGGATATGTCAATCGACTATACCCATTCGAAGGAAGCACAAAAGAGGCTGACAAGAGAGCTTCAAGATTTGAAAGAGCGACGCAAGCAAGATTCATCAGATATGGAGTCTTCGTTGTACACAATGCGTAACCGCTATAAAGACGAAATCAAGTCATTATCCGAAGAACTTGAGCGGGAGAAGCTTGCGATGGGCGAGCTTCAGACTGAGTACCGTCATTTGCAGCATGAGATGGAGATGCAAAAGGTCAAGAATCAATTTGATACATTGGATCCTTCTTGGAAGACTTTTAAGAGTCAGCTGGAAAATAAGGTGAAGGAGTTGACCAAGAGTAACGAAGAGGCCGTTCTTGCACACCAAGATTCTCAGAAGCGGATAGGATCGTTGTTGTCTCAAATTCGGACGATGCGGGCTACGATGGAAGACATTGCATCTAATAGGGATCAGCTACAAAATGAGAAGCGTGTGCTAGAGAAACGACTTAACGAGGTGTCGCAGCAAGTTGAGGAGTTGGCAGCCACAGAACAAGCGCCGCGTGACGACACGATGGATTCTGTGGAAGAGCTGAAGCAGAGCGTACGGGTGCAAAAGGATGCTGCGCAAACTGCCATGGACCGCCTTCGGAACGCCGAAAGCAGCTTGAGTGATTTGAAGGCACAACTGGAGACTGAACGACAGCGGCTGGAAGATGTGCGAGCTCAGCGAGCCTTGGCAGACCGAGAAAACAAGGATCTTCATTTGAAGGTTGTTGATTTAGAAGCGCAGCTACTCGGAAGCAAGAAGCATGATACTACGTTTTTGAGTGCGCGGGTTGCGGAGCTGGAGCGGGCTCTGGAGGAACAAAGCCAGCAGTATGCGGAGCAGAGCCGGACATTCCGAAGCAACGACCGGACGGTGAAAGATTTGATAGGACAAGTGACACAGCGCGAGAAGACGGCGCAGCGAGTGCAGGAAGAGCTGCAGCGAAGTGAGCACAAGATAAAGAAGCTCCAGGAAACGGTTGAAGCGTTGCAGAGTACGGAGACAGCACAGCGGTTATCTGCGCGGCGGGCCGAGCGGGAGGCCAAAGACGCGAAGGAGCGGGCGCTGCGGCTGCAAAAGGATTTGGAAGAGTGGAAGAATCGGTACGAAACGCTCGTGGCGAACAAGCGAAGCTCGCGATTATTTGTTTAAGTGTAGTTTTTTTTGATAGTAAAAAATGGACAATTTTTTATGGGATTCTTTGGAAATTTCTTGATTTTTTTTTGTCACCACCAAAAAATATTTAATCTTAAACAAAACACCCACAAAATGTCGACAAGAACTGAACGCGCATGTATGATTTGCGCCATCATCCAACCCTATAGAGTGAGCTACCAGAGTGAATAGGTTTTGGTTTTATATTCTAACAAGATAATGTAGGAATTCATTAACCAGGGATGCCCTAACTGCGAGTCGCTGCTCGCGTACAAGAATGACGACGAATTGGTCCAGGATTGTACTAGTCCATGTAAGTAAAAAAAACACAGGCTTTTCTAGCAGACGACATGGGAACTAACAAAGGCAAATGAAAATGTCTAGCTTTCGAGGGACTTCTTGCAGTCTGTGACACAGCCAACTCATGGGCGGCCAAGTGGCTGCGAGTAGACGGGTTTGAGCCAGGACTCTACGCGGTCAAGGTAAATGGTCGACTACCCGAAGATATTGCGCGAGACTTGGAAGGCAAAGGCGTTGTGTACCGTCCGCGGGACGGCAGTGCACAGGATTAAGGATGAACATATGTATGCTAATGATAAGAAAATACAAAAAATATATATATAAAGGAGATTTATTTACAAGGCAAGCTGGAAAGACCATGAGAGAAGGTAAATTCGGTGGTTGGCGGGCGAGGAGTGTAAGGCTGAAGAGGGAGCCAGCGGTCAAAGGCCAGGTTTTGAAGGAGCGAGAAGCCGGAAGATGAGACCCAGTAGAGACATACGGCGACCGGTGCCTGGAAGGCCATGGTGGTGAAGCCCATGACGGCGACGCGCGAGATATTTGCGACAATGCGGGGGACAGAAGGGCCTTGGGTAGCGGCCGCGGCGGCCGAGGCAGCTGAGGTAGGGGCGGCTGCGCGGTTCATGACGTTGATGGCGTTCCATTCAATGTTGGCCATGCCGAGTATTCCGACGAGAATGGGGAGAGCGCCGTAGGGGTCAGGGGAGACGAGGTCGGTGCACCAGAGAAAGGCGTCAGCGTTGAACGCGGACTCGAGGGGAATGGAGGAGCCGATGGACCCGGACCAGCCACACATGGAGCGGAAGACAAGAGAGAGGGCGATCCACAGGGGCATTTGGACGGCTGGGAGCAGGACGATTGATTTCCAGGCCTGGCAGCGGTACTTGCGGAAGAGCTCGACGCGGCGACGGCGGCGCTCCTTAGTGGCGAGCACAGCGATTTGTTCCGAGGTGAGGGCGACGCCGCGGGAGTTGTTTGTGCTGGCCAAGGCCAGGCGCGCGCGCAGAATGGGGGTCATTGCGCTGAGGACGGGCTGGAGCTCGGCTTGTTTTTGGGCGCGCTTGCGGTTGGCAATGGCCACCGGCAGAGTGGTAGTTGCGCGCACGGCCAGCGTGGCGAGTGGGATCATGTAGTGCCAGGAGAGGCCGGTATAAACCTGGGCGGCTTGTACTGCGGAGTGGACTGGTTCGAGGAGGGTTCCGAGATCAAATTGCCGGGCGGCCGACGCGTGGAAGCGCCGGGTTTGGAGTCGGAACATTAGGCGTGGTTGAGGAGGGAGCCAAAGAAGCTTTTGGTGGGTTTGAAAAATTTTAAGGGGAGAGTGATGTGTGTGGACCAAAATAATAGCAGTGATTTTAATTCCCACCAAGAATACAACTGTAGATTGGAATCATTGAAATTTAATAGATTAAATGTTTTATAATAAAAAAAAAGAGGATAAATCTATTTAAATATAACTATATAAAATTGCTCTACAATTCTTGGACTTGGGCACCATCATAGGCAGGCTCCAGCAGCTTCCATTGGCACTTGATTTTTTCCTTTTCAAACTGAGACACGATTTCCTCAGCAATGGCATCAAAGTTGTGAGTGGCGAGAGCAAGAATGGTGGGGCCTGCACCAGAAAGACAGATACCAAGAAGACCTGGGTGGGTCTTGGGGGTCATGGACTGGAGGATCTCAGTGAGGCCAGGGATAAGAACCTTGCGGTAAGGCTGGTGGACACGGTCCTGCATGGCGGGGAAGATGAGATCAGGGTTTGGTGGGGAGCGAGAGAGGGCAGTTGTGAGGACGGCAAGACGCTGGAGATTAAAGACAAGATCCTTCTTGGTGTAAGCGGTAGGGAGGACCTCGCGGGACTTTGCGGTGGAGACCTCGAAAGCAGGGACGATGCAGACGGCCTTGACCTGGGGGCACCAGTCGTACTTGATGTGGTGGCCAATGTTGAGAGGAGGCTCGGGGGGGACGAGGCCGGTGTTGATGCCACCGGCGGGCTCTGGAAGAACCTCAGCGAGAGGGATTTCGACGCGGCAAAGCTCGGCCTCGGAGAGATCACGAAGATAAGAGCCGACAAAGCCACCGATCATGGCGGCGGTGATGTTATCTGGATGACGCTCAATCATCAGGCAGTAATCAAGCATGCGCTGCTTGGAAAACTCAAAGTTGCCGATTTCGTTGGCCAGCATGACGCCGGCGACGACTGCGGCGCCGGAGGACCCGAGGCCGCGGCCCAGGGGGATGGGGTTATTGACGTGGACGTGGGTGCCGATGGGGAAGGTCTGGAGGCCGTTGACCTTTAGGACGTAAAGGGCGACACGGGTGATGAGGTTATGTGAGGCCAGGAGAGGCACTTCTTCTGCGCCCTCGCCTTCGTAGGAGATTCTGCAGTTCTCGTCGAAGATGGCGGCTTCGAACTCGGACAAGGGTTTGGAGGGGTCGAGGGTAACGGTGAGCTCGAGGAAGAGAGAAAGGGCGAGGCCGAGAACATCGAAGCCAGGGCCGATGTTTGCGGAAGACGCGGGGACGGAGATTTTGAAGGCTCGGGGCATGGTGATGGTAGAGAGGTCGGGACTCAAGGGCCGGGACTCGGGATGGATTGAAGATGGTGACGAGGAGATTGAAATTTTTTGTGACTGCGGAAAAAAATTTGGGTGGCTTTGTGGGTGGCTGGTGAGAAGGCGGATGAGGGTTAGGGTGGGGGTGATTGAGGGCGGAAGACGGGGAAAGAAAGCAACAAGGAGCAAAAAGCATGGCGGGCAAATGGTTTAAGAGATTGAGGAGAAGGCTGGATTCAGAAGGTGGTTTGAACTTGAAGAAAAGAGTTTTAGGATGTCAATGAGAAACGGCATGGAAGTGAGGGAGGTGCGGAATGGGGTGCCTCAACTATTGGGACCTTAAGGAGCTCGGCCACAACTTGAGGCCGGCGCGAGTGGCTGAAGACAAGGCCACGGCGAGTAGCCGAAGTCTCCGTTGCAAATAGAAATAAAACAGGGTTTCTGGAAAACAGCTGAAATATTTCTGCTCAATGCCCAACGTGCATTTGGTGCCTACCTGGAATAACTTAACCTACCCGGTATCCTTGTGGTAACCTTTACCTTACCAGCTTACTTTTTCCCCCCCATTTGGCCAAATTTTTCCACTTTTTCTGCGCTACCACCGCAAAACATCAAAAAGGCCTCACCACCAACTTCTGTCAGATCAAAAAACGACAAATTTCAGTCTGCCAGCCAGCCCGCCCAGCCAACCTCTTAGAACAAAAAAATAAAAGACCCCCTCTAAACACCATGCTCCGACTCTCAGCTCTAAGGCCGGCGCCCCGTCTGGCTGCTCGCACCGTGCGACCCCCCCACAAGGCGTACTCCACAGGAACATCCGCCCCCATGGACCTTGTCACCCTCGATAACGGGCTCCGCGTGGCCGTGGACCCCAGCCCCTCACACTTCGCCGCCATGGGGCTCTATGTGCACGCTGGATCGCGCTACGAAAACACGCCCGAGCTGCGCGGCCTTTCGCACATTGTCGACCGGCTGGCCTTTAAGTCGACCACCTCGCGCTCCGCCCTCACGATGCAGGAGACGCTCGAGTCGCTCGGAGGCAACTACATGTGCGCGTCCTCGCGCGAGTCCATGCTCTACCAGGCCTCCGTATTCAACTCGGACACCGAGGGCATGTTTGCGCTGCTGGCCGACACGGTGCGCAACCCGGCGATTCTGCCCGACGAGCTCAACTCTGAGCTGGCCACCGCCGAGTACGAGGTCGACGAGATCTGGCAAAAGCCCGAGCTCATCCTCCCTGAAATCGTCCACATGACTGCTTACGACGGCACCCTCGGCAACCCTCTGCTTTGTCCCAAGGAGCGTCTGAATGAAATCACCCCGGGCTCCATCGAGGCCTACCGCTCCAAGTTCTACCACCCTGACAAAACAGTCGCCTCCTTTGTCGGCGTCGATACCTCTACCGCGGTCAAGCTTGCCGAAAAGTACCTGGGCTCCATCCCCAAGCGTGACCAGGAAACCATTGCCGCCGCCAACGCAGAGCTCTTCACCAACTTCTCCCATTACACAGGGGGCGAGTACTCCCGACCCTCCATCCCGCCCATCGGCAATCTCCCCGAGTTTTTCCACCTCCACCTAGCCTTTGAAGGCCTGGCCACTGCCGATCCCGATATCTACGCCCTCGCCACCCTGCAGATGCTTCTTGGTGGTGGTGGCTCCTTCTCTGCCGGAGGCCCTGGCAAGGGCATGTACTCGCGTCTCTACACACAGGTCCTGAATCAGTTCCCCTACATTGAAAGCTGTATCGCCTTCAACCACTCCTACACCGACTCTGGGCTTTTCGGCATCTCCGCTTCCTGCGTCCCCAACTTTGCGCCCTACCTGGCCGAGATTCTGTGCCGCCAGTTCTCCATGACTTTCACCACCGGTACCGGCGCCCTCACCAAAAACGAGGTCCAGCGCGCCAAGAACCAGCTGCGGTCCTCGCTGCTCATGAACCTCGAGAGCAAGATGGTCCAGCTTGAGGACATGGGCCGCCAGATTCTGGTCCAAGGGTACAAGGTCCCCGTATCCGAGATGTGCGACAAGATTGATGCTTTAACGGTCGACGACATTCAGCGTGTGGCTCGCCGCGTTCTTACCGGTAACACAAACAACCCGGGCATGGGTTCAGGTAAGCCCACCATTGTGATTCAAGGTCGTCGGGAGTACTTTGGCGACGTTGAGTCGGTCATCAAGCGTTACGGCTTAGGTCTTCGTTCTATATAGATTTCTATTTCCTAGCCAATATGATGAAAGAAAGCTAGAAAAGTTTGTTGCTTTTTTTTTTTTTTGTTTCATTTTACTCTGTAAATACATAATATATACACTCGAAAAAAACTCGGAGCTTTGACAGAGACGTGAGGTGACACGATTCTAACTTTAACTTGTGAGTTCTTTTGTAGCTGCTACTACCGCCATCCCCGTTTCATTAACGACCCACCCGAGTCTTCTTACAGCTACTTTCCCGCTCGTCGTCCTGCGGCATCACTTACACATATCGTGTACACGCTGCTACCCACTCGAGAACCGTCGTAGCCGCGGCCTTAGCTAAGATTCATCGTCATTACCGTCGTTCTCTTTTCCAATTGTTTTACGATGCTTTCAAACTGAAGCAAGCGCCGACCGTAACTACTGGGCTATGTTTTCCCCCTCACACGACACGCACGGATCATAGACCAGCATTTCCAATGTCTCTGCTTCTTGTTTTCTTTTGACTGTGGGGAAAGCGATAGAGAAAACAAAACTTGACAAACTGGCACGGCTAAAAAATATTTTAAACATCTAACAATCTACAAGCCTACAAAAGGATTTCTTTTTAGTTCCAACAAAAAGTAATTGAAAGAAAGGTAAAGACTTGGAGTTAAATTTTTAGAATGCCAATTATTTGAAATTACCAGTGAATTTTAAGCCAACAAAATCTTTAGTTAGACTATTTCTTTCGATACAATGCTCATGATGTATGAGCTGCGCAATCAAGCAAGCAATACTAAATACAATCGTCCCCAAATCAACTCCAAACGCCACTGGCCAGGTCATTTGTATTTTTTTAAAAAAAACAAAAGCAAAAATGGACGAGTAAATAAAGTGGCAGTGAAGCAGTCTTTTTTGTCGGAAAGACTGCGAAATTCGACTCCTTTTAATACGTAAATATAACTCATTGTGAAGTGATCACTCAAACAGCTAAACTTAACGATTTTTACTTTAAAAAATAGCGATTAACTGTCTCAAACAAATTAGAGTGGATGATGGGTGTTTTTTTATCGTTAAACAGATTGCTTTCCATGTTCCCTACCTATCTTACTTTGAAAGACTTATAATAATTGATGAAAGACACATTTTCTGCTTTTTGAATGTAGATAAACACTTGAACTATTTTTGAAACTTGAGGTAAAATCTAGATTGTGGCTCTATTTTTAATATCTCCAAGTGTTGCAGCCTCTTCGCTCATCTCTTCCAACAGATTGATAACCCATTCATCTTTCCAGCATATCTCGAACCAAACAAGTTCCAGGCCTACAAACGTTTATTCCCACGCTCTAATTCTTTGGTTTATCAGCTACCTAGATTTCCTATTTATTTTTTACTGGGGAGTTCAAAAGAAAGAGTTAAAGATTACAAGACTTTGGTTCTCAATTAAAAAGCACCATAGAGTCACCTAGTCCCAGCTGGGTCTTGACAAAAACGAAATTCTCCTAATAGCTAATTCCGTACGGTGTCAAAAGCTCTGGCGATGGACTCATTTGCTTTCGGAGAGGCTGCGGAGCCTCAGCCATGACTTGTCACTGAATAGGAAGTTGCTGCGGCTTTACCTTATTTTATATTTTTCACGTGACTTTTACAGAAGAAGTTGCTTAG
Source organism: Magnusiomyces ingens NRRL Y-17630 (assembly GCA_900497715.1). NCBI lineage: Eukaryota > Fungi > Ascomycota > Dipodascomycetes > Dipodascales > Dipodascaceae > Magnusiomyces > Magnusiomyces ingens. The sequence goes on from UIDE01000005.1 coordinate 1,341,986, forward strand.
GCCGCCTATTGCCGCCGCATTATGTGTGAAATTTTGTTTTCCCAATCGGGCAAAACGGTTAAAGTTGATTTGTTCGTTTGAAAAAAAAAGAAATTTGAAAATTTTCCCCCAGATGCCTCTAAAGATTCTAAATTTTTTCTTTCTTTTTTTTCTAAAATATTAAATCTACCATCTAAATAAACTCCCACTCTGTTTAGAACCATCAACAATGTCTTCATCGTTCCAGTTCAAAGATACTACCATCACCAAAACCTCAACTCCTAGAGTCCCAAAGGACCTCCCACCCTACTCCAACACCGACCACATGGTCGAGATTGACTGGACCGTTGGTGATGGATGGACTGCTCCCCGCATTGTGCCCTACGCACCTCTTGCCCTCGACCCCACTGCTTCGTGTCTCCACTACGCCACCCAGTGCTTCGAGGGTCTCAAGGCGTTCCGCTCCCAGGATGGCAAGTCTCTGCGTCTGCTCAGACCTGAGCTCAACCTGGCTCGCCTCAATGTTTCGGCCGAGCGCGCCTCGCTGCCGACCTTTGACGCCAACGAGCTGCTCCAGATCCTCGTCAAGCTGCTCGCCATCGACGGCCACTTTGTCCAGCCCGGGTCGTTTGTCTACATCCGCCCCTACATGATCGGCACCATGACTGGGCTTGGTGTCTGCGCACCCACCAGCGTCAAGCTCGGCATTGTCATGGTCCTCATGCCCAGCTGGAGCGACAAGCCCCTGCGCCTGTACTCGTCCAACCCCAAGGACGCCGTGCGCGCCTGGCCCGGAGGGTTTGGCAGCTCCAAGCTTGGCGCCAACTACGGACCAACCCTTCGCGAGCACTCCATTGCACAGAAGGACGGCTACGACCAGGTTCTGTGGCTGTTTGGCGAAAAGGAGCGTCTTGTGACCGAGGCAGGGGCTTCCAACTTTGTTGCTGTTTGGAAGAACGCCGAGTCAGGCGCCCTCGAGGTCGTGACCTGCTCCTTGGAAACAAACCTCATTCTTCCTGGCATCAACCGCCGCTCGGCCATTGAGTATCTGCGCGCGGAGAACAAGACCGTGCTGGAAACACGGTTCTCTATTGATGACCTCGACAAGGCGGCCGAAGAAGGACGGCTGCTGGAGGCCTTTGCCATTGGCACGGCCTTCTTTGTGGCCCCGGTCAAGGAGATCCGCACTCCTGAGGGCAAGTCTGTTTCTGTTCCTTTGCCCTCGCTTGAGGATGGCAGCATTGCACTTGAGTTGCGCCAGCACTTTAGCGGGCTCATGTATGACAACTACACCGAGGCCCACCCCTGGGTTGTTGTGATTACCGAGGACAAGCCATGAAGCTGTTGAACGTTGATTGATGCAACCGGATGTATATAAATATAATTATTATCAATGACTTGTACACTATTGAAACCTCTTACAATGTCAATCTGTGCCTTTTTCTCGGGCTTGTCTGTCTCGGTAGGGATTTTGAGTCCAAGTCACATGAGTTAGTTGATGAGGTTAGGGTTCCTTGTTCACAGCTTTGGGCTCGGCTTTCTCCTTCCCCGCCTCCTCTTCAGTTCTCGTCGCACTGTCCGACTGGAAGAAAACATTAGTAGCTCTCAAATCCAGCCATAATTTGTGTGTTATACCACCAGATAAGTCCAGGGGGTTGCATTGGCTAGAGGGCGTAAGGAATTAAAAGGGATTTAGCTGAGCTTTTTGATATAATGTAGTTTCCAAATAAAAATAATAAACCTCGTTAAGACAGAGGCTTCGCAAGCAATACCTTATGACTATTTAACCATATGAGAATTATCGAAGCAATAATTTTGAGAGTATATAAATCGATGGTTTTTTCTGGATCAAGCAGAAGTTTAAAAACACTCTATTAATCTCCTTAGTTAACTGTTTACCTTTACATCTCTCTATACCTTTTAAAATTGCTCCCGCTCACCATGGAACCAAAACGTCAAAGATACTCTCAAGAAATTAAGCAATACGCGCTTCAGTTTGCCCAAAATAACTCTGTGAATGGCCGCTCAATTCAAATCGAGCTTGAAAAAAAATTCAAAGTCCGCGTTCCCCAGTCCACCTTGGCTTGCTGGTTACTAAGGGGCGGCATTAGCTTAAGATTAAAAGATTCACGTCAAGCGCAATAGTTGAATAAGTTTTTTTTTTTTTTTTAAATTATTGAAATATTGAGAAAAACTAGCTTCTCTTTCTTAAAGTTATGAAATTCTAATGACACCCTTCGGCCTTGGTTGGTTTTGGTGTAAAAAATAAACCACACCGCTCTCCAAAGTGTTCCGCTTTATCGCCTATGGTATATAATAGTCTTAATATGTAGTCATTTAATAATTTAATCATCTCTTGTTATGCTTTGTTGAAAATTGTCCCTTATCGTTAAATTATTATTGTGGTGGTTGAACTAGAAAATCAAGTCCGTGCTGCGCCCCACCTCTTTCACCCTCATCAGTTTATCGGAAATATACCGATATCGTTAAATGCTTACCCCAGATTAACTATAATATAAAATAGCGATAAACCACTCTGATGATCACCAATATTAAGCAGTCTCTCAGTTCGTTAATACCAAAAATGGCCTCAGAGGGGCTCCTCAAATCAAATTGTCCTCTAATCTAAATATTATAATTCTCCCATGCCCATGAAAATTCCCTTTTCTATTGTTCCTGCAGCTGCTGGTTCTACCACCTGAAACGCTGATGTTACGGCAGGTCCCCATAATGCTCCTTATTACTTTTCCCCAAAGTACTTCGGACTTTCCCCTTTTCTTCCGATTCGAAGGCTCCCTACAACTCTACCAGATTTGGTGCCAGAATTGCTGGTCCCAAGCCCTATTATGTTGATTTTTCAAGGAAAAGCAAGTAATATTTTTGGATGCGTAGTTAACCAACCACTATAATGAACACTACATGTCTGTTGATTTATGCAAAATATGCCGAAAAACCAGTTTAATATTTGATGAACGACCATCAAACCCTGGTTGCATTATTTGGGCTGACAAGCCTGAGTCCATAAGCTCGTTCGATGCATATTATTTCAAAAGCAATAGCACAGTCGTTTGTTCCAGTAATTACTAGTGTTTAAAAATTTGGACTGTGGAAAGTGGGTATTTGGTATGGTTATCAAAATATCCAAGCTGTTTGCAGCTTACATGCTACAAAACTTGGAAGACAAAGCTTTGAAACGTAGTAACTCCCAAAGAATATAAGAAAAAATAAGATAAAGTCATGTCATAAAGATTGAATTTCCAAATTTATAGTTTGGAATCTTCGGAATATGGTGATTTCAGTAGTTTTGTAGTGATGTTAAATTAAGTGAAAACAAATGATAAAAAACAGAATACAAGGTTAAAGAATATTTAGTTAAATACACCCAATTTTGGTGTGAATAGAAAATTAAGTATCTTCATGATTCTGATACTTGTGAAGTTTCTCGTAAAAAAAAGTCTTTGGCAAATGGCTACTTTTGTAAATTTCAAGTATACTTGATTTATATGAAACAGTAAAAGTTTTAATCATCGTGAAAGAAAAAAAAATCAATCAAAAAAGATTACCATTTCTTATTTCTTCTTTCCATCAACTCTGTATCCTTTAATTTATCATCATCATCATCATCATCATCATCATCATCATCATCATCATCATCATCATCATCATCATCATCAGAATCATCATCATCAGAATCATCAGTATTATCTGTATCATCTGTATCATCAGTATCATCATTATCATCATAATCATCATAATCATCATCTTCATCACCTTCATTATTATTATCATTATTATCATTATTATCATTATTATCATCACTATTATCATCACTATTATCATCACTATTATCATCACTATTATCACCATCATCATTATTGTAATTATTATTATCACTTTTCCATTTAAAAATTCATTCTTTACTGTAACTAACCTTCACTATCACCAGAAATCAAGTAAGTAAAGATTACAATCAATTTCTAATCTAACTCGTTGACAGAAACAAAAAGAACATCAAATGTATCCAGCAATTGTATGTATACTTCAATTAACCAAAACACACTCAAATTAACATTTCAAATCTCTATACCTCTTAAAAGTCAACAACAATATCATCATAAACACTACAAACAAAGAAGTCGTCCGCTTTGGACGCCACGTACCGACTACCCCCTCTCGTCAAGATGTGCGTGAGGAGATGAGATGGCTAGCAAAGGTATCCTTGTTTCTGTTTCCATCTTGGTTACTGCAAGTGATCTGGTGCCATACTCTCTTCGAAACTAAAAATCCTGGAGAGATGACTTCGTTGGAAAATACGGGTTGTCATAACAAGGATATACTGGTGCAAGTTGAATAGATCTCCTATTTTTCTTCCGTGTGTATTCTTTTTGGCCTATCGATGCTTTAGGGGATTTGGTCTTGCCCCTTTGGTATCAAAAATTATTATTTTTTTTTTGAACTTTGGTTGACAAAAAACTTTACTTTTATCAAAACTTTTACTATTATTATTATTTTGGTGTGGAACTTTGGTTGAACTTGATTATATTTTCTTAAAAAATTTAATCTATAAAACTTGCGATCTGCGACTTCGCTTCGGCACAGCTTTGTTCAACAGCTGTATTCGGCAGCTTGATTCGGCAACTTGATTCGGCAGCTTTATTCGGCAGCTTTATTTGGCAGCTTTAGAAACAACATCATCCGGCATCTTCAGCATCTTCAGCATTTTCGGCATCTTCAGCACCTTCAGTATCTTAAGTATCTTCAGTATCTTCAGTATCTTCAATATTTTCAGTATCTTCAATATCTTCAGTATCTTCAATATCTTCAGTATCTTCAATATCTTCAGCACTTTTTCACATTCTAGAGTATCTTTTACAAGCTTTGCTAACTTTTTTGAATCTTTCTAACAAAACTACCAGCTGGTTTCAGTTTAGATTACATCATTTTACCCATTAACTTGGGACCCCGCATTCCATGAAAACTAGCCACCTTTTCTTAAGACCCATTTGAAGTTTAGGCTCCGTTAGTTGGATTGGTATTGCGGTGAGGGGGGGGCCTCTCCAGGTACAAATGGCAACCACGTATTACAGGTGGGGTATGAGGATTGGGGTTGAAAAGCTCCAATCCTTAGGGAAGTAAACTGAGCAAGCGTCCACGTCGTGCTTCCTGGGATTTCTGAAGGTTACTGAAGCCGCAGAAATGCAGAATTTGCTCTAATATGTATTCTATATAGGATCAAAACAATATAGTTAAGTTAACAAACCCATATTTAATTGTAAATAAAAACCAGAATTTGACAAGGCTCGATTCAGGTTTAGACTGGAAGCTGAACCAAGGGTTGTTTCGTAATGGTGGCTTCGTAAAACCAAAATTTTGTAAATTTTTTACTTGTTAATACTTGTTGATACATGGCTTGTTTTGTGTAAAAAAAAGCTCATGTCAAATAATAGAAGTTTATTGAAGGTCGGTTATATTGAGATTCATGAACTCTAAAAAACTTATTGAGATGCTATTGATTTTGGAGCATTTGGGAGAAACCCCCATTAAGCACTAGTCAAATGAGAGTTTTATATAAAATGGCAATATTTCGAAAAATGTTATACAGATGCTACAAAAAACAAATACATAACGCTTAAAATGAGTCTAAGCTATGGTTTAAACACACATAAAATAAACTTGCCTTGTTTTCAAAAATGCTGCCACCTTTGTTACATTACAACTTCCCTCCCAGCCCCACATCTGTAACATGTCACGCTTCTCAAGCCAAGTCACAGAATATTCTTGCAGAATAGATTAAATATTGCGATAAATACCAGAATATATCAGGTTCACTGGTTTTCAAATCCCTCCTACAATTTTTTTCGTGAATAATAATTTAACTTTTGATTGAGAAAGTCACAATGAAGCAGTATAGTAAAAAATTGGCAGACGTTTAATTTCCGATTTTTCAACAACAATTAGTAAGTTGTGTTCACCTTCAAATATAATAACGTGTACAACATGGTGTTTGCAACATTTATAAATATGTGTAGACTAAAATATTTAGATATTATAATCATAATTTAAGAATTTACAGCTATTTAAAATTTGCTTCCATTTTAGTTGTAATTCATGTTTTGATTGGTTTTATTTACTACTACTTAATTTACAACATGTTATAACTTCAAGGATCTTTTTTTTTCTTTTTCGACCTCGAATTATATGATCTGAGTATCACAAACTAGTTTGTTAATTTCTACTAACACAACGATGATATATTTAAAAAAAATTTCAAAATGGTACAGTTAACTCTATGCTTTGTTAAAATCTATTTAAATTAATTTGGTTATATAACAAAGGGTTTAACATCGATCAATTTTATATTTAGAATTAAATTTAGCTTCCCATTTTTAGAATTGTTTTATGACTACCAAAGTGGTGGAAACATCCTTTACAAATTGTATAAGCTTAAAAAAAATCTATTCAAAGTTTATTTGAGTTTATTACAGAGTTGTTACCACAGTCCTAAAATTCAATTGTAAATTGTGATTCGTTATGTGAACTTTAAACTTCATATTTAATTACCATTTTGGGAAATAATGCAGCATTAGCTGTGATGCTTAAAAATGATACATTGGGCTTGTAATAAAATATTTTAACAGAATTCATCACACATCTTTAGTTGTGTTTAACATAAAATTTTAATAAAAAACACAACATTAGTTTTGAAATATTTAACAATATACGTGGAGTAAAATATTGAAATAATTAAAACTTAAATTCTGGTTCAAATACACATGATGTAATGATTTATGTTATAATTATTGTTGTAAATATCTTTAATTTACTGTTCTCCAATTTACAACATGTTGTAAATATCTTAAATTTACCGCTCTTGAGTTTACAGCATGTTGTAAATATTTTCGGTATAAATTTTTTAAATCATTCCAGAACCTAAGATAATACTTTCAAATGTTTTTGCAGTATCATTATTAATCCTATGATCTGTTAAAATTTATTTCAACGAATTTGATTTCATTTCAGATGGTTTAACATCGACCAATTTCATATTTTGGTTTAAATAAATTCAACCATTGTTTTTTTAACTTTTTTAACATTTTCAAGTGGTAGGAACATTTACCAATTTGTCTAAGCTCGACAAATCCATTTCAACATATTTCTAATTGAAAAACTTGTCTTAATTTATGACAGGGTTTTTAAGAACATCTTAGAACTCCGTACTAAATTGCAATTTTCTATGAAATTTTTAATGGTCATTTGTAATTACCATTTTGGGAAACACGGCAACATTAGTTATGAGACCTATAAATGATACATGGTACATGTAATAAAATATGTTTCTTATAATTCATTACACTCCTTTTTTTGTGTTTAACATGAAATTTCGATAAAAAACACAACATTAGTATTAAAATATTTAACAATAAGTGTAGAGTAAAAAATATTGAAATAATTGAAACTTAAATTCTGGTTCTACAAATACACATGATGTAATGATTTGTGCTGTAACTTGTTTCATAAATATCTTTAATTTACAGCTCTTCAGTTTAAACATGTTGTAAATCTTTTCCGTTTAAAATTCTTATTTCATTCCAGGGCCTAAGATAATATTTTCAAATGTTTTCGAAATACTTCAATTAATTCCATGTTTTGTTAAAATCTATTTCAGCATATTGGGCTTTATTACAGATAGTTCATCATTAAACAGTTTTATATTTTGGATTAAATACAACCATCGTTTACAAAGTGTAGGAGTTTAAAAAAATCTATTTCAACCAATTTCAACATATTTCCAATTTAAAATTTGTTTCCATCTATAACAGAGTTTCCACCGCCCTTCTAAAATTTCGTTGTAAATTGCAATTTTCTATGTAAATTTTAATGGTCATATTTAATTACTATTTTAAGAAATAGCGCAATATTAGTTGCGATGCTAATAAATGATATTTAACTTGCCGCTCTTCAATTTACGACCTGTTGGAGATATTTTAAATTTTCTGCCCTTCAATTTACAACATGTTGTAAATATCTTTAATTTACTGCGCTTCAATTAAAACACGTTATAAATATTTTTGATTTTCTGCGCTTCAATTTAAACATGTTATAAATATTCTCTATTTTCTGCTCTTCAATTTACTACATGTTATAAATATTTTTGATTTTTTGGCCTTTAATTTACAACATGTTGTAAATATTTTTGATTTTTTGCTCTTCGATTTACAACATGTTATAAATATTTTTTGATTTTTTGCCCTTCAATTTACAACGTTGTAAATATTTCTAATTTTCTGCCCTTCAATTTACAACATGTTGTAAATATCTTTAATTTACTGCGCTTCAATTTAAACACGTTATAAATATTCTCTATTTTCTGCTCTTCAATTTACTACATGTTATAAATATTTTTGATTTTTTGGCCTTTAATTTACAACATGTTATAAATATTTTTAATTTTCTGCCCTTCAATTTACAACATGTTGTAAATATTTTTGATTTTCTGCTTTTCAATTTACAACATGTTGTAAATATCTTTAATTTACTGCGCTTCAATTTAAACACGTTATAAATATTCTCTATTTTCTCCTCTTCAATTTACTACATGTTATAAATATTTTCGCTTTAAAGTTTTTAATTCATTGCAGTACCTAAGGTAATATTTTCAAATAATACATTCCAGCACCTAAAATAATATTTTCAAATGTTTTCGAAATATTACAATTAATCCCATGTTTTGTTAAAATCTATTTCAACTAATTTGGCTTTATCACAAAGGGTTTAAGGTTGATCAATTTCATATTTTGGATTAAATTCAACCGTTGTTTTAACTTTTTTTTTTACATTTTCAAGTGGGAGAACATTTACAAATTGTCTAAGCTCGACAAACTCATTATAATATATTTCTAATTGAAAAACTGGTGTTAATTTATGACAGAGTTTTCAAGATCTCAGAACTCTGTTGTAAATTGTGTTGGGATATGGATTAACATGTTAAGGTTTAAGAAATAAACAGTTAATTACAAAAAAATTTATTTGCTTATTTCACTCCTTACCGTTTATTGTTAATTCAGTGTAGTCATATACTGTTTCCTGCTCTTATTCAAGTATAATAGCGGACCAAGTAATTCAATTTAGAATTCTACACAAATCCTGACAAATTGCAATTTTCTTGGTAAATTTTAATGGTCATATTTAATTACTATTTTGGGAGATAGTGCAATATTAGTTGTGACGTTAATAAATGATACATGGAACATGTAATAAAATATTTTTCATATAATTCATTACATGTATTTAGTTGTGTTTAAAAAAAAATTTATAAAAACACAACATTAGCTTTGAAATATTTACCAAAATGTGTAGAGTAAAATATTGAAATAATTGGAACTTAAATTCTGATTCAACAAATACACACTTTGTAATGATTTGAGTTGTAATTTATGTTGTAGATGTTTTTAATTTACCGCTCTCCAATGTTCAACCTGTTGTAAACATTTTTAATTTACCTCTCTTCAGTTTACATATTGTAAATATTTTCTGTTTCAATTTTTTAATTCGATCCGGTACCTAAGATAATGTTTTTAAATGTTTTTGCAATATTACAATTAATTTTATGTTTTTTTTTTTTGATATCTATTTCAACGAATTTGGCATCATCATTTTTGATGGTTAAACATCGAACAATTTTACATTTTGGATTAAATTCAACTATCGTTTTTTAAATATTTATTTTTTTACACTTCCAAGATGATAGGAATATCTACGATTTGTCTAAGCTTGATAAACTCATTTCAACATATTTCCAATTAAAAAAATTGTTTCAACTTGTAACAGGATTTTTACCGCTGGTCTAAAATTCCGCTGTAGATTGCGATTATTTATGTAAATTTTAAACCTTATATTTAATTACCATTTTGGGAAATACTGCAGCATTAGTTGTGATGCTTATAAATGATACATTAGACATCTAATAAAATATTTTTTACAAAATTCATCACACGTATTTAGTTGTGTTTGAAAGAAATTTTTGATAAAAAACGCAACATTGATTTTGAAATATTTAACATTAATATATTACCTCTCTCTTAGTGAATACTGGCTCAACAGAGTTTAAATTTAAAAAAGTATTAGGTAGGTTAGATGAAAAAAATTTAGATGAAGGAATCTGCGTGCTCTGAACTTTTGATACGATTGGGATTCATCACCTTGACTCTATTATCATTAGAATGGTTAGACATTAAGTTGATTTTATATTAAGTGGGTATATATGATTATGAATAAATGTAAAAAATTAAAAAAAATGAAACGGATATTTATAGATTCTCATAAGTGTCATGCATTGGCTTCAGTGCAAGCCGCGCAGGGAAATCAACCAGTTTCGGCTACGTTTATTGCATATTGGTCTTGTCAGGAGACAGAGCAACTACTCAAGAATTCAGTATCAAAACCTGAGTAGGTAAGAGAAATCCATCCACAGCTATTCAAATGAAACAATCCCTGATATAAAAGTCGTGTAAATGAGCGTTGAGTTCGGGTTTTAAATAATATCCTCTTCATCTGTCCCAAAAAAACCGTCTCCGTAGCTTTAAATCCTCATCTCAATACTCAAGCCACGAGTGTGCCAAGTATGACGACATCCTGATTAAATTGAATAGCCTCCAAAACTCATCATTCAACGGCGACTTTTGGCCATCTGGCGTCGTCACATTGTTTAAATTATTAACCCCGCCAAATCAAGAAACCATGCTCTATCCTTAGCTCCAATCGCTGACCGGTGCACGCTGTTATATCTCTCTTTGCCTAACAGGCGCGGACCCACCGCCACCAGAACACTTCTTAGAATTCGGTTAAGGTAAACCGTACATGCACAACCCTGACTCAACCCTTCTTTAAATCCTTGATACTGGTCATCCCAAAAAATCATAGAACTTCTTAGGGTATAAATAAAGATGTGCAAATACCATAGAAACTTCCTTATATATTGATTTCGACATCTCTTTTTTTAAAATTAAAGTGGTCCTCTTCAAGGGTATTTGCCATTTCCAAAGCTATTTCCTTGCTTGTTTTTGAAACTGAATCTGAGAAAGTTGAAGATCAAGCCACCGAGAATTAAGCTTAGAGTCTATAACATAGTAGGGTAAAAAAAGCATCTGGGTTAATCCAAGCCGCCGCTTCAAACCGTATGTAATGCATTACGGGCTTTCCAAGCTCATGAGCCAAGTCACGATTGGAACTGATGTATCAAAATCCAACTCGAGTGACCGAATACCTTCTCTCATCAAAATTGCTTTTTTAAGAAATATCTTAAATGTAATTTGTTTGTTTATTCAATGTTAAACGTGATATGTTTGAACCCTGTTTCAGGTGTACGGATTTTTTTCAAAAGTTAACCTTAAAGTTGGAAGGTTTGGGGGGAAATTCTGGAGATACAAGAAAATTAAATTTTTATTTTACATAGAGTAGCAAAATAGCTCTCATAAGAAATAAAAGTCATCTCAACTCTAAATAGACTATGGGAACAATTATCATCAAAATTTCCATTGGTAAACATTCTAATTCAAAAATTTCATTTCTAATGTATTCTTATTTTAATTTAAAACTTCAATTCTACTTTTTTAACAATTAATATTTTGGGGTCAAGATAAATGTACCAAACAATTTTCTTCTTCCTACACATGTCAAGTAGAAGTTACAGATTTGGTCTTATAATTTAAAACCTATTTTCGTTTACTATTTGAATAATGTCTTCTAAAACTAGTGAATTTTCAAAGCTTACAAAAAATAAAAAAATAAATAAATGTTTTTTTTATTAATTCTAAGTTATTTATTTTTTTGAAATACTTAAGAAAACTCTAAAATTCAAAATTTTTTTTATCACACTTTCTCCAAAATAAATTCATATCACCATTTTGTTTTTTTTTCTTACCATAACATGACTCTCGTCAGCACAGACGAAAGTACACTCTGTACAAATACCTCTTCACCACCACAAGTATCACCCAATTCATCGACGGAACACTGGGTTGCTCTTACCTCATCTGATCTAGAACCCTTTACAAATCTTCCACCACCGTCTGCGGGCTTGGCTTCAATTCCGGCTCCTAGAGTCTCGTACTCACTTTCCTCGGCATCTAGCGCAAGCCCCTGGCTTTGCTACCGTAACGGAAAATTTATTAGACACAGAGTCGTTACCATTTCCCAGTCTGCAGCACGCTGCCGTGAAGAAACGCAACTATACAATGACCAACGAGCCCCTAACCCCTCCCGACACGCAAGTGATCCTCTTCTAGACGAACCTCTGGTTGCTTCCCAAATGATTTCTCCACTCTCGCCTCGAATGCCTTTTTCATGCCACCTCAAAACTCTCCACTCGGGATACGAGCGCGTATTTCCAGAAAATTGTAAGCCTAAAAAACTACGAAGTTCTGCAATAAGGCCAGAAGCTGCAGAACTTGCAAACTTGCAAAAACCGGATGCCCATTGGTACTACCGCAACATTGTCAATGCTGATGTGGGACTCTCCCTCGCTGACTTTGATATTGTCGTCAACGACACCGTTGCTGCAGAAATGGCTGCACGAGAAACTTTGGCCGTGAAAAACCGCATCATTCTTTGTAGCTTGACTCTTACTATTCCTATATTTCTATATCTACGCTTCACATTCTGGAACTAATACAACTTCATTAAGCTTCCCATACATCTTTTCGTTTACTATATCTGTACTTGCGCCATCGGTACCGTGTATGAATTCCTACTAGCATTATGTCTTGACATAAAGCTAAAAGAAAAACAGAGGCCGCGTCACAAATTGCAAGCTGCACTAAAAGATCCATCTTGGCCTGCGAAATCAGTATCAAAACGGACCAAATGGCTGCTGCAAATGCAAGTAAACACCCCACATAACACGCTACAGAAAACAACCGCAATGTACTTGGTCGCGAGTAAGCCAGTGAAGATGCTAGCGTATCAGTAAACTTTACAAGCCGTAACGTCCCTGAAGTTGTCGGACCTTGGCTATCTTCCACGGCAAAATGATTTGAGCCTGCACAAATAATTCTCATAAAAGGATCAGGCCCATCTCCATCAGTAATGGCGCGCGAGTAATGGCGCGTCGTAATCGAGCATGTAGCTATGGCGGAGCCGTCTCCCAGAGTCACTTTCTGCGTAGATTTTTTTAATCGTTCTTTATGAGGTTGCCAAGGGAATATTCCTCTTTGGGGCTTTTCATCCTGGGTCTCTGTGAGTGTTACAGTAAGCTGAGTGACCGAAACTGGTATGAAGAGAAGGGGTAATAATACTAAAAAGATCAAAAGATGCATTAATGCAACCGGCATTGCCCAAGGAGAGTTTAAGCGAGATGAAATGGTTGATATAGTAGAGGTATCAGACGCAACAATACAAAATACTGGCGTAGAAAAAGACTTTGCCAAGTCGTACAAGCTCGATGACGCAATCTGTTCAGAGTGAGGAGAGCTGCGGCTAATAACCTCAAATGTCGCTTGAGACGTTTGTGTTTCCCAGTTGTAGCTAAGCCTGGTATTATGGATAACTGAAAGGTATCTTGATGAGTGCGGGGCAAATGACACAACCCGTGGAGTTGCCATGAGCGATTTGTTTGATGGTATAAAAATGAGTTTAAAATTGGTGCACTTGCGAAAATCCAGGTATTCAATCACAAGAGCGTAATGGCTTGGGTTCAGACACACAAGTTTCGACTCAGGGGAAAACATATGGACGGAAAGTGTCGGTGCAATGACAAAATGAACAATTGAGGGAGACTCGAGACTGTGTGGAATGCTAATCAAAAGAAGAAGAGTGGTATACTGGCCTAGGGTGGCCGAATAGCCCTGAAGTAAAAGAGAGAGTTTGTTTTGATAAGCTGAAAGTGAAACACACAGGGACTGAGTCACTCCATGGTGTGCCAAAACTGGAGAAAGATCCAACGACTCAACAAACTCAGAAGGTATTTGCGCAGATCCTTTTAACCGTACAAAAATTAGCTGACTTTAAAAAAAATGTTAGCAATGACATAATAAAAACTAAATTAAATACTTTTCAGTAGAAATAAAAGCCATTATAGAATCAGAAAGTGCCATATCCGCCACTTGCAGCTTTGGTGAAGAAACCCAAGGAGGTGGGGTGCTGGTCGACCATTGATACTTGAAAGACATCATAGGCTGCTCAAGTGCTAAAGACCAAACTCTCAATAAAGTATAATGGCGAGTTGGAATTTCAGGGTCCTGTTTATGTCGGAAATAAGCCAAGAGATTTCCATGGTATCTAATGGAGGGAACCTCATTCCCGGGAATAGACTCCGAGGGTATCAAGTACTCGGAAGAAGGATGGTGCAGAGCCTTATTTTTCAGGGCGGCAAAAGAATCTTTTACAGACCACGGTGGGGCTGCAGAATAATCGTGCAAAGAAAAATGGGACATTTGAAAAAAAAAAGAGCGCAGTTAATCTTAATCCGATAAGCTTTTCGATCAAACTACCTGATGTGTGTTGTAAAAAAAAGAAAGAAAGGAAGTCAATGGGCCAATCTCCCAAACCAGGAAAAAGGCGCGCGTACAAAAAAAAACAGTTAAACAGCCGATTAAGATAAAACGTTTACAAAGTCCGTTGGTTGTTTGTAGCAGGTTTTTTGCTTCTTAAACAGAGGGAAAGCGGGCTGATTTGTGTGAATGATAATAAAAAAACAACAAAAATGGTGATGAGCAGAGTCTTAGATATGTTTTGTATTAAAGTGTGGGTAAATATGAGACTGGCAAAAAACATCGTGGTCTGCAGTAATTAAGACCACGTCCAGAGCATTATAGTTTATGCTGCAAAAAACCTACTCAATCAACCACCTAATAAAAGGAGTTGGTTTTCTCCAAAAGTTACTTTTTTTTTCTCTTTTTTTTTCTAGTTCTAATTTATATGTAAAAGATTCCTCTTTCAAGGGAAAGTGGGAGAGAAAAAAATAAGGAGAAATATAAATCTGGCAGAATGACTCGAGCCACTATCCGTGTTGTGAGGTTTACAGTCATAGTACTGCTCCTGGTCGGCCTGATTTACCATCTTTCAACCAAAAACAGCAAATCATACTCGGCATATTATGATTCTCTGCTAAAAGATTCCCTAAAGACGGAGGGTCAGTTACAGCATCAACAACAACTACAACAGCCTCTAGAGTCAAATACAGAGATTAGCCTCCCTAGAGCCAATGCGACATTTGTCACACTCGCGCGAAACAAAGACGTGTGGTCCATGATTGAATCAATCCGCGCCATTGAGGACCGTTTTAACCACAAGTACAAGTATGACTGGGTATTTTTAAATGACGAAGACTTTGATGATCGGTTTAAGGAGTTGACTACGGCACTAATTTCCGGCAATACAACTTATGCGCGCATTCCCAAGGAGCACTGGAGTTACCCAGATTGGATCGACCAGGAAAAGGCAAAAGAGGCCCGCAAAAAAATGCGCGAACAAAAGATTATCTACGGCGGTTCAGAATCATACCGCCACATGTGCCGCTACGAGTCTGGCTTTTTTTGGCGGCACCCGGCTCTTGACAAGTACAAATACTACTGGCGCGTGGAGCCCAGCATTAAGATTTTTTGCAACATCAATTATGACGTTTTCAAGTACATGGAAGACCACAAGCTGCGCTATGGTTTCACTATTTCTTTGCATGAATACAAGGCTACCATCCCAACACTCTGGGACTCTACGGTCAAATTTATCGACCAGAACCCCGAGATGCTGGCCAAGGACAACCTGATGGAGTTTGTGTCGGGTGATAAAGGTAAGACCTACAACCGATGCCATTTCTGGTCCAACTTTGAAGTTGGTGACCTGGACTTTTGGCGTGATGAAGCATATACCAAGTACTTTGACTTTTTGGACCATGAAGGTGGGTTCTTCTATGAGCGATGGGGTGATGCCCCCGTCCACTCCATTGCTGCATCTCTGTTTTTAAATAAAAGTGAGGTGCACCATTTTGAGGACATTGGTTACTGGCATGTGCCATTTAACAACTGTCCCACCAGAAAACAGACGCGTATGGAGAATCAATGTATTTGTGATCCAGAAGACAACTTTGCATGGGCTGGTTACTCTTGCACTTCTCTGTTTTATAAGGTAACAGGAAAAGAAATTCCCGTTGATGGAAATAGCACTAGCAGCTAGAATAAAAACTGGAGAAAGATATATGTATAAATCAATAACTGTAATATTTCTATTTCAGCCGAAGAAAATAAAAAAGTGGGCGTTATCTTTGACAAGATTCAATTTTAAAAGTTGAATATTTGAATGTAAAATTTTCAGGGCTAGGGTAGCCGCCTTTTTTTTTTCTTTAACGCCAGCACACATGCACTCCTGCCATTTCACAATACACATAAATAAACACCCTCAAGCACACACACACACAAGCTCACACATAAACTACAACCAACATGGCCATCCGATACCTCTTACTGCTATCTCGTCAAGGGAAAGTGCGTCTTGCCAAGTGGTTTGAGACGCTTGCGTCTAAGGAAAAAACCAAGATTGTGCGCGAAGTGACAACTCTGGTTCTTGCCAGACGCACCAAGATGTGCAACGTGTTGGAATACAAGGACTCCAAGGTCGTGTACCGGCGGTACGCTTCGCTGTTTTTCATTGCCGGAATTGAGGCCGATGACAATGAGCTGATCACACTGGAAATCATCCATCGATATGTCGAACAAATGGACAAGTACTACGGCAATGTATGCGAACTTGACATCATCTTCAACTTTACCAAGGCATACTACATTTTAGACGAGCTGCTGCTGGCCGGCGAGATACAAGAGTCGTCAAAGCGCGAGGTTCTGCGGCGCATATCTCAGCAAGATGCTTTAGAGGCTGCTGAGGCCGAGGACGAGGGTCTTAGTCGGTTATTGAATTGATTTGAGTTGTAACATTAATACATTATTATAAATAAAAAAAGAAACTTATTATTATCAGTTGTTGTCATTAATCTTTATGTGGTTTTGTTTTTTTCCAGGTGCTCTTGGATTCCCTTTTGGATGTCTCCAAAGTTGCCAAAAGTCACATATGGGATCTTCTCGCGCTCGCAAAAAGTGATGAGATCGCGGCCCTCTTTGGCAAACAAGAGGTCGGTTTCGCGGGCAGCCGAAAGATCCGAGACGCCATCGCCGCAGTAAAACAGCGTTGGTCTTGGTGATTTCTCGGCGTATGGTTTGATGGCAAGCGACTTGTCGTGGCCAAAGTCGGTATCATCTCGGTACACAATGGTCCAGCGGCCCGTGGCCTCGTCGATGTTGACGTCATTGGAGACGATCTGGATCTCGGCAGCAGCGTCGG
Organism: Magnusiomyces ingens NRRL Y-17630; assembly: GCA_900497715.1. NCBI lineage: Eukaryota > Fungi > Ascomycota > Dipodascomycetes > Dipodascales > Dipodascaceae > Magnusiomyces > Magnusiomyces ingens. Next base: position 1,359,290 of record UIDE01000005.1, read on the forward strand.
CGCCGACCAGCGACTCGAGCAGCGCGTGGATGATGGGATGCATGCCAGACGACACGATGATGACAGGGATATTATTTTCTCGAGCCCATTCGTAAAAGGTGCGAAAGCCCGGATCTAGTTTAACGTGTTGCTTGAGGTATGCGATGCACTCGGGGAAAGGCACGTCGACAGACTCAAGCATATCGTGGAAAGCATCGCGGAAGGTCCAGCGGCCGTGTAGAACCTCTTGGTTGAGAAACTTGCGGCGCTCCTCGCCGTAGCCCAAGTTATCTGTGAGTGCGTCGTTCGAGTCTTGTAAGGTGACGGTGCCGTCCCAGTCTGTGAAAACAATACAGTCTGGATTAGTTGCAAGAGCAGGCGTAGAAGCTTCAGTCATGGTTGTTGTTGATGGATGTTTTGTGTGTGTGTTTGGGATTTGTTGTAAGTGTCAAGAAGAAAGGTTGAACCGGAGTTTTTTTTTATTATTTACATACACAGCAAGTTATTTTTTTTATTTTACACAAGACCCTCAACTGGTAAGATACAACAAGTTTCGTGCACCGACTTGGAGGCTGTCTCGCGGTAGAAAAACATAACACAGGCTATATCGGCCAGTCGGAGCTCCGCAGCCCGATGGACATATTTTGGCGTCGCGAGTGAGTTATAATTTTTTTGGGTGGGTTGGTTGATAGACACGCTTTAGAAGAGTGGCTGAAAAAGCCCTAGTTGGTGATTTTAGAACGGCGTGCTAGGGGAAAATTAAAAGGCTGACTAGGTGGGACCCTGATATTATGTTTTTGACAAGTCTAATCATGCTCCTGCTCCTTTTCATCTTTCTTTAATAACCAACCATCATCACACCAAAATGACCGAACAATCACCAAGTAAGATCCGAGCTGCGTTTCGAATCCGCGTGCTGGCCCGGCTGAGGCCGTCCTCTTCATGTAAGTTATTCAAGCTTAGAATCTTGTTAAGCACTTGATCAGTGAGAGAGAAGTGGTAATCGGCTAACTTTTTTCTTTTTATGAACCGGGCTTTATCAGCTTCTGAAGAATCCCCCGTCACGTTCCGAGCACCGAACCAAATCGTCTTGGGATCGCGTGCTTTTGTCTTTGACGACGTGCTCTGGAGCACCCAGACACCTCCCGAGGGCGTGCCATACGCTTCCCAAGACCGCGTGTTTGACGCCACCGCAGCCCCACTACTGGATCACGCTCTCAAAGGTTTCAACACTTGTGTATTTGCATACGGCCAAACTGGATCCGGCAAGTCGCATACCATGATCGGCACTCAGCACGAACCCGGCATCATTCCACGGGTGGGACACGAGCTGTTTGCGCGGATCAGCAGAGGACCCCCCTGTGGGGTCACGGTTTCCTTTTACGAGATTTATAACCACGACAAGATTAGAGATTTGCTTGTTAAGAATAATACCAACAATCATATACCATCGCTCAAGGTTAGAGAGAATTCAAAGACCGGGCCATACGTAGAGGGGTTGACATCACTGGCCATTTCATCGCCAGGGGAGCTGTACTCAGTGTTGGAGCAGGGATCCCGGAACAGAACGGTGGCAGCAACGGCTCTTAATGACGCTTCTTCTAGGTCACATGCCATTTTCTGCATTAGTTTGACTCAGGCTGGCCGTGTGTCTCGAATGCATTTGGTGGATTTGGCGGGCTCGGAGCGCGCAAAAACCTCGGGGACCTCGGGAGCGCGGCTGCGGGAGGGCAGCGAGATCAACAAGTCGCTATCTTCGCTGGCGCGGGTCATCTCTGCGCTGGTCGAGAAACAGCGTCGTCCAGCGACCATTGTGCCTTACCGCGACTCCATGCTTACATGGGTGCTCAAGGAAGCGTTGGGCGGAAACTCCATGACGGCTATGGTGGCGACGTTGTCGCCGGATCCAACGAACGCCGATCATACCTTGTCAACACTGAGGTTTGCAACGAGTGTTAAAAAGATTGAAAACGTGGCTACAATTAACGAAAGCAGAGAGGCAGCATCAGGGAAACTATTAGTGCGTGCACTGCGTGATGAAATTGAGAAACTAAAAGGCCAACTGGCTCAACAAGAAAACGTCAGCGAGCTTAAAGAAAAGCTGGAGGCTGCTCAACGACAATTGGCTGAGCAAAGTACACTGGCTAGCCCAGTGCGCGACCTTGAGTCACTGGGGCTTGTGCCCAACTCAAGGTTATTCGACCTCCCCCGGCTAAAACTACCATATATCATGAATGTAACAGAAGGCCGTTCAAGCTTTTTTACATTTACGCTGCAGCGCGGAACTACGACGGCTGGCAGTAGTGCTGAGGCTAATATTAAAGTGCATGGAGACCGGATTCTCGCAGTACACTGTAAGTTCATAAGCGATAAAGATACCACACTTGTCCCCATGGAGAATGCCTTGGTCACAGTAAACGGTGTGGCTGTGACCACACCCACACTACTCACAAACAATTGCCGGATAGCATTAGGACCACAAGGATCGTTGGTAGTACGATTTTTCGATCCGCTGCGGCGAGGTGGAAGTCTTCCTCGAGCCAAAGAGCCCAAAAAGAACGCTCCGGACGATGAGGCCATCTCGATGCTAGATGATGACGCATTTGAAGGACTGTATCACAGAGTGATTCGGTCCCGGCATCTGCGCACGAGTAGTGCAAGCTCCTCAAGGCCGGATTTGGATCATTCTTTTGTCTCAGAAGACAGTGTTACCATTTCTGGCGATGCCGATCTAAATCCGCGTGAAAAGCAGCTAGCGAGTAAATATGCAGCAGTGTGGCGGCAGCGTGGTGACGCGCGATTTGTGCGCGAATTTTTGAGTCACCTCGAGTTGATTGGTCGGGCTCAAATGACTGCGCGAGAGTTTGGGTTACCAGCCCGTCAGTTTCAATTGATGGTTGTGGACAGTACCGGGTTGCAGCATTCGCCTTATGACGAGGACCCGAGTACTGGGAAAAGTTCCTTTATTGTAGGTCCCGGGGAAGGTCCACGGCTGGCGGTGCGGTTCCAGAATTCGGCGACACTAGCGGTGCAGATATGCAGTTTGAAAGCAGTGCGGCGGATGGTACCACACGGTGTGAATGTCGGGGTGGTGCGGCGCGCAGCTCCTGAGCATTACATGGAAATGATGGTTCCAGAGATGACGGGCTGTGCACGGCTACGGTTTACATATTTGGGTAAAGCGGAAGTTATTGTAGGAGAAGAGGTGGAGACAGATGTTGTATCGCCGTACACTTATAGCGTTGTTGGGAGGATTCGACTCAACAAAGTTGGCCAGCATGGATACACTCTGTTTCTTGGGGGGATGTCGCATGAGGAGATTCAAGATGTCCATTGCGGGGTATCTGTTGTTGCGAGAAATGAGCATGGCGTGGTTGTTTCTGTGAAGCGGATTGCAGCAACACCAATAATGGAAAGTTTTAGGGGGGCTGACGATGAAGAGGAAGAGAAAAGAAATGGAGATGGGTACATTCGGTTTCCGTCATACTTTGAAGTTCCTGAGGAAGCGACTGTGTTGCTTGTTGAGGTTTATGGGACAGTGAAGAACGGGTTTCTTGAGAAGCTGACTAGCTGGGACGCGTTACAGGAGGAGGCTCCGGTGAATTATATACCACAGCCACCTCCGGAGAGGTTCCGAGTGAGGGTCAAGACGCAGGTTGTTGAGCTGGATGAGGATGGGCGATTCAACGCGCCTGTTCCAGTAGCAGGGAGCCATGTGATGGAGTTACGACAAGGCGTGGTGCGTCGGTTGAGGATAGAGATAGAGATTCCGTTAGATGCATCAGCAGCCACTAAGGAGGAGGAGCCGCGTTATGTATCAGTTGCTATTGGCAAGCCAGTGTTGACTGATTTATATGGTTCGGAAGTGGAAGAGGCTGAATATCTTGGACAAGACAAGGTTGAAGAAGTGGGCGAGACAGAAGAGGGTGGAGAGATTCATCCGGGAAAAACCGCCAAAAAAAAGAAATGGGCAGTCTTAAAAGCTGCAGGGAAACCTAAAAGACGGATGGAGTTAGACCGGAATGTGGAGGTAGTGAGCGTGGAATGCCACTGGGACCGGCACGACGACTTGTTGATACGGGCGACACGGGCCAACTCGCTTGTGCGAGTTCCGCTGGAGGTTCGGCTGGCTACAGAGGGGGAAGGGCTTGTTTTGGAGTACGGCGTTAATGTACGGGTACGGCCGCGAGGCAGTGGCAGTGCTTATTATGGAGGCAGGCGAAGCAGTTGGCGAGCTAGCTCGATTGTGTGGGGGTTGCTGTTTTTGAGTTCAGGAGGAGGTGAGGAGGAGCAGCAGGATGATAGCGTGAAGAATGAATTCCGGATAGTGTGTGGATGGGCAGGAGTTCCACGCACGTTTGCAGAGTACCGGTGGCAGGTTTGGGAGGAAGAGGCACGGGAAGACGGAGGATCCGGGCTCCCGAGTGACACAATACCAGAAACAAAGGACCTTTTTGCAGAGGAGGGGGATGAAAGACCATTGGAGTGGGAGCGACGGCAACAACAAGAGCCAGTGTTTCTGAGAGGGGTTTCAGTTGTTTCGGAGTATTGGATGTTTTGTGAAAGAAGCGGCAAAATCGACCAGAGTCGGTCTGTGGGGAGGACGAAATCTGTGGTAAGTATGAAGGTGGGACCCGGCGAGGGTGTTCTAACGAGGATGTTTTAGAGGGCGCGGTGGCAGCGGTTGTTGCACAGTGCGCATCGGGGGGAGCGTTCTTGTGACGACGGGGGTGGTGATCGAGTTCCTGTGATGATTTCGTGGATGGTTTAGCTCGAGGCATTAAGTCCAAAGCAGCGAGGTTTTTTTTTTAGGGGAGGCAGGTTTGGAAAATGCGGCAGCCGTACCACTGCATGTTCCTTAACGGTAACAAAGCTGACAAAAAACAACATTATTGGAGACAAAAGGCAACTCGGAAACCACCTGAGCAAAGCCGTGAGACCTAAATGGGCTAGAAATACCCGAATACCCAAGAGCATTACGTTTGAGTCGTGTACGTCATTCCTTCAGAACTCAAAAGGTTTTTTGGAAGAACGCCTTGAAACTTATTTTATGAAGAAGCAGAGGAAGAAGCAGAGGAAGAGCGTCCTTTAGAGTCTGGTGATGGCTGTGTTGAAATGGGTACAACTTGAGGGGCCCCCCCAAGAAAAAATTTACACTCTGAATATACCAAGTCCGGATCACTTGGAACTTAGTCAGCGGTAGTATTTGAGCCACTAAGCTGGTGATCGGACGTTTAAAGGTTTGGGGCTGAACCTGGGAATTGGCAGTTTTTGGCTTGATATAAAAAACCTTGAAAATTCCCGCGTTTTTTTTTTCTTCTTTTTTTCTTTTTTTTTTTCTCTAGATATATATAATCTTAAATAAAAATTTCATATATATATTTAAAACAATATATACTAGCGAAAATGCATCTATCCTCTGCTTCTCTTTTAGCAGCCGCGGCCTTTCTAGTAGCCATACCCCAGCAGGCTTCAGCTTGGAACCCAGACAACTCATACGCTCCAGCCTACGTGGACTGTCCAGACAGCGTCGACAACTTTTTGCGCACAGCAAGCGAGCTTTCCGACCAAGAACAACAATGGGTCACCGAACGCAAGAAGCAAACAGACGAGGCCCTCAAGACGTTTCTGGCCCGTATCAACATGACGGACATCGACACAGACTCGTTCCTCGGCACCAACACCTCGCTCACAATCGGCCTCGCCTTTAGCGGCGGCGGCTACCGCGCAATGCTCACGGGCGCAGGCGAGTTTGCCGCCCTCGACTCGCGAACACCCAACTCTACCAACGCGGGCCATCTCGGCGGCCTCGTCCAGTCGGCCACATACCTCTCGGGTCTCTCCGGCGGCAGCTGGCTGGTGGGCTCGATTGTGCTGAATAACTTCTCTACCATTGAAAGCCTGCGGGACAGCGACGACGTATGGAACCTCGAGCACTCCATCTTCAACCCTGGCGGCATCAACGTGTTCTCGACCGCCAGCTACTACGACAAGCTGGCCGACGACGTCGACGACAAGCAGGACGCCGGCTTCAACACCTCGCTCACCGATATCTGGGGCCGCGCGCTTTCCCAGCAGTTTATTGATCTCGACCGCGGTGGGCCTGCCTTGACCTGGAACGACATCCAAACCTTCCCTGTTTTCCAGAACTACTCAATGCCCTTCCCTCTTGTCGTGGCCACTGGTCGTGCCCCCAACACCAAGATTATCTCCACCAACTCCACCGTCTTTGAGTTCTCGCCCTTTGAGCTTGGTTCCTGGGACCCCTCGCTCCACAAGTTCACCAACTTGACCTGGCTCGGCTCCAACGTGACCAATGGTAAGCCCAACAATGGCACCTGTGTTCTTGGCTTTGACCAGGCCGGATTCACCATGGGTACGTCGTCCTCTCTTTTCAACCAGTTTATTTTGCAGATCAACTCCACCGGAATTTCCGGCGTGCTGCGTAAGCTGGCCGAAAGCATTCTCAACAACTTGAGCGAGGATTATGACGACATTGCCATCTACGAGCCCAACCCCTTTGCCAGCTCCGGCGACAATGCCATTTCCAGCTCTGAGTTTTTGGCGCTCGTCGATGGTGGTGAAGATAACCAGAACGTGCCCTTTTATCCTTTGATTCAGCCCCAGCGCGGCCTCGACGTTATTTTTGCCTATGACAATTCAGCCGATACGGAACAATCATGGCCCAACGGTGCCTCCATCCAGGCAACCTACACCCGCCAATTTGGCACCCAGAACAATGGCTCCTTCTTCCCCTCGGTTCCCGACAACAATACCTTTATCAACAATGCGCTCACTCGCAAACCCACCTTTTTCGGCTGTTATGCTAGCAACTTTACGACTCTTCGCGAGAAAACAAACTCATCGTCTAGTATTATCCCCCCGGTCATTGTCTACACGTCAAACGCCTACTACACTTACCTGAGTAACTTCTCGACGTTTACCATGAAGTACTCTGACAAGGAAAAGAACTCCATTATCGAAAACAATTACGCCGTCGCCACCTACGGCAACGGCACAATCGACTCGGAGTTCACTGCCTGCGTTGGATGCGCCATCATCCAGCGTGAGGTGGAGCGCCGCGGCATTGAGCAGACTGAGCAGTGCAAGCGTTGCTTTACCAAGTACTGCTGGGACGGCTCCACCAACAGCACCACGCCCTCTCAGTCCACAATCGACAACATCAACGAGCAGAGTGTGCTTGAAGCTGCTGGCGTTGTTAATCTCGCTTCCGAGCCCAGCTCTAGCGCCAGCGCCAGCGCCAGTGCCAGCGCCAGCGCCAGTGCCAGCGCCAGCTCGACCTCCAGCAAGAGCGGTGCGTCCACCTTGACTCAATACTCTCCCATGGCATTTGTCACCTTGTGCTTTATTGCCGGCCTCATGTTGTACATTTAGAAAGTCTTTTACTGTAATTTTTAATGTTTAGAGGAGTGTATGTTTGGAAAATTTAAAATTATAAATTGATAACTATATGCTTTAAATAAAGACCTGCTTGGATCTCGCAGTTTAGTGTGTGGTGCCAGTGTTGCTGGAGCCGCTGCCCGTCAGGTACTCAGTGGCCTGGCCAACAAACTCCTTGGCCTGCTCAATGATGCCCTGGCCCTCGTGCTTAGCATTGGCAGTTCCCTTGTCAAAATCAGCCTTTGCATTGTTGTAGTTCTTGGTTGCATCTGCCTTGGTGTCAGCGTAGGCCTTGTCAGCGTCGCTGCGGGCAGAGTTTGTGGACGACTTGACGTCGTCGCTGAAGCCCTGGAAGGCGCCCTTCTGGGAGTTGGGGGTGACGGTGGACGCAACCGAGTCGTAGGCGTCGGTGACGGTTTCCTTGGTCTTTTCGTAGGTGGACTTTTGAGAGTCAGGAGTGAGGGCCTCCTTGGCCTTGGTGGTGAAATCCTTTCTTCCAGCGTCAGACATTGTTATTTAGTAGTAGTAGTAAAGTAGTAGTTAAAGTAAAGTTGGTTTAGAGTTATAAGAGTAGAAGTTGATGAAGAATATAAGATGAAAAAAGAATCAAGAAAGAGACGAAAAGTCTTGATATTTATAGTTTTTTTAGCCAATTTATTCGAAATCCAAACGTAATATTTGCACAATCACATTCACTTTCTTTTTTAAAAAAAAGCAATGAAAGAGAGTTCTGAATCATTTCGTCTGTTTCCTTGTGGTACGTTATTTTACATCATATTATTGCCATAATGGTAAACTCACAGAATATGGCATTTCGTTGCTGACCTTGCGCCTTTTGCAAAAAGACTTAAGGTTCAAGAGATGATAGCAAGCATTGCGCAAAGACAAAACGTAAGAACTGGAAAGGAGGTGGGGAAGAATCCAGAAACCTTAATGAAACCAACGTGTTTGAAAGAAACAATACTCTCAATTGCCTGGTGCTGGTATCAATTGGGATGTTGAATTGTGAATGGGTCATGGTTTGGGCAATGACGACAGGATGCGAAATGTCCCAGTGAGTCTCATTGTCTTTCGCTGTTTTTGAAAAACACCCTTTCCCCATTGACTATTCTAATTCGAAATAGACAATTTATTTTCCCCTTTTTTTCATAGATCTCTTAGATAGTCTGGATTCAAACGTGCCCATGTATTCTGGGGAAATTTCGAGTTTGGAGGAGGGGGTTTTTTCCCACATTCATCATAGCATGCACTAAAGTCGAAACAGGTTGAAAATAAGGGCTTCATTGCTTGCTCAACCCCACAGCAATCAAACACAAAACCTTAAACCGCCCTGTGATGAAGGTACGAGAAAAAAGCCATCACTCGGTTTCGTTCATGAGTTTTTTTTTTGCGCGATATAAGTCCTAATTCTTTCAAGTGTAATTGAGTTCCAATTGTGTGTTTTTTTTCTTTTTTTCTTAAGGTTCATCCCTCTTTCCCAAGAATTATATTCAAGAGAGTCCGCCTCTTTCTCTCAAAAGAAATTCTCCTTTTATTTCTTTTAAGTCAATCCTTGATGTAGAGCTTAAGTGTATTTGTCAAGTAATGTATTTTTTATATATAAACCTAGGAAAATGTCCTGCTTTTGAGAAATTTTCGGGCAAAAAGCTAAGCAAGAAAATGTTGTGAAATCCTTCAATGGTTTTTTCTAGAAACTAATGCCACAGATACCCACCAGTCGTTAAACCTTTTCTTCGTCGTATTGTCGAGAATGGTTGCTCTTCATGGTTTGTTATTTTAGTTTAGCCGATGAAATGGAGGGGGCGAGAGGCTGAAGAACCGACACTGGTGAGCTCATCGGCTAGGACAGCCATCAATTGTCCAATAACTGGAAACCCAACAATCGTGCCCATGGTTTTATTTTCTATCGTCATCTGCTTTGGTTGTACTTTGTTGTCTATACAGTATGTTGTCTTGGATATTGTCGTCATAACTTTTAAGTCTCAGGGCTTAAAAAATTGAAAAACGCCCCGTTTGTTGCTCACAAGCAAAGAATATTATAATCACATCATCAATAGCAACCATCAACAACTAAACCTTACTCTGCATACCATATAAGGTGTTTTGCATCTTGTCTCTGACCGCCGCAATTTGCATACAGATGGCTTAATTTTGCGGTCTTACCCGTATGTCATATGATTGTAAAGCTTCTTTTTTGCAATCTCAAAAATGCAGTGTACATTACTGTCTGGTGTCTAAATTTCAGCGCCTTTTAAAATATTCGCTAGACAAAGTGAACCGTATATTTCCAAGAAACTCGTTACCCTTACTACCACAAGCTCATTTTAATTACATTCAAACCGAGTTCGACGCAAGAATCTCATCAAGATACCGGCGTACATGGCTGGGCTGAATCCCCGTACGAGCCGCAATGTCGGCCACCGGCATTCCGCACGAGCGATAGTATAGCACAGTCAGTTTACGGTTGCGCAGCCATTGGGGTTCCAGCGTAGAGACACTAGCAGAGTGGCGCACGGGAGAAGATGTGGGCCCCGGCTGTTCCTGACAAGAAAAGTCTGTCTCTGCAACATCAGCAGTAGTCATTTGATGAGAAATAGTGAAAAGAGGATGGGAGAAGTGCTGGGTAATCAGTTGCAACCAGAGCTGGCCAGAATTGTTGAAAAACGATTACAAAATTTGAAGGTTGATGAGGCGAAGAAAAAAATATTTCAGACTGAGAATTACTTAATGACAGATTTTACTAAGGTGTTTGTAGGTTAGGGTTTATGGGCTATTTAGTTTGAGTACCTTATATGACCTAAATGGCACTTGTATAATCGCCTATTTTCTTTTTTCTAACATCCCCCCCCTACTGCAGCTTGTTATTCTTTCTCTGCTTCTTCCTTGCTCGCATGAATTCCATGACGTCTTGGCCCAACTATGCAGTCGCGGCTAATGGCATCTGCAACATTGATATTTCCATTATTTTTAGTTTTTGCATGAAATCCAGGAAAAGAAAGTAGTGAATGTTCCGTGTTTAGGGGTGGGTGAAAGGATGGAGCGTGCAAAAGAGGAAAAGAGGGAAGTTTGTAGCTTGAGCTTTTTTTTGGATTTTTCATTTCTTTTTTTTGAAAAAGCCAAAAATCAGTATTTTTAAAATTACTCTGGAGTTTAGAAATTGCGTGATTCAGTAATGAGATGGAAAAAGGTATAAAGGGTATTTGATATTTTGAGTTGAACGATTTCAAGTTTTTTAAAGATTTTAAAGTAAAGTACAATTGGAATGGAATATCGTATCCTCTATTCTTTGTAGTTGTAAATGACAATTTTTAATTGTCACAATTCTCTGGCAGATTCTTGATAATGACATGTTGAGGTTTTTTAATAAACCATCTTAATCGCAGATTCTCGAATTTAAAGAGAAGTCTCTCAATTTTTGTCAAGAGAAAACTTAATGGCCATTAGTATATCTTTTTTAAATACTTTTGAAACAGCCAATATTTGCCAACCATCTAAATTGTATAGTACTCATTCTTAAATCAATTAACGCAAATTAATGTCTTTACAACGTTTTTTCATTGAAAACTAGTTTCAAGTATCAGCCAATATCTCAAAAATCAATCCAGTCACACAGCTTCAACTGTTCGCTAAACTCTTTAATTTTTATGTGGTTGTTTAAAATGTAGTCTTTATATATTTTACCATTATTAACCGGTAAATGGCTGTTGAATGAATCAAAAATGCCGTTTGTTATATACATCCTGACTAAAATAAATTGGAGTACAGACCATCGAGTCCTTTCATATGCCAAAATAATTATTCAATAGCTGAATGAAGAAATAAGCCGAGCGTCAAATGATTTCAATAGTTAAATCCGCTCCCCCAGATATTTCAATGGCATTTCATTTTTATTTTGTTTAAAAATGGCCTCGTTCTTTATCTGAAAAAATTTAAACGCCCAAGTCCCTCTTCACCCCTCTTCATATACCACTTTCAAAAAAATTGGTTGCTACAATCAATTACGGAATTTCAAGAAAGCCGACAGCGCGATCTTTAGTTAATGGAACACAAGTGGGGTACGCCATAGATCCTCAGGTAATACCGAGCTTCCGAGCGTGGTCTTAAGAAACTTTTTTTAGATCTCTTTTGTAACGGTTCAAGACAAAAAGAAAAACATTAGACAAACCACTGCCCATTTTTATCAAACCGTTCTCCACTATTCAACTTTTTCTCTCTTTCTATGCAATAGGTCAAACAGAAACAGTCAAAACTCGTTTTAAAGATTTTTACAAAAAAATAAAGCCGTAAGCTTTAAGCTTCTTCCCGTACCCACCAAAATGTTAGCACACCCCCTCACACTTTTAAACTTTCACAAGTGATCACGATGAAGGAAAGGCGACTCCGCAAACGGCACTGTTCTTTATTAAGCAGTCAAATAAGAAGTGGCAATGGTTTACACTTGCCCAAGCATGGAGGCCTAAAAAGCAAAATTTTTTTGACAGGTCCCATAATGTGCCAATCGAGATACATTTACTATCATTTTGTAAAGTACAAGAGGTTTCCATTTATTTGCGTAGCATTCATTAGACTAATTAGAATAGTGAGTATTTACAACAATTAAGGGTAGTACTTTATGGGAATAACTAAAGTAAGAGAAAGGCATTATTTTTCTTTAGTACCCCTCTTATCACAGATGTTTCTCAATTTTTTATGTCTTGAATATTTGTTAAACAAAAGAACAAGAAATAGAAGTGGGGGAATAGTTAAATGAGGGGGAGTTAAGAGTAGCGAGAGACAGAAAAGTATAGAAGTAGAGCAACACATTGAACCAGATAATCTTCAGTACCTAGCTAAGGCAGCTCACGGGATTTGACGAGAGATATCCAATTTCCAAAAGGAATGATGGTAGGAAAATAAAAGTGAGTGGGTACAAAAGGTTTAGGGCATTTTGTTTTTTAATAATTACCCCACAGTGGCGAGATTTTGATTTTTTTCCCTTTATTTTAACTTTTTGTATACCTTGGATATACCGATTTGTAAACTTCTGAATGCGGCAGTGCCAGGTAAATGGCATTAAACATGGTGAGTTTATGGCAAGTCTGAGAAAGGTGGAAAAAAGAGGAGAGAAAAAGCAGACTTTAGGGATTGAAAGTTGAGAATGGGGAAGTACAAAGTAGAAGGCAGCTGGAGGGAATATGGCAAATAAACATTGAGCTATATCGGTGAAAAAGGAAAGTTATGACTTTTAAGGATATTCGGTAGTTAGTCAAAGTGAGTGATAATCTTTTGATGACTGTGAGAGGTTGTTCAAAAATATCATTTCCCCCTCTTCTTCTCAACGTGGATGAAAAAGAGGGGTTGGTGGAGAGAAATAAAAAGTTTTTTTTGATTCAGAGTAAATCATTTTATTGAGGGACGCGAGATGTGAAAAATAAATATATCTTCTATTTTGCAATATTCTCTTAGCTCCCAGCATTGTTTGTTCCCAATACCCAAAGTGAGACAACCAAGTCCATCTTTCAGCCATTTTACATTTAAATTCATGTTTAATGGCGTCATATTAATGCAAATAAAAAGGAATAGGAAGAAAGTGGGCAAGCGTAATAACATGATAAATGAAAGAGAATGGAGATGAAAAATTCAATATTTGCAAAAAAGACCCTTTCGATTTGAATGATGAATAACCAAAAGGAAATAACACACCAACAAAGTAAAAATATACCATCTCTATTCGCATTAAAGATCTGATCGTGATGCACATTTTCTCAACCAGATTGAAAAAAAAACCCATTGGTTGATGCAAAAAAATATCACTTTTTTAGGACTCTTTACTAATGACTGCTGTAGATTTAATTTCGTTCCTTCTCCTTTAAGTTTATGAGCTTAATTTTTCATGGGATAATAATAGTTTGTAGTTTTTTAAAGGGTAAAAACAAAGTTTTACTCTTTTGCAGAAAACAAAAAAACCGGTAAGGCCTAAAATCCCATGGACCAAATTTTGATTTTTTTTCTGGGAAAGAAAGTATAAATACAGCTGGAATTTCGTTGGAAATTATTTTAAATTTTTTTCTCTTCTCTTTTTTCTTTTCATCACCAAAATATATTCTAACTCTTGAATTCGCTCGTTTTACCAGCTCAATCAGACTCCCACTAAACTTACTCGACAAAACTCACCCAACATTAAAATGGTTTCCAAGACTCTTTTCACTGCTGCTCTTGTTGCTGCTGTTGGCGCCAATGCCCAGCTCGACGGAATTATTTCTTCCATTGCCGCCCAGATTTCCAACGGCCTTGTTTCCGGCAGAAAGGACGGTGTTCCTGAGACGCAGGCTGCCTCTGAGGTTGGCGAGATTTTGAGCGTTATCAACCGCAACTCTGACGTCAAGAATCTCTTTTCTGAGGCTGGCGGGCTTGTTCTTGGCGGCATCAACTCGGACGGTGTCATTTCCTTTGCCTCGGCTGCGCAGGCTTCTCTTGCTGCTCTCCAAGGCTCTGAGGACGGCAAGACTCTGGAGGCTTTGATTTCCTCGCACGGCTCCGACTTGGACGGCCCCAAGGCGTACTCTATTATCACGGGCAACCTCTCGCCCGTTTTGAACTTGGTTGTCCCTCAGATTTCGTCTCTTTCTGCCGGCGACCAGAATGTTGCTTCTGCCGTGAACCAGCTCACTGATGCTGCCAAGGGCGTTGTTGGCAAGTATGGTCTTGATGGCTCTTCTCCGGCCCCTGCCACATCGAGCGCTGTTTCTGCAGTCTCTTCCACCGAGTCGGTTGTTGTTTCCTCTTCGACCATTGTGTCTTCCTCAGTTGTTGCCGTTTCTTCTACTGTTGGCTCTGCTAGCGATTCTGCTGCTGCCACCACTGTTGTCAGCACTGTCAGCCCCTCTGCGACTGGCTCTTCCTCTGTCGCCACTGTTGTCAGCACTGGAAGCTCTGCCGCCACTGCTTCAGACTCTGGCGCAGTTGTCACAACCACCCAGACTGCTTCTGTGACTACCCACACTAGCACTGCATCTCACTCTGCTTCCCACTCTGCCTCCTCATCAGTTCCCCAGGTTAATGGCCAGGTCCAGAACACTGTCCAGATGATTGCACTTGGTGGTGCTGCTGCCGCTCTTTTCCTTCTTTAAAGAATGGATAAAAAAAAGTCTTTAAGCTGAAAAATGATTTAAAATAACTAAATGTATTTCTAATAATTAATAATAAAAATTGTAATTTTTTTTTTGGATTGTGGTTGTAGAGACGGGGATAAAATCCGGGGTAAATCTTAAATGGGATAAGACTTGGGACTTTTGCAATAAAACTTGAGGCTGTTACTGCCAGATTGTTACAAGGTTGTTACAGGAATAGAGTTTTGCGGGTGCTTGCATAAGCACCTTCTGCCATTGGTTCGATAAGCGCGTCTGGGTTAGGGCTGGACTTATCGTTGACTGGCGGTGCACAAAAGCCCAAAAGTTTAAAATCCCGTATCGGCCGGCGTTTTGTTTTCCACAACCTGCTAAGCGGCCGGAATAGCCTTGTGGGATCAGCCTTGACAAGGTTTGAAAGCTCCTAGGATTTGGATAAAGAATTATCATTCAAGGGATTCTTATATATATGCTCTTTGTATTTACGTAATGTGCCAATCCAACCCAGAGCCTCCCCTTTTTTCTACATTGTCCGGAGCTTTTTGGGCATCAAGTAGGGCATTGTTTTGGGCCCAGCGGTTCAGGGACTTTTTTTGGCCTTTGTAGTCGTGTAAAAACGGGCCATGGACCGGAGGGCCATGTATATATTGGCCGTTGCTGAGCGCTGGGGAAACGGGCCGGTCCATGTAGGAAGCATTACGAAGGGGATTTTTTTTTTTTTTCCCCAGCATGAATCAGGATCAATCAGACCACGGCGGGAGCTAGGAAGCCCCGGGCGAAGCTGCGTACTGCGAGATGCACTGGGATGGAGGTGGCATTTCACGGTATTTGGGAGTATTTGAGCCATGCGCGCGGGTGTGTGTGAGTAACTGCCGTATAAATGCAGGCTGGCACACACTAGCTGACTGGCTGGCTTTATTATTACCGTAGAAGAAACTTTTTTATCACCACCACCACAAAAATATCCCCATCACTCCTCACAGCTGCCTTCTCCTCAAACACCTCCGCTTGTTATATATATAAAGACTTGTTTCACGGGCTCTTCTATATATATGAGCATATCTCATCGTCGTTTTTTATTTCTAAACTAAAAACACAGCTTTAGTATCCTGCCTCCATCACCCCCCTTTTATTTATTTTTGGTATGACAAACTCTTGTACAGCCTACACATCCCTCCTCTGCTTTTTCTTTTTTTTGCTACTCCAAACTTCATCATCATCACCCTCTTCCTATACTCTTTTCTGAATCCACTCTTAGCCTCCCCCCTTTATATTCTCAATCTGAGTCATCTGTTCTAACTTAATTATCTTTATATATATTTTTCTAGACCTCCTCTCTGCTTTTCGATTTCTCTTTTTTTTTTAAAAAAACATCCGGAAACACATCAACCATTATATACGTAAAAAAAGAACTCTAGCCTAGCCGATCTTCTTCTTCCTCACATTGCTGTATACCACCTCGCAAAGCCACCTCATTTCTCAAATGAGTCTGACAACTCCCTCTGCCTGGGACTTTGGCGATGACATTTCCCCTAAATCAAATCTTTTTCCAGACCTAGGGACTATCCAGTCCTTTCTCGACATATCCAACCCAATATTCACGCCCTCCTCTTCCACTCAACACCCTCCACTAAAGACTCATCCCGCATCAAAATTCCCAGCTTCGACCAATACCAGCTCTAGTCTAACCTCTCAAATACCTCCCAAGCAACCTCAGCTCTCCAACCACTACCAACCCAATGCACATAGCAACTCGGCCAATAAACAAAACACACACCATCCCAGTGACAGCAATACCTCTCAAGTACCAAACTGGGAAGATTCCCTTCCAACTCAGCTTTGGAAAATGTACTCAAAAGCTAGAGCCCAACTGCCTTTCCAAAAACGCATGGAAAACCTCACCTGGCGACTAATGGCAATCCGTTTCGACAATGCCGCTGCTGCCACCGCAGCCGCTGCAACCGCTTCTTGTTTGGAAAGCTCCGGTTTCATTAGCAACTCTACAAATAACAACATGAGCCACCAAGAGGTTTCAAACGTCTCTGCCGCTCCTTCTACTGCTGCTCCAACAAATGATCTTATGCATCTAGTAAATATGGACCCATCTCATTCCTATCCTCAAATGACCCCCATGGACATGGACTCATGGGACACACATAATGCCGACGCCTTTATCAACTCTTTCTCTCCTATTGACTCTTCCGGGTCTCGGTTCATCAACCTGAATGCAGATGACACTAACCTCAACACTCCTGTTTCTTCAACAATCAACTCCCCCGCCTCCTTCATGCCTTCACCAAATAACACTGCAAACATGGGGCTTTCTTCCACTCCCACCGCCTTTAACCCACGATCACCAGCCCCCATGACAAAACAGTTCTCTCAAGATATTCTCCCCCAACAACAACGATCGCGGCCGGCTCCTCTCCGTAGCACCATCATCCAACAGCAGCAGCAACAACTCTCTGGAAGCTTTCCAGGCGCAAGCGGCGTACGCAGCAACCACCCTTCTCCCAAACAGCCCCCTCCAAATATGGCCTCTTCTCCTGTAACTAAAAAGGAGTTTGATTATGCAACCCATATAAAGAAAATCACTGACGGATACTCAAACGACCGGTTCCGCAAAACGCCTGTCTCACCGCTTTCTGCTAATGGCTTCCCCAAACCAGGAGATTCCGATGGGTTGAGTACTTCTAATAGCAACACCGCCCACACTCCCTACCAAAACGGTGCAAGCCCGCACGACTCTTCCTGGATCTCAAACTCGGGCAGACAACAGCAGCACCAACAACTAAACCTTTACCCATCATCCTCCAACAATAATAATTCAATCAACACACCGTCGCCTGCTGCTATCAACACTCCAGGAAGCACCACAAACAACTCGTTCCGCTTCTCTCTCGACCCTTTGGCTGTCGAAGGTCTTGACAATAACCTGGTGGCTGAGTCTCAATCCACAGATTCTCCCCAAGACTTTTCCTTCAAATCCCTGCTATCCCCGAGTGCAACTGCCGGTCCATCCCCTCTAGACGCTTCTGCCTACAACCAAAATGGCTCCGACATGGTTTCAGCCGTAGCCGAAGCTGTCTCATCGGTCACAAACCTCATTGCCAGCGCCTCTACTGCCGTTAATACCAGCGTTGCCAATGGCAATACCCCCATGGACCCGCAACAGTCCAGTAGTAACCACAACAATAACCAAACCACTAACAACCATCTCCGAACGTATACTGGTGGCTCCGATATGCATGAGTCCTTGTCACTATCGTCGTCCTACACCTCTCTCAATGAGCTATACTCCCCTCACGCCATGTCCTATTCCACCACTAGCGGTGCATCTACTCCCATGTACTCTACCTCGGCACGTGAAACTGGGTTTATGGATTCTGTGACTGGCCATCCTGGCGCTCGTTATGGTGGGTCCCGTGGCCATTCCATGTCTGCCATGAACTTGTCGGAAAAAATGAAGGATGAAGGATTCAAGCGCCAACAACTTTATCAACAGCAACAACAGCCACAGTTTAACAAACAATTAAGGGGACAGCAACAACAGCCGCAACAACAGCAAATGTCGCCATTTTCTGGCACACTTGACACTACCTCTCTTTCTGCTCTACAAAACATGATTTCAAACAACACCACCACCTCCCCTTCCATGAGCTCCCAGTTTGCTTCCAACAAAAATCCCCATGGCAAGTCTGCAGACAATACGTCGGGACCGGCTCAGAAACAGCCCCATATCCACCAGAATATCCATCAAAAGCATCTTTCTCAACAACCGCCGTCTCAGCAACAAGACAATCAAACCCGCTCCCCCTTTGGGTTCCCCCAACATATCCAACCGTCGCAAATCTTTTCCGACCAGCAGCAACGTGTTGACAATATGACTACCCAATCTGCAAAGTTTTCTTTTGGCGATTCCGAGCTTTATACCAAATTTTCCGATGTATTCGGCATGCACGAGTCCTTTACAGTTGACGACTCAAACTTGCTTATGGATTCGACCGGTACCACTGCCCACAACCCCAACTCGTCAGCAGCGTCATCCCCGGTCCTTTCGGTCAACATGATGAGCAGTAACAGCAGCACTCCCCAGGCAATCTCCATTCCTCTGGGTGCTAACAATAATAACAATTCGCTCCACGACGGATCTTCGCCACTTTTGTCCAATCCCAAGCTGTTGTCTTCTAGCGTGCCTGTCACTTTTGGCACTGTCTCCAATAATGGCGACATAAACGCTGTAAATGTCCACCGCACTAAAATTGCACGCACCGCGTCCACTACTAACGCTTCAAGTCTATACTCGAAGCAGCAGCAACAACAATCGCAGCAGGCCTCCTTAAATGGAATTGCGCCTAAAATTACAACTTCGGCCAGTGCTACCAATATTAAAATGTTGGCCAACAGCGGGTCTTCCACAAACATTTCCGGTCTTAACCGCCGAACAAGCAAGAATGGTGGAAACAATAGGGCTTCCAGTGTATCTGCTACTGGCACAGCAGCTCGCCGCGGAAACTTTAAGCTCGATAGCACCTCTCCGTCGTCCGATAGCGATAACACTTCAGTACAGACACCTTCTTCCAAGAAGGACGATAAAGAAAAACCCTCGTCTGCCAGTTCTAACAATAATAGTGCTAGTGGCGGAAACAACTCCTCTTCATCTGCACCTACCTCATGCACTAACTGTGGCACTCAGACAACGCCTCTTTGGCGCCGCAACCCTGCAGGCCAGCCCCTATGTAACGCATGTGGTCTTTTCCTCAAGCTACATGGCGTTGTGCGCCCACTGTCGCTTAAGACAGACGTCATTAAAAAACGCAAGCGGTCGCTCGCAGGTAGCGCGGCAGCTGCAGCTGCTGCTTCTGGTGGCACAAACAGTGCAAATGGGTCGAGTAACGGGTCCTCGCCGGATGGCATGCCCCCAACCACAGGCCGTAAGGCTGGATCCCGGCGCGGATCGATAGCCAATGGAACATCGGGAAGCCACAACCTCGAGGGCGTGGTTCCGACCAAGAGTCGATCGCGGCGCGGGTCGTCGACACGCAACAGCGCAAACAACAGCGCAGGCAACACCAATGTAGGCGGCGGCGCTGCCTCCGGCGCGGGATCCGCAGGCAACACTCCAGGGTCCAATGCTGGCGTCGGAGCATCCGACTCTCCATCTACAATGCTTACGCTCTCTGTCTCATCTGCATCCCTCGCGCGGCTCTCAGGTCCAGTAGGAGCATCATCCAACTCTGCAAACGGCCCATCGACCACGTCAAGTCCTGGAGGACCAGGTGTGTCGCCGCTTGGCTCCGGCATGGGACCAGCCACGACTGCTACGTCTTCTAAATCGCGGCCCCCCTCCTCGGCTTCGGCCCCTGCTCCCAAGGGTAACAATGCGCTACGTGGCGTTCCGCTTGGCAAGCAGTTATCTGGAGGTGGAGCAGCCAGTGGAACAGGTACTCGGATGGTTGGCCTCGACCGAGTGGCAGAGATTCCCTCGGCTGCACTCCAACGACAGCAGCATCCCGGCACCATTCCGTCGTCTCAAGGATCCATGCTTTCCATGGGGGCCTCAATGAATCAGCCACCGCCCCCGCAGTCTCAACAGCAGCCTGGCGGCGCCCCTGCTACCAAAGATGGCAGTTCTCAATGGGAGTGGTTGACTATGTCTTTGTGAACTCCACAATGTTATTGATACCAATACCCTTCACATGACAACACAACATGCCTCGTTCTGTATAAAAAAGAACTGACTGCTTTTTTTCTTTTTTTGGGTTTTTCTTTTTTTGGATTTGAATTTTTTTTTACGAAAAGAATAAAAAGAATTGGAATGAATTTATGTTAATTTCTTTGCAGTTATTCAAGTATCTGTTGAATCTTTTTCCTTCTTTTTTTATAAATATCTTATATAGTCTTTAGTTTTTTCTATTTGTTCTTTTTTTATTCTTGTCTTAATTTCATTTAGCAGTACTGTTAATTTGATGTCCAATGAATTTTGAAATTAAACTCTAAGCACTAAAATAACGGAACCCGTCAACATTTGCCAAACTTTCTTTTTTCCTCGGGAATAATAAAGGAAAGCCTCGTGATTTTCCTATCCCAAAAAATAATGGCACATAAGACGAAAATAATATTCAGACAAAGAACCCGACTACATCGTATAAACGTAAGCCAATTCTTAAAAGGGCAAAAAGAATGATGAGAGCTGGGAGGTTCGAACTCCCGCCTCCGAAGAGACCAGCACCTGAAGCTGGCGCCTTAGACCACTCGGCCAAACTCCCAATTTCTTGAAAGTCAAGAAGAGAAGGTATACATATTGCTAACGAAAAGGTTTTTACACAGGTTTGATTTTTGTTTTTTATTATGAAAATAAACATTTTATTAAAATTGTTAAGGATTTATTTACTGAAGTTTGTCTTATTAAATAAAAATTTAATTTTGGGGTGTTGAATAGCCATTTTAACGGTATAAGGCGGAGTCAAGAGGAATTTGAAACAGTCGACTGACGACTGGCCGGTACCCAAGACCATTGATTCCCAAATTTAAAAGACCTAGACCGACAAACATAGAATGAAAACAAATCCAATAAAAGTTAGTTAAAAATGAATCAGATTGCATACATGCCGATTCAATATACGTAGTTTTAGAACAAAGAAAATACACAGAAACATGGCGGAGGTAATGAATCTGGTAGCTAGTAGGGTTATATTCAAAGCAGCAACTCTGTAACATGAAACTAAAACCAGAATCAAGAATTAATGATTTAAAAAAAACTGAAGTGATTATACGTAATTTGAGATGAAAAATGATACGGACAAACAGATAGCTATCGGACAAGATACTGCCAACAAGGTGAATAAAGTACATGACACTACTAAATTTGAATGCAAAGTGAAAAAGGAAAACAGCAGTTATACAAGAAACACAATAATATTGAGCTAACTGTTAAAAATTGATAATTGCAATAGTAAAACTACGTTTTGAAAACAACAATACTGCGTGAAAGTAAAAGACATAAGTACGGCAGTTAAACTTGGAAAGAGAAGAATGGAACTCTACTAAGGTTTCATTACAATTCCTCATAAATCAAAATCTGAAAACTAGCACCAACATTAAAATTCAACATGGAACTGATCTAATATCAACAACACAAAACAGTGATAACTGGACCCGGGTGTTTCCAATTGATAACGGTACACTAACCATATGAACCGTACAAATATCGGTGGCAAATACTATGAATGTCAAAATAATACAACCCAGGTGTAATAACAAATTTTTTGTGACGATTTTTTGTTTGTTATTTTTGATTTAATTTTAAGAAAGATTTCCAAAAATATAAATAGAGGTGGATTTTCCAGTTACTTCTTTTCTTTTACCATTCTCCACTTTTTTTTAAAGAAAATTTCTCACTTTTAAGAATATCAACAACTGAACAAATACTACGATACATCAATAACAGCTAATATACTTTCAGCTTCAACAACAACTACCCATACAAACCTCCACAAACCAATTGTAAGTATTAATCAACAACGTCTTTCAACAGAGCACACCTATAAGCTAGCACACTTTCCACGACAACATTCAACACTTACACCAACGACATCAGCAAAAGAGTGGCGACATAAAAGTAATGACCATTGAAAAATTAAAATTATGAATAACATAACATACCAAGCATCAAATAATCAACCGACAAATAGTTCAACATAACATGACGACAAAAACTTTAATATATGGAATACCGACTCAAGGTATAAGATAAATATAATTGTGTGAATGAAAATTGTTGCATCTTAAGGAGTCCCCGCCTGGGTATGCAACTTGGGTCTGGCTGAGGGTTATTGAGTTGTTGCAAACTAAGGAGTCCCCACCTTGGTATGCAACTTGGGTCTGGTTGAGGGTTATTGAGTTGTTGCATACTAAGGTCCCCCCACCTTAGTTTGCAACTTGGGTCTGGTTGAGGGTTATTGAGTTGTTGCATACTAAGAAGTTCCCGCCTTAGTTTGCAACTTGGATCTGGCTGAGGGTTTTGGAGTTGTTGTATACCAAGTAGTCCCCGCCTCGGTTTGCAACTTGGGTCTGGCTGAGGGTGTCTGAGTTGTTACAAAATACGGAGTAGCCATCTTGGTTTGCAACTTGGGTTTGGTTGATAGTTGGTTAATTGTTGCAAACTAAGGAGTTTCCACTTCGGAATGCCACTTGAGTCTGGTTAAGGGTATTCGCATTTATTGAATATTGAGAAGTCCCATTTAGTATGCAACTGTAGTCTGGACGAGTGTCGATGGGTTGTTGCAAATCAAGGAGTTTTTATCTCGGAATGCAAATTTGGTCTAGCTGAGGGTTGTTAGTTGTTGCATGCTGCAGACTCACGTCTCTGGGTTGCAACTGGGGACAGTGTGTTTAATGTGTGGTTGTTACTTATCGAGGTCTCAAATCCTTGGGGTAAAAATGTGGACTTTCTGTTGAATATCAGGTTGTTGGGTACGGGGGATATAATAATGTGGGATTCAACATGAGATGGGCTGGGTGATGTCAGGTTGTTGCCAACCGAAGATTCGAAGTCTTGGGATGCCATTAGATACAAGTAGTCGGATTTTGGTTTGCATAATAAGGACTCTTGGCTTTGGGATGGTATGGAAGACTGGCTAGGAGACCTTGGGTTGTTTCATGCCAGGTACTCTTTCCTCTGAGATGCAACTGGGGACTGCCTGTCAGATGCCCGGTTGTTGCATACTCAGGTTTTGCTTATGGGGGATTCAACATGGGACTGGTTGGAGGATGCTGGGTTGTTGCAAACTGAGGCTCATGGCTATAGGACGCAATCCTGGTCAAGCTCTGGGTCTTTTGAGTTGTTGCAAACTAACGACTCACCTACCAGGGTATGCAACTTTGGGATGTCTAAGGGATTATAAGTTGTTGCACATTTAGTACTTATTATCCTTTTCTTGTAATATAGAAATGCCTGTGGGATTTTAAGTTGTTGTCTAATATTTAGGACTCATCAACCTAGCTTTGTAGCGGAAATCTGGTTGTAGTTTTTTTTCATGCCTCTCGTGGGTTCAATTCTTTTCACCCTTAGTATAATAATTTTTATTAGCAGCTATGATTTAGTAGGTTTGTTGCACATCACAATTTCATTATTATTTAGCTCTACTTTGCGACAGGTTTCCGGTATTCTTATGTACATTTAAAACGACCACTTATCGCCTTTGGATGAAATTTGCTATTGGCTGTGACTATTTAGTTGTTTATTGCATTTTAAGGACAACTCCTAAAATGCTTCACTGGACTGGATGTGGGCTGTTTCAGAATAACCCCCGCCAATGAAGTTATTACTCTTTACATATCTTTTGCCATTGCTTTATGATATTTAGTAGATATTTTTTGAACCAAGATCTTATCAACTTGTGCCGCGATTTTAAAAAGAGTTTTATGGACGTTTCCTGGTGATTATGTGCCCAGATATAATCATTTTTTTATTTTGAATTTTCTTTTACCATTTTTCATATTAAAATCATCTAATTGCTGTTTAAAATGTTTCTGTTAAGTATCTATTGGTTATTATTAGTTTTTTTTTGACTCAATGTTTTAGGTACTGAATGTTTAACTTTTTTGCTGCAACATTTATCCAATATTTCTGGTTTTCATGCTAGTTTCTGGTATTTATTTCTTTAAAAAAATTTCTATTAATTGTCTTTGGCACATTTATAGAAATTTTTTTTGTTTTCCCAAGCTTCTTGGTCTTGAGTCTTAAAGAGATTTTATTTTTAGAGATTATTGAATGTTATTTCTTACTTTTTAAATACTTTAGGTTGTCTGTACAATCATCAAAAGTTAAATGAAAAGTTTCTCAGATATTTATTTCTGCTTAGCTATCCATTCATTTATTTTTTTCATGACTGAGTGTAATAAAAATTTTAAATAATTGAAGTTCTCGTACTTTCTCTATTCACGCTGATGGAAATAAAAAAGGAAACTAACAAATTTGTTTAAATTTTAGTTCTGAAGTATAAGTTGTTTCAATGTTTTTTTATAAAAATCTAACAAGAGACTTCGGTTTAAAAACACGAAAATATCGTTGTTAGCATACTAAGTTTTAAAACGACGGCTGAGTCAATGAAATCCTTTTTAAATTCAAAGTAAATATTTTACAATTGCAGCATGAAACCAATCAATCTCTAGTCGTAGGTTTCACCTAGCTTGTAGATAAAAAAACTGTTATTTGGATAATTATTGTGATCTTAATGTGAAGTTTCCACTAATAAGTCTAAAGTAAAATTTCGTGAGTATAGATGCTAGAATCTTTTTTGAAGAGTTATCTTTCATTCAAAAGCATGGTTGCAATAATATTGGGTCCTGATACTCTATCAAGAACGAAACTGTTTTAAAATCTTAAAATCCAACTAGATTGAGGCTTCTCATATGTATTATGAAGTGCTGTAAACAGTGTTTTTCCTTGAGCACAATTGGAGTGTAACGTATGAGCTACAAAAATAACCATACAAAGCAAAATTGTTAGACAGCTACTTTTAATAACAGACATATTTTTATAAAAGTTAATTCATTCGATGCGCAAGTGATCAAATACTCCTATTATTTATTTTTGGAGTGTCTCGATATGTATTTTAAAAGTTATCTTAAAAAAACAAAAATCTGGGATTTAAAATTTCAAAAAATTTAATCAAATTCGCCTGTTTCTCTAACAAAAGCTCCATTCCGCAAGGGCTAGGGTTTCATTATGGTCAACTTTTTTAAATTTTCAAAATCTTGATTTATTTAAACCCCAATCACTTTTTTTCAAAACTATTTATATATTTTACATCTAGACAATATATACTACTTGGCAAGATACAATTGATGACAATCAGATCATTGGAAAGTAATAGTTCGGCCTGAAATATACAGTCCCTGAGTATCTTTAAGCACGGTGCAGTACCGGCACCGAGAGTTAAACTGCGTATAACAACGTTGAAAACAACAATTGGAAATTTCTAAATGAACGTAAAAATACTAATTTCATTTATATACTATTCATAACAATAAAAACTTAAAAAAGTGCACTTATATATTTTTAATCCCTAACCCTTGCGTAATCTTTATTTTGTATGGTGACTTTTTTTTTTGAAAAATCGAAAAAATATTTTTTTTCCAAAATAAGCATTAAGTGGTATCAATCGATTCAGAATTAAAATTTCTTTAAGATGGCAAGTTTGGAGCTTCTGAAAACGCCTATTACCACTGATATTCAATGTCAAAATAAAGTCCCGGGTATTATTGTGCTGAGATATTTAGTCTAAGTAAATTTCATACCGATTAGTAATGATTAGTAATGATTAGTGATATTTTATTAATTATAAAAATAATTATTAAATATTTGGTAATAATTGGTAATAATTAATAAATGTTTGGTAATGATTGGTAATAATTATAAGTTTATTATTTTTGAGATTTGATTTTGGATTACTCGCTTCATGAGAATTTGAACAACAGTGATTAATAGCAATTAAAGATGAGAAGATCCGATTTTCATGCGACGATTTTCCAGCAATGCCAAAACCGCTATCCAAAACAATAAACGATGAGTTGTGACAAAGAATTGATTTTATTTTAGGGGTATTTCATGAAGTGTAGGTTGAATGGTGCCTAAGCAATCAAAAAAAATAACAAATTTTGGTAAATAAATTCTATCTGTCAAACATTTTAGATTGGTCGAGTTGTTGATAACGCTCACCATACCGTAAGAGGTGTAAATTAGATTCCAACATCCCCTAATCTTTAGATTAGTGTACAAGGGTATACCATATTAAAACAAATTAGCCAATTTCCCAGTTCTTTCTGATATGTCATGCACGTAATTACTGGCTGTATCTCTGGCGGGAGACATTAAGAAATGTGCGTTTTTTAAGATTAATGAAAATGGATCACAAGTGGTTTTGGATCGATAGTCTGATCCACTTGTTTTGCCTAAGCTGATGTCGAAGCTCGTGCACTCCGGGTTGTCCAATACTGCTATGCCAACGCTTGTGCTGTAACGGTACACCAAATTATAGTAAAAATTTGGTTGAACATAAAAGCCATGGCCATGTCGCCGATGAAGTATTTCAATAAGGCTTAAATAAACTAATAAGCCGACATTTCTTCCATTGGCTCTTGATTTTTTCTTTGCCAGGTCCGTACTTCACTAAAAAAGGTTGTTGGTGATAGGAGGACGAACCTATTCTTACTAACAAAATGGTCGAAAATGTGACTCTGGTTTTTCACCACAACTTTTTGGCTTCTGTCGAGTTCGCTCTGTCGCAGATGGTTTTGTATTGTAATCAATGGTTATGACTATAGGTCTATTAGAGCCATTCCATGGTATACTCCAACATTTTCTCATACTTCTTATCTTATGCCTGTCTGTCTTAGTTTTTCGGAAATGCAACATACATTTTGTAATATACAGAGCTCTCGAAATTGATGAAAACCACAGCTTTTTTTTCAAAAAAATGCCCCGTAGAGGAATGTAAAATGTATCAAAAACTGGCTCCTTAGAACGCTTATCACTTGGTTTGGAGCAAGATCGAAGAGTGTGCAAGCTAAATCAATTTAAATTTGTAATTGCGCAAAAGTTTTACGATATGGTCGAGCGTTATCTTTTTAGACTGCGGTACTTTCGAAACAACCAAATTTATAATGATAGTAAGACTATAAAATATAACATTGATAATTAGAACTTCATCAGATATAACAAGCAATATATATCAAGTTTTCTTGTTAAACAAATTGAAGGTGTCCTGTTGCCGGTGTGGTTATTGAATGATGAAAAGTTAGTGGTTTTTGTAAATCGTGTTTTGTACAGAAGCGCAAAAAATATGAAACTCTTTAGAAAGTTGGAAAATAAGAAAACAACATATTTGTAAACTATACAAGAACAGATAAAGATTTTTAGTTAATAGCGAAATAAACTTCATAAGAAATAGCTAAGAATCAAAAAAAAAAAACAATTAGATGAAAATAAAAATTGAACTTCCATTGAGCAAAGCAGCATTGCCAGTAAAGCTAATCAACTCAAAGCCTTATGAAACATTTCTTATTTACTATTCTGACAAACAGCATCATGATTCCAAATTGTGGGTTCCCATTAACCAATCGATTTAATCTCGATATCTCAAGGGGGGCATTGAAAAAATTCAAGTCCCAAAAATGAATCTGATTCTGGGACTGACTAAAAATTTTTGTAAGTATAGCGGGTCCTAAGCTTATCCTCCTTTAGGAATGAAGCAATGTAGACGTCGTTTGGGAGATTTTGTACGTTTATTGTGTACCACGTATTTTTTTCTTGGAACGCCGCGTTGGACTTGCTCTAGGTACTTTGTAGATTTGTTGCGGACCTAAAACTCACTCTGAAATGGTGCACTTTGGAAGGTTTCGGAGGCATATTGTGGGTGTGAATTAGAATCCACTCTGGGATTGGTATCTAGTTGCCCAGTTCAGTTAAGAGGTAGTTTGGATAGTGCACTTTAGGACTACAGGGCCTGAAACCCCTCTGTGGATTGTAGATACCGGTTTTCACAGGCTGTATCAATTTATTTTAGTTACAATCTCAAAAAATTCTCTGCTGTTGACCAAAATTAAATAATTTTAGGACTCTACAAAGAGGGCTTTTTGGCACCCTTTTACAACAACTTTTCAACGTTTTGGCTTTACTTTATCTCCGTGGAATGCTGTTAAATGCTGTGACCATTCTTTGAATGTTGGTGCCGATAATCTGGCGTTAAAAAAGATTGGTCCGTTTGAATGCGTTGGATTATTGATTTCTACAAGACTTGTCATTAGTGGAGTTGAAAATGTCTTATTCCAATATTTTCTTAGTTCTATATCCAGTACATAATTTCTTACTCGTTGTGTTCAACGTAATCACCGACGAGTTTCAAAAAGACCTCTTCGAGGCGTGTGGGGTAGACGCTATAGGAGCGGATGCCCAGAAGTTGTTTGTTGTTTTCAAAGACCTTGAAGATGTCCGCGACAGAGTGGTTTGTCATGCGGGGGTCGTTGTTTTGGGCGGAGGAAGGCCCAATCATTGGGACAGCTTCGTGGTAGACGGAGCTTGTGATGGCGTCGTCTGCAGAGCGGCGCGTGGGAATGGCAAGCTTGATTTGGCCCTGATACATGCGGTCCTCGACGACGGCGCCGGGGAACATTTGCATGACGACGTTGACGACGACATCCATTTCTGCGTCGGTTGTTGCCGGGGCGTTGCTGCAGACGAGGTTAACGTGGATGACGTTTCCGTATTTAGCGCGAAGAGTTTCTACGGAGCCAATGGCCAGCATTTTGCGTGCGAGAATACCTGCGCGGTTAGCGAGAGCGTCGGCCTCTTCCATGGAGTGGGTGGTGAGCACGATGGAGCGAGTAGGGGCCGCTTTGGCGAGGGTTTGCCACATGATGCGCTTTGCAAAGGCATCCATACCTGTGGAGGGCTCGTCCAGCAGCAGGACGTCGGGGTTGCCGATGAGGGCGACGGCCAAAGAAAGCTTTCGCTTGTTACCGCCCGACAGTTTGTGGGCAATGCGGTTACGGAAGCGGACGAGGTCGACGGAGGTGATGAGCTCGTCGATGTGGCGCTGGATAGTGACCTTGGAGCCCTGGATACCGCGAAGGCGAGCGTAAAAGACGAGAACCTCGGTGACGGTCATTTTGTCCATTGCGTCAAACTGGGGGCAGACACCGAGTTTAGTGCGAGCCAGTGCGCGGTTACGGACAACGGGGATGCCGTTGATGTAGATGTCGCCCTCGGTGGGAGTAACTTCACCTCGAATCATGTTGAAGGTTGTTGTTTTACCAGCACCGTTGGGGCCGAGCAGAGCAAAGCACTCGCCTCTTTGAACACCAAAAGAGACACCGTCGACAACAAACTTTCCGCTGTATTCGCGCTTGATGTCTTTGATTGCAAGGCCGTCAGCATATCGTTCAATGTTTGTTTCAATTTCGTGTTTTTCCTGGAGCACCTCTTCGGGGACGGCATCGAAGGTTCCCATTTCCTGATCCTCAAAGGACATCCATTTCTTGTGGAAATGGAAAAGAGCTTTCATGCGGTGCCAGGTGTCGCGAAGGGGAGAGCCGGATTCCCACCAAATGAGGATGCCAAAAAGCACCATGCATTGAAGGAAGAGCATCATGATGGGTCCACCGTAAGCGTAGAGATTTGCGGGGCTGTAGACGTTGTTGTCATCGTCGCAAAAGACGGAGAAAAGGTTCATGGAGAGGAAGAGTGCGCGCATGAGACTTTGGATGGGGGAGACAGAGGCAATGGCAAAGTAGACAACGCGGAGGGTGCTGTTGAGGGTGGTGGGGTCGCCGAAAGCCTGGAGAGCCAAGAAGGCCATGAGGTAGAGGAGAACGCCGACGGCCTGGTAGGCAGCGGCAGTGGCAAAGGCAGCAAGCTGGGACTTTACAAAAAGCGAGATGACGAAGGATGTGAGGGTAGCGGAGATGAGGAAGAGGAGGAAGCAGAGGTACATGTGTCCAGCAGCGTAGATTGTGTGGAGGCCAGAGGCAAGAATGCCGAGACAGATATCGCAGAGAATAAGGATGATGACGAGGTAGTAGAGGAAGTAGGCTGTCCAAAGAGGCAAGACGCGGAGGCCGTTGGAGTATTGCATAGCACGGACCTTGCTGAGGCGCTCAAAGGTAGGGTAGAGGGAAGCAAAAGCGGGGCCGATGCCCATGCCCAAGCTGAAGAAGATGGAGAACTGGAGGCCCTTGCTTGTGGAGGAGACCCAAGAGTTTTGGAAGGGGGAGTAGGAGGTGACGATAGTTTGTTTTCCGTTTGCGATGATGTTTGAGAGCATGTTCACCATGAAGGATGCGTAGAAAACAGAAGTGCTTGAGTCGCTGGCGTCAGCCTGGTATGCGAGGGTGTAGCTGGAGTCGAGGTACAAGCCACCGGGTCTGGTTGAGGAGAAGTTTGAGGTGATGAAGTTGTAGAAGGAGTCGAAGGAAGAGACGTTGTGGATGCCAGCAGTGATGTTGGTGGCAATGTTGTTGAAGGCGGAGGACTGAGCAGAGAGGAAGTTTTGGAAGCCAGTTTGCGAAGAGACGTTTGAAGAAAGAGGCATGTTGAAGGCGATATCATCTGGATGAGTGTATGTTTGAGCGCTGAAGCGGGAGAGGGCGTTGCAAACCAGGGTGGACTCAGAGGGGACCAAGAAGTTGTGGCAAGCGACGGCGACGATGATGGGGACAAGAAGGAAGGCCAAGTCAGGGAAGGGGGAGCGCATGAAGATGATGAGTCGCTTGAGGATCATAGCCTGGAGTTGGACAAAAAAGCCAATCTGCTTGCTAGAGATGGGGTCGGCGGATGAGGGGGAGATTTCCTTTGAGAGCTTAGCTTCAATGTTTTCAAGAGAGTGGCCCTCATGGTCTTTGCTGGCAAGCTTCAAAAAGACGTCTTCAAGCTCAGGCCCTGCCACACGGTAGGAAATGTTGTTGTGCTCGAGCTCGGAGATGTAGGGGATGACGGCTTGGGGGTTGGGGAAGGAGTAGGATTCTTCTTTGCCGGTGCCGGAGCGGTCGATGAAGACGCGGTAGCCTTCACCAAAGGTCTCTTTGAGGTGGATGGGGCTGTCTTGGGCCTGGAGGACGCCCTTGGAGAGGACAGCGATGTTGTCAGAAAGAATATCAGCTTCGTCGAGGAAGTGGGTCGTTAGGATGATTGTGTGGGAGCGCTTGAAGGCCATGAGGATGTCCCAGATGAGGCGGCGGGAGACGGGGTCGATACCGGAGGAGACTTCGTCGATGCAGCAGACGTTTGTGCCACCGGTGAACATGACTGCGAGCTGGAGTCTGCGCTGCTGGCCACCGGAGAGGTTTTGGGAGAAGGTAGATTCCTTGCTGACGAGGCCGCATTTTTCAATGAAGAGGTCGGTGATTGGTTTGAGGTGGTTGACGGGGACGCCCTTGATTTCGGACCAGATGCGGATGTGTTCAGCGACGGTGAGGTTTTCCCAGAGAACGTTTTTCTGGGGGCAGATTCCGAGACGGGTGTTTTCCTTCAAGGCAATGGTACCGGAGGTGGGTTTTTGGATGCCGGCGACCATTTCGAGGGTGGTTGTTTTACCGGAGCCATTGGCGCCCAAGAGAGAAAAAATTTGGTTTTCAGCAATGGAGAGAGAGAGGTTGTCGACGGCGGTAAAGGAGGACTTCTTGAAGAGGGGGCTTGTTGAGGTGTAAGTTTTGGTAAGGTTTGAGATTTCAATAGCGTTTGATGAGGTGGCAGGGAGGCTTGACTTTGAGGAGAGGGAGGAGGAGTGTTTCCCATAGAGCAAGTGGTCGAAAATGACTGCGAGGGCGAGGTAAAAGAAGAGCTGGAAGACCGGGGCGATGAAGACAATAAAGGAGTAGGTTGTATTGTCGTAGCCATGCTTGAAGAGGTTGAGGGGGAGGTACTGGCCCTCGTTGACAGCAAGCAATTGGACAATGAAGGGGTAACTCATTGGGTTGAAGATGAAGGAAAGGACGTAAAGGGTAACAGGGGAGTTTGGGCCGTCGCCGGTTTGTGTTTGGACGGCGGTGAGGATGGCGAGGATGAAGGAAGCGCCGGCGGAGATGATGCCTGCCATTTGGGCGCGCTTGAAAAAAGTGCCGAGGAGGATAGCCCAAGCGACGGAGGCGGCGCCGTTGAAGATGGAGGCGAAGATGGGGATTGCGGCGGAGGAGTGTTTGAAGAAGAGGAAGCGCATGAGGATGCCGTTAGCGACCCAACTGGTCGCGTAGACTGCGGAGTAGGAGAGGAAGTGCGCGGCGATTCGGGATATTGGGGAGGTTCCCATAGAGGTGAGGAGGTCTGTGAGGCCAAGTTCACGTTCCTCGGCGACGAAGCCGGCGAGTTGGTAGACGACACCGATGAGACCAATGTACATGAAGGGGGAGACCCAGTTGCGGACGAGGTTGAGGTAGTTTTGGTCGCGTTTTTTGGAGTTTTCGTCGTTGGAGATGGAGGTGAATGGGATGGAGTTGATTGTGGAAGACGACGAGTTTGTGATGGCCGAGTCAATGGCCAGCTGAAGGGGCAGGATATACTTGTCGATGCTTGTAGCTTTGTTGAGGACGTTGATGGAGTTTAGGCCAGGACTACTGCGGATGGTGTAGTTGTAGACGTTTGAGTCGGGGTCGATTTTGTTCCACTGGATGGCGCCGTAGCAGACGGAGACGCCTCGGATGGACTGGGGGCAGATGGAGAAGATGTCGTTTGCGGAGGACGCCACGAGGAGCTGGTCGGAGGGGATTCCGTTGGTTGCGGCGGTCATGATGGACTGCATGTCTGCGAGGGAGGCGAGGGAGAGGTCGTTTGAGTAGTATGCGATAGGCATGGTTCCGACGGCCTCGTTGAGGGGGGCGACGGATTGGTTCGGGGCGGCGATACCGTAGTTTTCGGTGGGGTAGAAGAGGGATTTGATGATTCCCTGGGCAAGTTAGTAAAGAGAGAGGAATGGAGGCGAGATACTTACCATGTAAAAGGTGGCCACGATGGGGATGATGAAGGCTCTGAGGAGCGTCCAGCCCCACGAGCGGGCCAGGAGAGTGAAGTTTTTACGGCATAGGGCGCGGACCTGGTTTTTCTTGTGGATGGGCCAGGCGGTTGTTGCGAGGAGCTGGGTTTGCTGGGAGGTGAGGTTGTCCATTGAGGAGGTTGAGAAGATGTCGTTACCCGCGTAAGACATTTTTTGGATGAAAAGGGTGGGTATGTAGAGAAGATTTGGATTGGGTGGGGATTTTGTATGGTTTATATACCCGAGGTTTGGTGAAAGGGGACGGCGGTTAAGGGTAGCAGCACAGCCTTCATATTTTGGCTGGGGACGCCAGTAAGCGGGCCAGACTTTGGCCCTTTGAAAGAAGCCCTTTGTTGCATAGCCATGGAGGGCAAGCAAGGCAGAAGACCGACGGAGCAATGGAGGAGCTTCGACTTGACGTCACGCGAAAAAGGGCAAGAAATAAAGTTGAGCAGCGACCGTTTATATTCCTCTTTAGGAAATTTGTGAAGCTGGCCGCGGTCAAAGCTAAGCCACTGCGCGCACCCGGGAAGGAGGTGGTCACCTATTTCAGTTGAAAAAAGGCTAAAGGGTTACCCAGAGAAAACTGCCTCATATACGCACACTTGCACAGCCTCCTCGCAGATAACAAAGAAATGTAACTAACCCCAACCCACAACTAACGCGCAGTTACTTTAAATAAAGTTAAGTTAATTTTATCTGAAACATTTCCACGTGACCTCCGCCTTTTTCTTTCTTTCAACTCCCCCCCCCCTTTTCCTTTCTTTCTTTGTTCACGTCTCTCATTTCTCATCTTCAAAGTTTAAAAATGAACCTCCTGTGGCATGTCAAAAAATCGTGTCTGGTCTGCTCAGATGTCCCCTCCTGTCCGACCTGCGCCGACGATGAAATCTGCCAAATGACCACCCAGTCATGCACCGCATGCCCAACCACCTACTGCGCCAAAATCTCATCAACTACCTCGTCCTCCTCGTCCTCCTCGTCCTCCTCTCCATCCCCGTCCCTCTCATCCTCAAACACTGGCGCCATCGTGGGCGGCGTCGTGGGCGGCCTCGCCTTCCTCGCCATCCTCTTCTTCCTGCTCTGGTACTTCTACATCCGCCCTAAAACCTGCCGAGCGGCTTACCTGGCCGCAAATACCACCCCGGGCACCGGCCCCTCCGATTTCCCCCAGGACCTCGCGGCTCTCCCCAAGTCGCTCTTCACGTACTCCCAGGACGACCCCTCGGCTCAGGACGAAAAGACCATCTCCAACAGAAACACGACCACCTCCTCCCACCTCAGCATCTCAACAACCTCCCTGGACCGCTCCTCCACCGTCATCCCCATCGCCTACATCCCAGGCGTCACCACCCGCGTGCCCTTGCCCCAGTCGCTCTCCCCTATCCCCGCGACGCCCTCTTCCTCGACCTCTTCCGCCACAAACACGTCCTCTCCTCGTATTGACCGGTCCTCCATTGCAACCACGAGCTACCGCGGGTCCACTGCGGCTGTGGCCACCGCAACGACCGTCACTGCCATTCCTGCAAGACCAATGCTCGTGGATATCGGCTCGTCCCATACAGTCATACCCCCCACCTATTCCCCTGCTGCTGCCGCTTCCACGCCCGTTGCTCAAACAGCCTCTCTGACCAATACTCCTGCAGCGCCCGCGGGTCGGGCCCTGACCGGGTTAGGTCTTCAGGCTCATTTGATTCCCGAGGAAGAGTACGACGACACCATGGACGATTACCAGGTCCACCAGGTCCGCCGCATCGAAGCGCCTCAAGTCTTTTCTTCCACGGAATCGTCCGTCTCTACCCACACCCATGGGGCTCTAAGCAGCAGTAGCGACATCATAGTCAACCCCATTCCCGCTTCGGACTCCTCCGACTCCTCCGATTCAGATTCCTCCGACTCCGATAGCGACGACGATTATGTAAGCAACACCCAACATACTGGCTATGAAATCCACCAGGTTAACACAACAACAATCACAAACATGGCCCAAAACTCGTACCCGGGACTGGTCTCAGGGACTCCCGTGGGCCCGCCCAGATTGACCCCCATTGCCTCGATTAGAACAAGCCCGACCAGTAGCTTTGTTAGTTATAAATCGGCTCGCCAGGGTTCTAATGCCGAATCGTCCTCGACCCAGATCCATGTACCTCCCAATCCCATAAACCCTAGAGAAGATGGGCCTCCCTTGACTAGTCCTTTTGATGATAAATTCCATATATAAAGATATATCTATTCATTTTTACATTTATACGTTTTTTTAGCCCGACGCCTTGGCCTTGGGCCCCCAGTTCTTGGTGGGATTCACCTGATACCGAACCAACTTGGACTTGCGGAACTCCTCAAGCTCCAGCGCCCTCGGGTGCATCTCGAAGTTAATGGCCTGGCTGGGCTGCGGGTCCTGCATAATGGCATACCCGGGGCTGCCCGGCTTTAGGTTCTTGGACACCTTGCCCTCCTGGTCCTTGATGACCCAGGCCTTCATAATGTCGAGAAGCACGCTGTGCGGCGCGTCGGTCTTGATGGCGCCGGCCTGCGCGTGCGTGTAGGAGACGCGGTAGCCCGCGTTGCATAGGGCAGACAAAAAGACCTTGTGCGGCGGCGAGGACGCGCGCAGCGTCGAGGCCAGCGACTGCACGTTGACGTAGAAGGGGATCTCGGGTAGCTCGTTGCGCGCGGCAGAGAGCATGCCCTGGATGCGCGGCAGCGTGCCGTAGAGCGGGGCCTGCGCGGCGTCGCCGGAAATGGACCCGTGCACGGCCAGCATCTCGTCGATAAAGGCCGGGTTGTGGATGGGCGCGCCCCACATGGGCCCGGCCACGACCAGCGAGCTGCGGCAGTGCGGGCACTCGGACCCGGGGGCCGTGATGCGGGCGTAGCCGAACTTGAACCCGGAGCCGTGGGCGGCCGGGGTGGCCTTGCCGAGGGGCTGGGAGAAGGTGGCGCCGCAGCCGCGGCAGTGGGCGACGGAGATCGTCTTGGAGGCGTTGAGCTTGACGGTCTGCGGGGAGCGCTTGACCTTGACGAACAGGCGGACGTAGAAGTCGATGGAGAGCGAGAGCTGGGGCTCGATGGCCAGGCCGTAGCGCGCGGCGGTGTTTGCGATGGTGGCCAGGACGAGCCGCAGGGCGGACTCGTGGCGGGCGTCGGAGTAGAGGGTCTGGCCGCCGTAGAGCGCGAAGCACTTTTCCGGGTAGCCGTTGCCGGCGAGCACGGCGAGGTCGGTGCAGGTGACGAGCAGCAGGCCGTCGGAGACGAGGGCCTGGACGGCGGCGTCGAGGAAGGGCGTGGCGGAGCCGTAGGGGTCGAGGTCGACGACGTGGACGGGGCTGGTTTTGCGCGAGTACATGAGGACGTTAGCGTCGCCGTGGACGGGGGCCACGCGCTCGGCGACGTTGGAGAACTGGGCGTTGGAGCGGATGGACTCGACGGCGGCGGCCGAGAAGTCGTTGGCCAGGACCGATTTGGCGGTGGGGATTTCGGCGGCGTAGCGGATGGCGCGCAGCCCCGAGGCGGAGAGGGCCTCGAGGATTTCCAGGTAGCGCGCGGGGTCCTGTTCGTCGTCGACGCGGGCCTTTTTGGGCTGTCGGTCGGGCTCTGCGGGTTTGGGAGTCGCAGAGCGCTTGCGGGCCTTGAGGTGGAGGTTGGACCACGCGCGGATGCCGACAATCGAGAGGTCTCTGTTGAACTGCTGGACGGGGTTATAGAAGACCTTGTCCTTGGGCATGAGGATGGACGCGGAGCCCTCGGCGACGACGGCCATTCCCTCGGGGATGGGGGCCGCTGCGGTTCCGGACGCGGCCGGGGGAGAAGAGACGAGGCCTTTGGCCATTTTGAGGAAAGATTTGAACAACGTTAGGTTGGCGCTCCAAGGGCTTGTTGAAACGTTCAGGTGAAAAAAAAAATTTTTCGATTCCAAGAGGGCTGGAAAAAAAATTTCCGTGTCATTACAAAAAGAGGAGGAAAACACAAAATGGGCTTAATGGACTATTTACAAAAAAATAAAAAAGTATACAAAACAAACAAACGGAAAGACGGTTTAGGCCGCCGGCAGAGCGGCATCGGGGATCTCGGGCGCCATGGGCATGGCCTGGGGAGCCATGATGCGCTGGAACGCAATGCCGACGCCCTCAAAGACGGCCAGCACGCAGGCGCAGGTGATGGCGCCGTTGCGGGTGGCCTTCCAGCCGCCGCGGATGGCCAGCGCGCCGCCCGTGAAGAAGCCCGCAATGATGGCGTTGAAGGGGTCCTCGGTGCGGCGGACGGCCTTGACGGCGCAGTCAAAGGTCGAGAAGATGCCGCCCCACACGCCAAAGTTGCCGCCGACGGTGGGCGCGCGCAGCTTGATGGCCGAGATGGCGCCCGCCCGGCGCTCGCCGTAGGGCGAGTTGCGGAAGCCCTTGATGGCGTGCCACACGGCGCCGCCCAGCACGCCCATGGAAAACGCGCCGCCAAAGTCGTTCAGGATGACGATGGGGCAGGGGTCTCTAGTTGTGTCGGCCATTGTGGGTTCTGTTGAGTTCTGGGAGGGTTTTGGTGGGTTTGAAGGTGGTGGTGGCAAAAAAAAAGTTGTGAGGGGGAAAAAAAAGTTGGCGGGAGGTGAAAATTTGCTGGTGGCGGTGAAGGCGGACTGGGAGGTACTGCGGGGGA
This sequence comes from Magnusiomyces ingens NRRL Y-17630, assembly GCA_900497715.1. Lineage (NCBI taxonomy): Eukaryota > Fungi > Ascomycota > Dipodascomycetes > Dipodascales > Dipodascaceae > Magnusiomyces > Magnusiomyces ingens. Next base: position 1,396,950 of record UIDE01000005.1, read on the forward strand.
GGTGATCCTGCGTATATTTGAGAACAAAATGAGACTTCGTACAACGGACTTGAAAATAAAACTTTAAAACAAACAACTTAAGACTTGGACTTTATTGCTTAAACCTTGAGACTTAAACCTCAGAAAAACAACCGCACCGCGGCAAACGCAACGTTGATGGCCACCCCGCCCAGCACTGACCGCCCCGTCCGGCGCGACGCAAGACTCGGCTCCTTCAGCAGAAACAGCGCAAACACCCCCAGAAACATCCCCGCAAGCAGCCCCACCAGGTCGTCCAGGTAGTCCCCGCGCGCAGGAACCGCCGCCGTCGAGTCCAGCCACCGCTCCTCCAGCTGCACCAGGTCCTCCGCAGCCCCTGCCGCACCCGCCGCTCCTCCTGCTCCCGCCCCGGCGCCTGCTCCCACCCCTCCAAGCTCCGGCGCGGCGCCCCCCACCGCCTGCAGCGCCTGCCGGTCCGCGTCCCGCGCGTCCGCAACGTCCCCGTACAGCCGCGCAAACTGCTGCCGCAGCTGCGCAACGTCCTCCTGAGAAAACCCGGCCGCAACCAGCCGATCAAACCCCCGTGGCTCCTCCAGCCCTGCAGACCCTGCCCCGCCCGCTGCCGCCGCAGACGACAGTTGCTCCCGGCTCTCGCGCTCCAGGTCCTCCGGCGACAGAATCTCGCCCACCGCGCAGTGGATGTACACTCGCGGAGGCGCCCCCGCCCGCGGAACCAGCGACGCCCCGTTGTCGAGCACCCGCCCGTTGGCAATCAGCCGCAGCCGCCGGTTCGTCAGAATCCCGCCGCCTTGTTCCCGGATGGTGGCCCGCAGCCAGGGCACCGTGGCCGCCGCGATATCCGGCACGTCCACGGTCAAGTCGGCGACCTTGGGCGTGCTGAACTTGACGATGATGGTAGTTGGTGGTGGCGTTGACATTTAAGGTATTTTTAAAATTGGTGTAGAATGTAAAAAAAAAACCTCCTTGCGAACACGTTTTTGTAATTTTTCTTCTTCCACCTCCTTTCCATCATCACCAACACCCCCCTCCCAATTCAATTCCCCAAAAACTAAAAATGCCCTCTAAAGCTCTCATCCTCGTCGGCGGCGGAACCCGCGGAACCCGCTTCCGCCCCCTCTCCTTGGACATCCCCAAGGTCCTCTTCCCCGTCGCCGGTAAACCCATTGTGTCCCACGCAATCGACGCAATCGCAGGCATCGACTCCATCAAGGAAATCCTCCTCATCGGCTTCTACGACGACGCCGTCTTCAAGGACTTCATTGCCGCCGCCCAGAAACAGTACCCCGGAATCTCAATCAAGTATCTCCGCGAGTACAAGGCCATGGGCACCGCCGGTGGGCTCTACCACTTCCGCGACGAGATCCTCAAGGGCTCGCCCTCCAAGTTCTTCGTCATCCACGCCGACGTCTGCTGCTCCTTCCCCCTCAAGGAAATCGACGCCCTCTACCGCCAGAAACAGGCCAAGGCCGTCATCCTCGGCACCCGCGTCCACAAGGACGACGCCCGCAACTACGGCTGCATCGTCGCAGACCCTAAGACCTCCCGCGTTCTCCACTATGTTGAAAAACCAGAGTCCAAGGTCTCCACCCTCATCAACGCAGGCGTCTACCTCTTCGACAAAACCATCTTTGAAACCATCGCAGAGGCCAAGGCCGCCCGCGACGAGGCTAGCGCCTCCCGCTTCTCCGACGACGACCAGGACGTCCTTCGTCTCGAGCAAGACGTCCTCGTCCGCCTCCCCCAAACTGGCTCCTTCTACGTCTACGAAACAAAAGACTTTTGGCTCCAAATCAAAACCGCCGGCTCCGCCGTCCCCGCAAACTCCCTCTACCTCCAGAAGCTCTTCCAGGCAAACCCCTCCGCCCCGGGCCTCCGCGCCCCCTCCTCCACCATTGTCCCCCCGGTCTTTGTCGACCCCTCCGCCCAGGTTGACGACTCCGCTAAGCTTGGCCCCAACGTCTCAATTGGCCCCGGCGCTAAGGTCGGCCCCGGCGCCCGCGTCCGCGACTCAATCATCCTCGGCGGAGTCGAGCTCAAGCACGACGCCGTCGTCCTCAATTCCATCGTCTCCTCGGACTCCAAGGTCGGCGCCTGGGCCCGTGTCGAGGGCACCGGCCACCACACCCCAGCCTCCAGCGCTCCTGACGGCATCACCATTCTGGCCTCCAACGTCTCTGTTGCCGACGAGGTCCATGTCCAAAACGTCTTGGTTCTGCCCCACAAGGAAATCAAAACTGATGTCAAGAACGAGGTCATTATGTAAAGTGTATTAGTAGTATAAACATACATTATCTATAGTAAAATATCTTCAGTATCTAACGTGCCCATGATTTCGGGTTTTTTGGCCTTCTACCAAAAAATAATTCTGGTCACTTTCTTTCCATTGTTCCAAAAGTGGTAATTTTATTTCCATTGATTCAGCAAGTGCTTTTCACTCAACCTCCTACCAACTCTAAAGCAGGATTCGCGTACTCTAGTTTTGTCTTGAATTCTTGGGGTATCATTACAATAGAACCAGCATCTTTTAAGTTAAGCATTTTGTATTTTAACAGCAAAAATACTCTTTTCCTGAGCAATCCATAGCTGACCAAAAGAAGTCATTTTGAGTTGGATCAAGAACTTCAGCCATTTATAAGTTTTAGTGTGAAAAAAGTTTATTAAAGTTACTGCAAATCGGCATGGCTCATTAATTCTGGGGGAAATGCTCCAGATGGTTTTGCACCTTTGACGACGCATACACTCGAAAATTATCAAGCAAACAAACTGAAAAGAGAGTTAGAAAGTCATTTTCACCCATCTTTTGCTTTTTGAAACAAAGAGCACCTGAAAATGCCTCTTTAAACTGTTCAAGTACCTGCTCAAAGACTTTTAAAAACTTTAGATTTATCAAAAGCCGCTTTATCTTTTTTAGCATCGGAAGAGAAAATTCAGTTAACTGTTTATTTCGCGTGAAACGAATGTCTCCGTAAACACTATAATTGGTATTATCAAATGAGACGCGTGAATTGAGTATATTAAGAAGATCGCTATAAATAGTACTCTTTTAAAAGACCAGGGAATGGTCCCAAAAGACCAAACAATTCATCGGGAGATAAAATGGCAAGATAATTGTAGGTATTCATAGGCTTATTATCGTTGTTTAAACCCCCTTTTAAAGCATGTCCTAGTCTCGATATTCTAAAGGTTTTATCATGAAGCAAAAAACGTTTTCCTCTTTAGCTCCTGTTTCTCTGATGCGTTGGGAATAGTAGCTTACTCTTCCTTGGGTAAGAAAAGGGCTGTTTTTAAAATCTAACACGATACCTACTGCAAATGCAGTTCATCATATCGTTTAGAACATATTTGACAGTTGAAGCAGTTCTCTTCCAGACATGCAATTAGAAAATCGAGACAACAGCAGTAAACCGGCTTCCTGGTTGTTGATTTTTTTATGTTTTCCTTCAAACTCGCTTAGATCCAACAAGTTTTTAAATCTCTATGCAATCAAAATGGAAAAAAGCAACAAGAACACTGTTACTATTATTGATTAAATAAGATTTTGGGGCTAATGGCTTTTCCTGGGCCTTTTTTTAAACGATTTTTCATCAGTGACTTATTCAGAGCTTGTAGATATCTCTCCCGCTTCACAAGAGCTGTACGCCGGTTTATTTGAATTCCTGCTTTTGGGTTCGACACATGATTTTTTAAATTACTTAATCGTTCGGCAATATCTCGTCACGCTCTTCTGCGCTTTTGCTTCTGAATTTGTTCATAAATCAAGTGTTTATTTCGCTTGTAGTGCGTAGTTTGTTTCATATTGTTCTTCTTCATTATTTGGCATCATATGAATAATCAGCACTTAAAGAAGATTCTGGGGAAGACGGAGGATTTCCAATAGGGGAGTTCCAGTTTCCGAGATAGCGAAATTAAAAGCATGGCCAGGTTAAGGGTTAAAGCGCAGGTTCCCAAAAATGGGCGAATTGCAAAACAGCTCGCAAATCACGTAATTTTTTATTTCAACAGAAATAATTTATTGTGAATTGTTGTTGACTTTTAATTTAAATGATTTCTAAACAGTTGCATTGTTTGTTTGTTGTTTGTTTTTATTCAAGGGTTATAGAAATATATAACATCAGCGTCAACGCTATCCTTCTTGTTCTACCTATATAAGTATCCATCATTCTTTGAACTTTTTATTCAGTTTCAAACATGCTTCTCCAACAGCCCGAAAATAAATCCTGATGCCAGCTTACGAGGAACAGGGAGCCTAAGCCAAACCTTCCCAATCTATTTCCACTTGTCTTCATCAACGCTTTTAAAGTTTATTTCTTATTCTCTCCAAACAGACATAAAGCGTGCAATCTCTTGCAAGCCAATTAGACTGTTTAAGAGGGTCGACATGTCCATTTCAGGAGATATCCTTCTGAGTCCTTTTCTTTTTTCTTCCAACAGAGGGCACTCAACCAGAATGTGTCTAACTGTTTCCAGCTCGCCACATTCACAGTCGTAGCTATCCTTTTGAATGCCGAACTTTTTGAACCATGCGCCAAAATTGCCATGGCCCGTGCGGAATTGAGTAATAAAGCTCAAGGTTCTGCGACTATCTTTCTTCATAACCACTCCCGTGGTCATTTTAGAAGATTATCAGAACAAGGTGTTTCTGCCGTAATATCATGGTACCATTGATCTTTCTTGCTATGCCAATACGCGTCTCGCCATTTTTCTATCGCTTGCTTCTTGAGAATCGCAATAAGCTGACTCTGAAGTAGCTCACGAGTAACCGGTCCAAAAACTGGTTTCTTTCTCGTTTTCATCAAATTCTTTATTACCACTTTCTGTCTTCTTCTGCCTCTAAATAAACCGAGGTTAATTTAGCGATAGGAGAATTCTCAATTAAGGTCAACAAATGTTCCTTATTGGATTAGTGTTACTGATGTTCAAATGAAGGCGGATGGCCTTTCTTGCGATCATAAAATTTAGTCTGATGCTATATGGCATAACACCGGCTTCTTTCTGTAATACCGCGATAGGAGTAGTACGATAAGCACCAACTACCCTTCTTAATGCCATGTTTTGAGCAACTTCAAGCTTATGAATTTCACCTTTAAGGATTTTGTGAAACCAAATTTCCATGCCGTATTCAATGATTGGTCTAACACATGCGATATACAAAGACCTCACAGAAGATCCTCGCATACCTCTAAATGTTCCACCAAGTCGCCAAATGGCTCCTATTGCTTTCCTTGCCTTGGTTATCTTACTCATAATATGAGATTTGAAATCCAGGGTATTATCAAGAATGATTCCAAGTAACTTGACTTCCTTTTGGGTTTGAGGTGTTCTCCATTTGGTAGAGTCAGCTGTGCTTTTTGGTCGCTGGCTTTAATATTTTTTGCAAAATGAATAAAACCCAATTTATCTCCAAGATCAATTTTTGTCATTCTTGACTTTGCCCATTCACAACATTTAGCCAAAATGTTGCTGAGTAGCTCAGTGTTTTTGTCTATGGTGCCTTCAACTGTGATTGTAACATCATCAATAAATCCAAAAGCTTTTCCTCCCCATTGCTGGATAGCCTTATACATTGGCGTGGAATATATTAGGAACAGTAAGGGGGATATAGGAGAGCCTTGTGGGATTCCAGTACTGATTTTTTGAACTGGACCTTTTCTTCGATCCATGAGCATACTGGCTTCTCTCTGGCTAATAAATTGGTAAGTCCAACTTATCAACGCATTGGGTAGCCCCATGTTTTCCATTGTTTCAGCGAGTATGTTTCTATTTACATTATCAAAAGCACCTTGAATGTCAATCAAAATAGCAGAGATTTTTTCTCGGCTTGTTTCGATTCTTTGGACAAGCTCCAAAACGGCATCCGTGGCACAATAGCCTTTTCTGCCTCCATATTGCTCTGGTGGTAGAAGTTTAACGGTAAGTTTAGTCATTCTGGTTTGCATGATTTTTTCCAAAACCTTGGAAGGTATCTTAAGCAACGATATAGGCCTGTAAGCTCTAGGTTTAGAGTAATCAGGTTTTTTAGGTTTGGGTATTACCACAATAATGCCATGTCTCCAGACTTTTGGATGATATCCAAAGTTGACACAAGCTTGTAGTAGTTTAAAAAATCTGATTTGGTAGTCTTTATTCTTCCATGCCTTTTTTAATACTAAGCCAGTTATGCCATCATCTCCAGCAGCTTTATCATTTGGGGTATTCGCCAAAGCAATTTCGACTTCCTTAATATCCAGTTTAGGCCATCTTGAGTCATCATCAATCTCAAAATGTTTGTCCGGGCCATGATCAATTTCCGGCAATAAAGCCTTCCAAATCTCATGCCTTTTTTCCTCAACTGTAGTTGTAAGGGTGCCGTCTTCTTTTCTTATTTGTGGTATAATGGTATCGTTACCTTTGGGGTTAATGTATCTTAACACCCTCCAAATGTCGTTTTCTTCCAAACCAGATAAAAATTTATTCCATTGTTCAGAACTAGCTTCACGCAAGGAGCGGTCAAAATCTCTTGTTGCTTCTTTTGCTTCTTGTATTTTTTGCTTTTTTAAGGCAAAAGTTGGTTGTCTAAGACGAGCCTCACGTTTAGCTTTAAGCGCAAACTCTAACTTTTTCCTGAGTTCGGCATTCCAATATCGTTTAGATTTTCGGACTAATTTGATTTTTTCCATTGAAGAAGCCATGGCTTTTTTAATGACATTTTCTAGGATTTCAGCTTGACTGTCAATTTGGTCTAAACTTTTCAGAGCTTTGTCATGCACATTAAGAGTTTTAATGGCATTCGAAAGTTCTTGTTCAAATTTATCCCAGTTGGCTTGTTGAATATTTAGTCGTTCAATTGAGGTTAATTTTTCTTCCTCGTGTTGGTGTTGAAAAAAGGAAAGATCCCATTCAACAATCGCATGATCACTCAGCGAGTTTTCATCAATTTTCCTGAAGATAATTCTGTGAAGTAAATTTACAGAACAATAAACAAGATCAATAGTGGTTTTGTTTCTATAAGTTTTTCTGTTTGGTGGAGTGATTAACATCATGTCATTTTCATGAAGCCAATCCACAATTTCATTTGTATCAGCATCTGGATTACTTTCGGTTTCCCACTCCCTATGATGTAGGTTGTAGTCTCCCGCAATAATCAGCCTGTCATATTGTCCTTGGACCTCTTTCTTTAGAATTTCTAAAGCTGGAGGTTCAGGGAATTTTTTCGATGGTTTAGGTTGGTTATAGACATTTACAAGTGTAAAATCTTTAACCATGATGGTAACCATATCTGTATTCGTAAGTTTTTCAATTTTTGTAGTAACAGCTCTGAGGTCAGAGTTGGATCTTATGTAAGTGATAGCTCGGCATGGAGTATTTCCATTTTGTGCAATAGCATAAATGGGGATCCATTCTTTGTGGTTAATAGGACCATATTTGCTGAAGTAAGGCTCCTGTAACAGCAAGATATCAGGTTCTTTTTCGTCTAAAATAGTTTCGGTAATTGATTTCGACTTATGACAATTTAGTTGGAAGTAAACAGTTGCATTTATTTATTATTATTTATTTATATTCAAGGGTTATAGAAGTATATAACATCAGCGTTATCGCTATCCTTATAATTTCTAACTAATGTGTGTCGGTCATGTAGTACCTTTTCAGTACAAGTGTCTGTCAGGACGTCTCGGATAGCCCGGAGCGCATGGGCCCTGATGCCAGCTTACGAGGAACAGGGGTGAATCAGTATGTCGATCCCAAACCTTCCCGACCCAATTTCCACTTATCTTCACAGACGCTTCACGGAAAACCGTGATTTTATTTCTTATTCCGCCCTGCCAGAGATACGGCCCGCAATCACCTGCGTAGCTAATTAGACTGACAGGACGGTCGGCGGTTAGGCCCTTTATGTCGGACTATGGTAAGCTCCCGCAAACCATTTAAAGAGTGGGTGGTGTGGGGCTCGAACCCACGCCTCTCGCATATAGCGAACGTCTTTTCCAACTCGACTAACCGGTCCCACTCTAAACAGTTGCACAAGATAACGGAGAAATATCAAACACAGTTCTTTATGTTTTTAATTTACATTGTATTTTTTAAATTTTTACAATTGTCATTTAGTCAAGCTGGTAACAGCTGGAGCCTTTAGAAACAGCCAAAACCGCTGGGTTTTACATTCCGTTGTTCGAATCCCTGCTGAACTAATTATATATTTTATTTATTCGATAAGATCTTTATCAAAACATTAAAAAAAAAAGCACTGGCTCCTTCCAAACTTTCAGTGTAAACAAGGGCAAACTTAAAACGACGTGATGTGGATGTTGTTTATCTATTGGCGTCCAAACAGTTCTTGTAAACCGTTTATAAATACCATCGATCGGATAGGTGTAAAGCTAAGATGACTAGCCCCCATTCAAAAAATCTTGAAAACTTTTAACAAACGATTTCCTTTTGTTGCTTGTTTCTGGCTTCCGTAGAATGAGACCTGTCCAGTTTAGTGTACCTCCGGACTGTTGATAGTGCCTTAGATGCGGGCCCTTATGTTGGATGGGCTTATCGCGGGAGAGCGTTGCAACCGATTGCAATTCCTAGCTCCGTTTGGCATACAAAATCAGGCGCATTTTATCCTACGAGTAATCGCCAACGATATTCAAACACTTATCTATGGAAATGAATTGAATGTGATTCACCCAATTTTGCTTTGTATTCGGGCATTGACAACTCTTTTTTCTGGCTTTATTAAATTCTTCTGTATCGATTTTACATGGCCCACTTTTTTTAATGTGATGTGAAGGCCTTTATCAAAGCCCCTTTTGAAATCCCTACAAGACCCCTTTCTAATACCAATCCTAAATCCCAACTGGTCTTCTACACACAACTGACGGCTCCTGTATGCCTTGTGAAAACGCGGTAAAAGTCCTGGCCAAGTTACCGACTCCGATAACACCTTACCCACAGTATCCCGCCTTTTCGCGGCTGCCCCCAAACAGGCCTCTTTTTTTCCTTAGCCGGCCATTATCGTCTGAGATACCCGGTAACCTACCCCCTCTTTTTTCAGCTCTGGAACTCCACTTTCCCGAGAATTTTTTTTTCCTCTTCATTTTTGTTTCTCCTCCCTCCACCACTTCCTTCCTCCAACCACATCACCCCTCAAACAAATCACCACCACCAAAATGTCCAACGACGCTAGTAAGTCCTCCTCAGTTGAATCAGCAATCTCTGCTAATCATCCTCCTAGAGCCTCTTCCCTTCCACTACCAGTTCGCCGCGGGCGCCGTTGCCGGCATCTCGGAGATCCTGGTCATGTACCCTCTCGATGTGGTCAAGACCCGCATGCAACTCCAAGTCAAGGGCCCCAATGGTGAAGAGGCCTACAAGAACATGTTTGACTGTCTGGGCAAGATCGTCAAGCAGGAAGGCTTCTCGCGTCTTTACCGTGGTATCAGCGCTCCTATTCTCATGGAGGCTCCTAAGCGTGCGACCAAGTTTGCTGCCAATGACGAGTGGGGCAAGTTTTACCGTAACCTGTTTGGAATCGAAAAGATGAACCAGCCTCTCGCCATTCTCACTGGTGCTACTGCTGGTGCCACAGAGTCCTTTGTCGTGGTCCCCTTCGAGCTCGTCAAGATCCGTCTTCAGGACAAGTCTTCCAAATACAAGGGCATGATTGACGTCTTCCAGGCCATTGTCCGTCAAGAGGGTCTGCTTGCTCTTTACAACGGTCTGGAGGCCACCCTTTGGCGCCACATTTCCTGGAACGCCGGCTACTTTGGGGTCATCTTCTCGGTCCGCGATTTGCTGCCCAAGCCCGAAAACAATTCGGCCAAGATCCGCAACGATCTCATCTCTGGCGCCATTGGCGGTACTGTCGGCACCATGGTCAACACTCCCTTCGATGTCGTCAAGAGCCGCATCCAAAACACTACACGCGTTGCTGGCGTCATTCCCAAGTACAACTGGACCATTCCTTCGGTCGCCCTTGTCTACAAGGAGGAGGGCTTTGGAGCGCTCTACAAGGGCTTCTTCCCCAAGGTTCTGCGTCTTGGACCCGGCGGTGGTATTCTGCTGGTGGTCTTCACAGCGTGCATGGACTTTTTCCGTACCCTACAGAAATAGAAAACCTTGGTCATGTGACTTAAAAATTTTTGAAAATATAAAAACTATTCACTGCCACCATTTTTTTTTTTTTACTCCATCACCTATTCTCAATATATATTTCTATACACTAATATACACCCTTTAAAAATCACCCAAAAATGCTCAGAATCGCCACCACAAAATCCGCTCTACGGCAACAGCAGCAACTACAGAAACATCTCCTGCTGGTCGCAAGAGCCCAAAGTAGATCCTTGTCACTGTTTCCATGGCCGTTCCAGCAACAACAGCAACAACAACAATCGCCCCAGAACCTATCATCAGCTCTTCATGCAAAAGAAACTCAAGCAAATAGGGCCCTCGCAAACCCCGCCATCCAGGCTGATTTCCTCAAAACCCTGCTCGCTGCAAACTACCCCCATGTGGTCATCTCACGCTACGAAACCCCCTCCGTCGCCCGATCCCCTGAAGCTGCCCAGGTCTACATTGCTGCTTTGAGAGCCGTCGGCGACTTTGACAAGGCGGCCCAAGTGGCAGCCTCCCTGGACCAGGGTGGCATTGTCGGTGCTGGTGCTGGTGCTGGTGCTGGTGCTGCAAACAGCGCCTTCTCGGCCGCTGCTCTTTCCGCCCTCCGTGGAACCTCTGCGGAACCCATCCACGTTGTCATCAACGAGTCGCCACTGGCCACCATTCTCAAATGGCTTAAATGGCTCATCCCCATGGGTCTCGCTGGCTGGGGTATCATGTCAGGCCTCTCATTTTTCTCCGAATCCACCCCCTCCATCTTTAAGGGTGGAGCATCTACTGAAATCTCCTCGGCAAAAATCATTGATGATCCCAACGGAACCCAGTCCTCGGTGCGCTTCTCCGATGTCCAGGGCGTTGACGAGGCACGCGCCGAGCTTGAAGAAGTGGTTGATTTCCTCAAGGACCCCTCCAAGTTCACCGGTCTTGGAGGCAAACTACCAAAGGGTATTTTGCTAACAGGTCCCCCAGGTACTGGTAAGACGCTGCTTGCCCGTGCTGTGGCGGGCGAGGCCGGCGTGCCCTTTTTTTTCATGAGTGGCTCCGAGTTTGACGAGCTGTACGTTGGTGTCGGAGCCAAGCGTGTGCGCGAGCTCTTTGCTGCCGCACGTGCCAAAGCCCCGGCCATTGTTTTCATTGACGAGCTGGACGCCATTGGAGGCAAGCGAAACCCCAAGGACCATGCCTACTCCAAGCAAACCCTTAACCAGCTGCTGGTTGATCTCGATGGCTTTTCGCAAACAACCGGCGTCATTTTCATTGCGGCAACAAACTTCCCTGAGATGCTCGACAAGGCCCTCACGCGACCTGGCCGCTTCGACAAAATTGTGCACGTGGATCTGCCGGACGTGCGCGGCCGAATCGCCATTCTTAAGCACCACATGAAGAAGGTCGAAACCGCCAAGGACGTCGACCCCTCCGTCATTGCGCGCGGCACCTCCGGGTTTTCGGGCGCCGACTTGATGAACCTTGTCAACCAAGCGGCCATCCATGCCTCTCAGGAAAAGGCCATGGCTGTGAATATGCAGCACTTTGAGTGGGCCAAGGATAAGATTTTATTGGGAGCCGCTCGCAAAACAATGGTTCTGACAGAAGAGTCACGCAAAAACACGGCATTCCACGAGGCTGGCCACGCCATCATGGCGCTGTATACCCCTGGAGCCACCTCCCTGTATAAGGCCACCATTCTCCCCCGTGGCTCTGCCTTGGGCATCACGTTCCAGCTGCCCGAGATGGACAAGTATGACCAGACCCGCAAGGAGCTGTTGGCTCGTCTGGACGTGTGCATGGGCGGACGAGTTGCAGAAGAAATGGTTAACGGGCCTGAGAATGTGACTTCTGGGTGCTCGTCGGACCTCAAGGCAGCCACGCAAGTGGCGCGCGCCATGGTGACGTCGTTTGGCATGTCGGATGCCATTGGCCCCGTGCAGCTGTCTGAGGACTGGAACGACTGGTCGGCCAGCACGCGACACTCGGCCGAGCAAGAGATTCGACGGCTGTTGGTGGAGTCTGAGGACCGCACACGGTCGATGCTCAAGGATCGACATGTGGAACTCGACCGGTTGGCCAACGGGCTGCTTGAGTACGAGACTTTAGACAAGGAGGAAATCGAAAAGGTGGTTGCGGGTACGAAGCTTGATAAGGAGAAGACCGTGACCAACACTGTGGTCAAGAGTGATGATATTAGAGACAAGCGGGATGGAAGCAGCGGAGACAAGGACAAGGCTCGAAAGCCGGTTGGGGTTCCATCTGGGGCCATTCCAGGGCCTGCGTTGGAGCAGTAAGTGATGGAGCCGAGTAACATGTACTGCCTTTGTAAATACTATTTACTAAATATTTTTTTATTATTGTTTTTAGTTTATATACATGTATAAATTAAGAAATGACCAAAGTGAAGTATATTTTTTTTGAAAAATGAAATTTGAAATTTGAAAAATCATGATTCAAGCGTGTCTGAATGGGATATGAGACCAGATGCCGAAAGGGGAAAAAGTAAAACGCGGCCGATTTTCGCAGACATATTAATAAGCCATGACTAAGTGTTACATAACACGGTAACGCAATAGCTACAAAAGCCGTTTTTTGGGGGAGAGCCGTTGATCTAAAACTAGTTAGTTACATTGAAAGGCCCTTGTAACAAAATATGCAAGCCTCTGCCAGACATAAATGGCCGTCCGAAAACAGATGTCTTGTTTCCTGATTTGGTGGGGAAGAAAAAAAGTCTCGTACAAAGACCGGGTGCCCATTACGAGTTAAGAAAAATCGCGCGCACACAAACGTTGGGCTTCTCAAGAAACAGGTCCCGTAAACGTTGGTCAGGTCATTTGAACCCCATGAGGCTTAGGACCTCTCCTGGCTACAGGTCGCGGGATATGTCTCTCCCTCCACAGCGTAGCCAGCCATGGAACTCGGTACAGTGGTCTGTAGAATGATGAGCATTAAATGAGAGGGGCGTTTCAGGAGGGTCCTCCTTCACAGGAAAAGCTGCTCCCAGTAGCATGATTAAAAAAAAGGCCAGCCGAGAAAGGGGTCCAGTTCATGCGTACGAGGTTGGTTTGGGTTTGGGAAGAAACCAAATTAAAAAAAATTTAAGGACTTTAGTGGGCTTGGTTAAGGTCTTTAAGGACTTGTTTACATTCCAATGGCTTCAACTAGACCCCAACGGCATTGCTAAAAAACCTTAAAAGGCATAGTAGGTTTTTGTTAGTATTCAAACATGTATTAAATAAGTTATAAAAAATCTCTATAAAACTCAAGAAGAAAAAACCGTGTACAACCAAAGAGAAAAAAATATACAAATGAGATAAGAGGATGCATTACTTTGGTATCCCCCCTACATCCCCTCAATTCTCTCTTTTAAACAGTCAGCATGGCAATGACAACAAAGCCAGCAAGACCCAAGAAAGACGAAGCGACAAGCTTGGCACCGGCACCAGTGGCAGCGGTGGTGGCAGCAGAAGAGGAGCTGCCGGTGGTAGTGGAGTCGCTGCCCTGGTCGAAGCCGCCGTTAGCAGTGGTAGTAGCCTCAGCAGATGAGGACTCGGCGGCGCCAGTGGAGGAAGCTGCTTCAGTGGAAGTGGTAGCCTCGGAAGAGTCGCTGGAGGCGGCAGAAGAGGATTCAGTGGCAGAAGAGGATTCAGCGGCAGAAGAGGAGTCAGCGGCAGAAGAGGAGTCGGAAGCCGACGAGGTGGCCTTGGAGGAAGTGGCCTTGGAGGAGGTCTTAGCAGCTGAGCCAGTGGCATCAGCAATGGACTCAGAGGAGGTGGTGGTGGCCTTGGAGGAGGTCTTGGCGGCAGAGCCAGTGGCCTCAGCCAACGATTGGGTAGAGGTCTTGCTGGAAGAAATGGAAACAACCGAGGCATCAGCAACAGACTCGGTGCTGCTGTCGCCGGCACGGTTCTGGTTGGAGCCGGCGGCAACGCCGGTGGGAACGGAGCCCGAGACGCTCTCAAGGTTCGAGTCGGAGCCCTTGTTGACGTCGAAACCAACGGCCTCAAAGGAGCCCAACACAGTGCCGTCACCAGAGAGCTGGATGCTGGACTCGAGACCGTTGGTGTCAATGTACTTGTAGGAGTTGCTACCGGTGGAGGAGGTGTTGGAGGGAGCGTCGTAGCAGGAAATGGAAACATCCTTAAGAGTCACGTAGAAGTAGCCGGGGTCCTGGATATCGGCAGCGTTCCAGTCAATAGAGCCACCAGCCCAGTCAACGGTACCCTGGGGGTTAAGGTCGGAGCCACCGGGCCAGATGGAAATCTGGATGATGGAGGGGGTCTGGGGGAACTCGTAGTTGCCAGAGGTGGCGTTGTAAGTGTCGGCCTTGTAAAGGACGCGGGCGGTTTGGCCATCGACGGCCCAGGTGATGGAGTCCTCTGTCCAGTCGACGGTGTAAGTGTGGTAGTTTTCAAAAGTGTCGGAAAGCGAAACGTTGCGCGAGTTGGTGTAGTTGAGGTCGCCCTGCCAGTAAAAGTTGGTTTGGCCCGACTCGAGGAAGGAGCCAATGAATTCGTAATCAATTTCGTCCTTGACGGGAGACATGAGGATAAAAGCGGAAACAACACCCTGGGTGCGCGAGGTTTTCAAGGTCGCAGACACCTTGCCGTACCAAACGGCACGTGTCGAGGAGAGAACGGTACCGTAGGAGCCATTGGCCATGGTCAGAAGAACATTGTCATTGTAGGAAAGCACGTCACCGTTGGTCACAAAGTCGTATGAAGCGGGGTCACCCAGGTACTTGGACTGCTGAACAATATTGTCAGTCGAGGTGAAGGTGATGTCCTTGGTCTGGCAGATGGGTAGTGGCATGCATGCTGAGATGTTGTAAGAGAATCGGGGGTCGCAGGCAGCCAGACAGTAAGCGCCGGTACCGCAGACACCGTACTGGGAGCAGCAGGGCGCGTCTTCGGGACATTTGTTGTTTGCGTCGCAAGAAATAGAGTCGGCCATAACTGCCGTTGCAGCCGAAATCAGGCCGGCAATGAGGTATGAAAGTTTCATGGTTGTATGTGTATGTATATAGATATCTATCTATATCTAAAGTCTAGATGGATTGAGTGTATATATGAAAGAAACAAAATAGAAAAAAAAAGAAGGGGGAATTCAAGTAAAATTTTTAAAATCGCGGATTGGGGCCCCCTTTTATATCCTCCTGAAATATTCAAATGTTGGCTGCTAAAAATAGATGATGGGCAGCCCACAAAGCTGCTGCAAACAAACGCGTTTTAAAAAATTGCACAGGTATTTAATCATACACGTAAATAGTTACGTAAGCCCTATAAGGTCCTTCTATACGTACAAATACCCTCCCATACTCTTAGAACCGCGGCCGGCGCTTGCGTCCCGAGTACCGACTGTCCTCCTTGACTACCTTTCCACGGAGCTTCTGGAGCTCCTTCTTGCGCTTGATAAAATCTTTCCGAGTCTCGCCATTGCGCGCGCCGTTTTTCTTAGACCGTCTGACGGCCTCGTCCATGGTCACTCCCGTGAGGTTGATCTGCTCGTCCTCGTTCTCCACCTGGCCGGCTGTCAGCACCAGGTAGTACTTTGTGTTTTTCTTGGACTCTGGGTCGTCCACCACCAGGCCGCCGCCAAAGCCGGCCGTTTTGGCGGCCGCCAGGATCGCGTCCGTCTGCTTCTGGGACGTGGGGTAGAACTGGCAGCACACCTTACCGCCGCGCTTCAGCGCAGCAAAGAGCGTCCCGAAAAAGGCGGCCAGCCGGCGCTTGGGGTCGGCGTCGGCGCGGTCCGCGTTGCACAGCCACTGGATCGCACTGATGCTCACGGCCGCATCGAACACGCCGGCGCGGAAGGGCACGCCGGCCCCCATATCGGCGAGAAACAAGTCGCCGGCAACCTCTCTGTCGAGCGCGTTGGCCAGCATCGAGGCCGAGATGTCCATGCCAATCCACTCGTGGGGGCCCTCTTCGGTCAGAATCTCGCCCGACAGCCCGGACCCACAGCCAATGTCCAGAATGAGCTGGTGCGGGGGGAGGTTGAGCAGCTCCAGCGCGCGCAGCGTCATGGCCGCCTGGATTTGCTGGACGCGGTTGGACTGGGTATACTTTCTACTTTCGTCTTCATTGTAGAAGATTTCTGGGGGTGCCGTGAACTCTGGCCGAGACATGTTAGCGTGTTAAGGTGTAGTTGTAGCGACAAGTGTGAATGGAGAGGTTTGGGTGGGAAAAAAAAAAAAAAATTTTGCGTGAGGATATTACGTGAGCGCTTATAAATATTTTTGCATCACGTGAGTGCACAGCCGTGTGCGAATTTGGTAAGAGCTGTGTAGCTGCCATTTTGTCTAAAGCAACCCAAAGTCAAGCCAGCCTTTAAAAAGGGCAACGTCAACATGGCGACGTCATTTGAATCTTGAAGAAACCTGCTTAGAAAAAACAAACGTCTCCTCCAGAGAGAAACCTTAAAGAACGTGTTTGTGTCAAAGTCCCTTTCCTCCTAGCCCCCCCCCCTTAAATGCTCTCCTTTGGGGAAGAACGGCTAATGCCGCGTATTACGTAACTTCTTATCAATAACAGACGTTGTCAATTTACTACTCATAAAACTCCCACAACATCAAAACCTTCAAACATTTGAGTTTAAAATTTTTTATCAAAACCACCACCCCAACATCCCAACGCTCACATCCTGTAAAAATGCATACCCTCATCATCGATAAATCCCCCCTACTGCTCAGTCCTCCAGACACCTCGTCCAGGTCCCAAGTATACCCTCTTGCTCCTTCCCTCCAACAACCTCTGCTGTCTCTACTCTCCTCGCTCACCCGCCCCCTCGTCCCACAAACCCTCGACCCGTCCCAATACTACTGGTCTTATGCGTCAGGCAAGCCCATCCAGCCCGCCACGCGTGTCGACGCGCTGCCCACAGGCATCATCCGCGTGCGCTTCAACCTGCGGCTGCGCGGCGGCAAGGGTGGTTTTGGCACCATGCTCAAGGCGCAGGGCGGCAAAATGTCCAAGCGCCGACGACACAACCGACAGGGAGGAGCCGCCGGAGCAGGCCCGGACCCCACGGTCAACGACAACTTCAAAACCCTGGATGGCCGCCGCTACAAATCGTTCAGACAGGCAAAGGAGCTCGCCGCGTACATGGACTCGCGCAATAAAAAACGCGAGGCGGCCGTCGCCGCGAAAAAGGAAAAGGCCCTGGAGAAAATCAAACGGGCTGATAATATGTCGTCCAGCCGTAAAGCTCTCGTTGATCCCGACTTTCAAGATGACGTCGAGGTTGCCACTGCTGCAATAAAGGAGTCCACGCTGGCCGCAGTCTCCTTCGCTAAACTAGCAACAGCTGCAGCTGACAAAACTCCCAGTCCTACCAAGAAACAAGATTCCCCAAAGTCTATTTCCTCTGGCGCCTTTTTTGAAGAAGATATAATTAGCAGCAGCGATGATGATGACAAAGATTCCACTTAATTCTAAATATCTCTCAAAAAGAAAATAAAAAACCCCTTTATGTGCTATTAATATTATTATACCATCTATTTTCATTCATAATCCTCATCTTCTCCGTCGTCTTCGCCGTCATCTTCTTCGCTTCCTCCTCCCCCAACATCCTCTTCCGGCTCCTTATTGTATGCCAACAAGTTTATCGTTCTTGGCCTCAAAAAAAGCGACGACCGTGGAATGGCTCCGTGAGTACCTCTGCTCAACAGTCGCTCAATTGCTTCCTCAGGCCCGTCGCCTTGTGCCATAAACTGCGCCATAATCCCCGCAACAATCGGCGCAGACATGGAGGTCCCCGACAGCGCCATGGTCGGGGACTCCTGGTGCGGAGACAAGCTCACCACGTACACCCCGCTCGCAAAAATGTCAACACACCGGCCCCAGTTGCTAAACGACGCCACCGCATCGTACCGGTCATCAACCGCGCCCACAGTCACCACCCGGCTGGCGCTGGCGGGCGAGTAGTTGCACGCGGCACTGTTGGCATTCCCCGCCGCAACAACAACAAGCAGCCCAGACTCAACGGCCGCGTTCACAGCGTCATTCAAAACCACATTGTACGTGGCCCCCACACTCAAGTTTGCAACAGCCTTGCGTCGAGTCCCTATCCGATGGTTCACGGCGTAATCTATTCCGGCAATCACTGTTGACAAGTTCCCCACACCTGAGCCTTGTAGCACCTTGAGATCAATGAAGCGGGCCTGTTTGTAAACTCCGTACCCACGCGATCCCACCAGTCCAGCAACATGTGTTCCTAACAGAGTTAAAAATGTACTTATATATCTTAAATACTTACCATGACCATTGCTATCGCCAATGCCTTCTCCTGTAAAGTCCTTTTGAAATGTAACTCGACCTTCAAGTTGGGAATGGTCTTTGCGGACACCTGTATCTACAACATAGACATCCACCAATTCCTTTGGGGTCCCAAAGTACTCGTACGTAAACTTATCTAAATCACAAATCCAAGATTTTAGTTAGTCAAAAAATCTCCATCTAGCTTGATACCTCTCATCCTTTTCTCCCCCTTTACCAGTCACTTGAAGTCGCTGTCGTTGTTGAATTCTAGCAAGATGTCTGGGCGCGTTTCTCTGCACTTCCATCGCAACCACATCCTCTTCTTCGCCATCTGCTGCCCCTCGCAGCTCAAACTCCTCGGTCGTCATCACCTGCGTGTCTGGAACAATGCTCTTCACAAACGGGTTATGCTGCAAAGCACGAATAACATTCAAATTGAAGTTACCAGAAAACCCAACAAAGTCTCCAAACGAGTAGACCTGCCCCACGTGCCGCATAATCTGCGGGTACCGGTGGAAAAACGTCCCAACAGTACTTGATGAAGATAACTTGACTATAATATTGGCCTCAACTGTCGCCAAAAGGCACACACATACGTTTAAAAGGTACGCTCTAAAGAGTTTCATTGTAATTGTTGCGTTAATGAAAAGGTAAAGGAGAAAATGTTTTCTTCTTCTCCTCCTCTAAAACTTCCCATATATATATCTATAAAACACGTGACAAACCTCAACTTGACCGCCCATCTTCCTGGGATTCAGCAAGTGCCTGCTCAATCCCACTCAACAACTCTTCATTAATCTCCTCTGCCTTCACTCCACAAGACAATGAAATCAACTTTCTGTACTTGTTCATCTTCACCTCAACCCCAGCTGATGACCACAGCCCAACAATCTCCGCCATGTATCGCTGTCGCCGCCGCTGCAGCCCTACCAGCTCCAGCACCAAATCAACCTGTTCTTCGTCCACGTTTCCTCCCACCCCGATTTCCGCGTGAATCTCACCAGCGCTGTGAGCCTCTTCCTGCTGCACCATCCCGGCCAGGTCTCGCGCCTGCGACCGCTCAAGCAACTTCCCAAGCTGCACAACGAGCATCTCCACGGTCGCCTTTGCCTGCTTCAGCCGTTCCTCTACCCGCTCGACAACGTTTCCGGCGCCATCGTCCATCCGTGCGATTTCCGCCCGCACTGATGATTCCTGTACCGCAATTTCTTTCTCAATGTTTTCACACAGCGTCTGCACTTGCTGAGCATCGTTCTTCTTGTCCTCAAGTTCCACATCGTAAACTTTTGCCAGCTTCCGAAGTTCCGCCTCAAACCCAGGAACACTTTTTTCTAAAACGCTCTGCGCTGTTGTGCTAAACTTGTATTCGTCAGTGCTGGCACCAATACTAGAGCTTTTCTTAACAACATGTTCGGCCGGTGACGACGTTGAGATCGGCCCAAGTCCGTCAAACGTGGTGTTACCCGGTCCCCCGATTGCAGCTGCCGATGTATCGCCCACAGGGGTCGACACGTCCTGGTATCGAGAAGCAGCCATTGGCGTACTGTTCGTGCTAAATCTACCATTTGTTGACGACCGAACTGATGAAAAATCGCCATTGTTTCGAGTGAGGGAAGACCCATGATATCCTGGTGTGCTTTCATCTAATGTACGGTCCTGGTAAGGTGTGCTTGTGGGACCCATGGACCCGGGGTAAAACCGGGGTGTAGCAGCCGTCGCAACGGGCATTGCTTGTAGTACTGGTTGGTGTTGTGGTTGTTGCGGTTGCGGCGGTTGTTGCTGCTGCTGCGGCTGTTGAGGCTGTTGAGGCTGTTGAGGTTGTTGCGGCTGTTGCTGCTGTTGCTGCTTCTTCCGACTCACTCCGTACTCGTCAATATAATCCTGAGGCGTGCGTCCACTTCTATTCATGATTGTTGTTGATGCTCCGTACGTTTTAAGCTCTCTTACACATTTGCGGGACCGATTACGCGCAGCAATGTGCAATGCAGTATCACCAGCAGAATCCTGTTTATTGATAAAATTAGCCAAACTATCGCGGGTCTCGCGCTCCGCAAGCTTGGCCAAAATCATTTCATTGTAATACTTGGCCGCAGATCGTTTCGTCTTGTATAACGTTGAGTCCGCAATATGGTGCAGCACTGTGCGCTGGGAATTATCCTGTAAAAAGATCGTATCAATTAGCAACCCAACAATTTTGGAAAATGTTCGCAACTCAAAGTTATTGGTAAACATAATTGATCGCATCAATGGTGTTTGTCCTTGGAGATTCACCGCACTTTTATTAGCACCCGCTCGCAACAAAGCCTCCACAATCTTGAGCTTGCCCATTGAACATGCCCAGTGAAATACAGTGTGGCCCTCATCATCAATCACATGGTTAATGTCCAGCCCATCAGGCGGGTGCACCAGCGAATCTGGAACCTCATCGCTGTCTGGTGCAATAAAGTAGTCCAAAAGACGTGTCGAGTACTGCGCAGCTGCAAGCTCATTTCCATACACAACAGAGTTAGTCATCCCGGTCTCACTCATCGAGGTATTTGCCGATACAGGAGCTGGAGATTGCTGGACGCTAGTATTACCCAGCAAGTTGTTTGTACTTGGCGACCGCAGTGATGTCTCGCCAACGCTCTGCCGTCGGTGCTGCTGCGAAAAACTGGGCGTGTCCGTTATTTCTTGGGGTCCACGTGGGTCATGCCGCGGACTGGGCCGACCGAGCACGGAGTTTTGCAAGTGTCGGTGATGACTATGGTGGTGCGAAGAGGAGTCATCATCAGAATAATAATCTGATGGCGATGCTGATGGCGACGAAAGTGAGTTCTCAGGGTCCACTTGCCGCAGAGGCGTTTGCGACGCATCTTTGGGCGAATAGATCCACGAGTCACCCACACGTTGTTTCTTAGAAGATGGAGGGTATTCGGATGACGCTGCGCGCTGCGCAGAAGCCGATGCCAGAGCAGCAGCTGCCGCCGCTGCGGCGGCCTGTGCTGCATGACTTTGAGCTGGAGATGCCAGGCTCGCCGAGCTGGAAGATGGTGCGGATGAAGCCGCCGTGCTATTTGAGTGGTGGGTTTTGGGTTTGTTGGGTACACCTTTGGGCCGGCCTCGGCCGCGCTTCATGGGGAGCAGAGATGCAGCCGCAGCCGCGGCATTAGCTGCTGCAGAAGCCGTTGCCGCCAAAGCAGCAGACGCAGGTGGGGGAGCGTTATCCGAACCCACACTGGCTAATGAAGCTACTGATGATGATGCTGTCGCAACTCCAGGTATAGACGCCGAAGCTACAGAGTTTGCTCTTGATGAGGCTTCCGAAGTGGCAGCCGACCGTGGCCGTGATGGGGTACTGGCTACAGGTGGTGGAGGGACTGGAGTCGACTTTGCCTTACGGCCTTTCCCACCAAACCCACCAGAAGCGTTTGATGCACCTCTTGTTCGTCCGCCCTTGGGACCCATGACATTTTTTGTGAATGGCGGTGGGGAGTTTTCACTCTCTGTGTAGGAGAAGAGAGGCTCGAGAACATCTGAAACATGGTACTGAGTTGCAATCTGGCGAGCAATCTCAATGGGAACCCAGGTACCTTGGTATCGTCCGTAACCACCTTGGATCTTCTCGTGGGTGTTCTTTTGAACCTCTTTTTCAAGAATACGCGTGCGCTGGGGCTTATCGAAGTTGGCTACTTTAAGAATGTGTGTTGCATTGACCCAGCCATCATGTTTGCGGCGCATTACCGCGACCGTCGGCAGTGAGTACTCATAAACCGGGACCTGTAAAAGTTAGAATGTAGAGAGACTAATAAGAAAAAATCCCCGACTTACGCCCGAATAGGTGGCTTGACACACTTGAGGGACGTGGTTCATTTGGGCTAGAAAAAAAACGTTAGAGACGTGTTCTGTGGGGGCAGAAAAGAACAAAGGGCTTCACAAGCATTATATCAATGGTTTATACGAACCTATTCACAGGATATTTAAGAGGTTGGAAGAAAGATCTATGCAGAAACAAACCGCAGGAATTCCAGTGTGTGGTGGGAATAAAAAAATTTAAAAAAAGTAGTAGTCGTAGGAAATAAAAGATTTATTGAAGCAGGGAAAAAAAATGCCAAAAATATATAAAGCACACGTGATTCCCACGGAATTTTTTTTAATTTTCTGTTGAAACCTCCATAAATTTTTACACTTTTACTATCGCCAACTAAGACTTGAGAAAACGCACTTCATATCCAACACAAACATGCTTCCTCTCGGACTCTTAAAGGCAGCCTCCAACGGACCTACTCTGGTCGAGCTTAAATCCGGCGACACTCTTAACGGAAACCTGGTCGCGTGTGATACCTGGATGAACATCACGCTCAAGGACGTGGTTCTGACAAACAAAGTATGTGTGACGCGATGACATCAAATTCCAAGACTAACAGTTCATAGGAGGGCACAGAGTTTAAGAAACTTCCAGAATGCTACGTCAAGGGAAGCTTTGTAAGTATTTGCCACTCTAGCTCCGTAGGCCCTTTCTAACTTTCTAGATCAAATACCTGCAAGTACCTGATATTGTAAGTCAATACCATCACCTCCTTCCCGCTTATTCTAACTCTTTAATAGCTTCTTGACCAAATCAAGGAAAACCAGCAGCAACACCGTATGGAAAACAACCGCAATAGATTCCAAAATAACAACAATAACAGAAATCAATGGAACTCAGGCGGCAGAGGCAACCGCGGAAGAAACTACAATGACCGAAACAACAACAACTATCGCAACAACAATAACAACCGGGGTAACAATTACAACAAGGCCCCCCAAAGTGCGCCGAGTGGACCCACTAATGCAAACAGATTTTGATTTTGATTTTGTTTTTAATTATATGTATTTTATTAACTTTTTGTCATTTTTTTTAAAAAAATTAATCAGCCTTGATGGCACTGTAAATCCGGAAAACAAACAAGTACGAGGCCAAAAACCCAATGGAACCCGTAATAAGACCATAAACCACACACCCCATAAAAGTGTAAGCAAAGTACATGAGCGATGCAATAAAGCCATCAATGCTGAGGTGTGCCACGTAATAATAAACAGAATAAAGCATGATCCACCATGCAGAACCTGTGCCCACAATAAAGGACTTCCAATACCAACGGTAGTCCTCCGAGCTGAGCTGGAAGTATGTCACAACAATCGACATCTCCATCACGGTTGTGATCAGCACGCTAAATACAAGAGCGAGAAACCCGTACATGTAGTAATATGCCGACTTTTGCCAAACACTCATTAGCACAAACCTCAGCTCAACGAAAATAACAGCAAAGGGAAGCAGGCCACCCAAAAACGCCGAAAAAATCAGACCCTTGTATCGTGGCTGGCGAGGGATTTGGCGTGGAATGGTTGTGGGTTCCACCGGCACTGGGACCCGCTTGACTCTGTTGCCCAAAAACGCCCCTATGAGCACAAGAGGACATGAAATAAAGGCCCAGATGCACATGAGTGCCAGCAGCGTACCGAATGGTAGCGCTGACGAAGAGCTCTGCGACCAAACGAAAAAGTTGAGAATAATGACAAGCAGCATAAACGCACCAGGAACAACAAGTGCAGTCAAGATGGCAATCTTGCCCCATCGCTCACTGCCAAAGTTTTTGCTAATGCGCTCAGCAACATAACCCGAAAAAACTCCAGAAAAGGCAAAAAGGAAAAGCGCATATGAAAGTAAACCTCCACGGTAACTGGGGTTCAAAACACCCAAACACGAGAAACCAACAACAGTGACGGTCATAACAAAAAATTGCATACCAGATCCAATCAAAGAAGCAAAAAGAGAAGAATTGACGGGAGGTCTAAACACATCGGCAAACACAAGTTTCCAGCCAGAGTACTCGACATCCTTGCCATCTTCTATGATAATACTATCTTCAAGGCCGGGCGCAGTGCGCTTATTGTAATTAGTAATGTCTCTGTTAAGCGTGCGAATCACAATGATTGCCACAAAGGTGGCAAGAAGGGTTGCAATGATAAGTGAGTTGACGAGTGACAGCCAATGAATATGCGACGTGTCATCCATATGAGACAAGTACTTGTTCCATCGAGATTCCCACTCAATAGACTCGTCCTCTTTAAAGTAAACAGTATATGTATAAGGGACGGTAATTGACTCGGCTGTAGAGTCCAGAACCAATGGTGGGAACTTATCACTATTGCCTGGACACTTTTCTGGGGAGCTGGCAGCAACTGACTTGGGGTAAACTTCAAACGCAACCACAACATACTCGTCAGGATTCTTAGGGGCCCTGCGATAGCGAATCAAAAGAATGAAATGGTTATAAAGATATGAGGTTTTGGTCTTTTCATCAAAGTATCCAAGAGGGAATCCTGCTGAATAGTAGCGAGTGGTGCGGTCTAATGACACAAAAGACGTGGCGCCAGGGAGGTTGTCCACAATCCACTCGGCTTGGTAATCTTGCATGATGAGCGATTGAGCTTGCTTTATGTCATCGGGACCAAGGGTCTTTGTGCACAGTTCATTACAGGCCGAGTCTTGGAGCATTTCGAGCTTGTAATCGGACATAAAGATACGGTCCCCTCGAAGGACCTCGCCAAGGTTGAGACCCACGTGATCCTTTGCGTTGGAAAGTGGGCATGTGAATTTCAGTCGGTCGTATGAGAATGGAAGCGTAGACTGGCCTGATGAGACTTTGTTGAGATATAATGGGACCTTTTCGTGATCCTTATATGACTTGATTGACCAGCCTGCAAGCCGCAAACAAGTTAGTTAGACACGTAGACAAGGCACCACGAGAGGAGAGTTTAGAACCTACCGGGGATGTAAAAGGCGTGAATTTGCGCCAAAGACGCAAGAAGCAAAAGAAAAATGTTATACATCATTGTGAAGGATTGGCTTTGTCGCCATTGAAGATTGATAGAAAACGAGAAAAAAAGAAAAAAAAAAGAGTTGTTTCAATAAAATCGAGATAGAGAAAGAAAAGGGAAGAAAAGGGTTTTGGTGGCCGTTTTGGTTTGTTAATTTGTTGGACCAAAAGGGGGCCTTGTCAGGAAATAAACATATTGGTGTTACTGGGTATGTTGGAAATATTACCGGGTAATTTAAGTTACCAGCTATGATTACCAATGATTAGTCAGTTTATTTACTTTTAATGCCTGCAGCCTTTTTATTTTCTCCACCCTCATTTACTGCCAAACAATCACTTGTTACGTGCAAACAAAACAATCATCACACCCAAATACAAGACTCAAATCCAATGGACCAGGAACCCAACTCGCTTGCCATTGGGTGTCTCAAAAACATTATATGGCACGCCCTGGACCAGCATTTACTGCCTACCGCACTGTTCACTGCTGAGCGGCTCTACGGAATGGACAACGCGTCTCCAGATACTGCCCATCTCGTCTCTCTAGTCCACTACCGCGCTCAGCAATATAACAAGGCAGCTAGTTTTTACACAAGCTCGATTGAAAACTCGTCACATCTTGGGTGCCTCTACATCTATGCTCTTTCGTGTTTTGAACTCAAAGAGTACTCCAAGGCCATTTTTGCTCTGGAAAAGAGCTCCTCGCTGTGGGAAAACGTACCCGCCAGTTCGCTCTCCTCAACAAACTCACGGCTTATTCTTCCCACAGCTGCAATGATCCATGCACTTCTAGGAAAACTCTATCGTGCAGTAGAATCCGACGTTAAGGCAATCCGCAGCTTTGCTTTTGCATTACGACTTGATCCGTTTATTTGGGAAGCAGTAGAGGCTCTTTGCCATTATGGTATCGACTTGCAAGTTTCGTCCGTTTACGGTAGCATAACACAAGACGTGTTGCCCAAGGCTTTAGGAGATGAACCGCCAGCATCGCCAGAAAAAACGACATCAACTCCATTTTCATTTGGCAAACAGTCGGATTCTTTCAATTTCAACCCAAGTACATTTATTGGCCGCCCCACAGCCCGAACGCGCCAAAAACAACCACCACAGCCTACAACCCCGGCAATGGGGACAAACCAGACCCCAAAGTTTCTTTTTGGCTCGGGGTCAACACCCATAATCACACCAATGAAAGATAACCCCGACCAAGCATTTACCACGCCCACGGAGTCGCGTGCATCTGCGGCTAGAGCGCTTCAAAACGCTCCCACCAGACGCGGTACGCGTGCCGTCCAAGGCGGATCAGCATCGCTTTCTCTTTCATCATCATCGGCAATCAATTCCACCACTGAATTTGCCCCCCGCAGAAGTACTCGCCAAGCAGCGGAGGTTGCAAAGAAAAATATCTCGGCGTCTTCATCTTCCCGGTTCGGACTAAATGCTAATGGGAATGCCAATTCTAAACCAGCTTTTGCAATGGGCCCCCCTACAACCGTGCCAGGCCTTAAAAGTAAACCCTTAAATAAGCAAACAAAAAACACAAACGACCAAATGGTTGATGAAGCTCTAGCATTTCTTATTAATATGTATACCCTATTTGCCAAGGCGTGTCTTCATTTTTGCAAGTATGACTGTGCAGCCGCATTGACTATTTTAGAGGATCTCCCCGAGTCTCAGAAACAAACACCTTGGGCCCTAGCCAAGTATGCACGGATCCATTTCGAAAAGGTAGAATATGCAAAGTCGCTCGAGTACTTTGAGGCGCTGCGGGCGGCGGACCGGTTCCGTATCGAGGACATGGACTACTACTCGACGCTACTGTGGCATCTGCACAAGGACTATGAGCTGTCGCATCTTGCATATGACTTGTCAAACTTTGCACGCAACAAATACCAGACGTGGTGTGCTATAGGCAATGCATGCTCGCTTCAGCACGAAACCGACGCAGCCCTGAGATGCTTCCGACGCGCGTCTCAAGTGGACCCTAGTGCGCCTTACCCATACACATTGCAGGCCCATGAGTATGTCGCCAACGATTCATACGAGCATGCCCAAGATTCCTATCGGCTGGCCCTTAAAGCCGACAAGCTACACTATAACGCCTGGTATGGGCTCGGGATGGTGTTTTTGCGCCTCGGCAACACCAACATGGCCGAGGTGCATTTCCGGCGCGCTGCAGCCATCAACCCCATCAACGTGGTGCTCATCTGTTGTATTGGTATGGTGCTCGAGAAGCGAGGTCTGAATGAGGAGGCGCTTACACAGTACAGCCGTGCAACAGCCATGCAGCCTAGCAGCGCCATGTCGCGATACAAGCGTGCCAGATTGCTTGTCAAATTGCGCCGATTCGACGAGGCGTTACGCGAGCTCCGCGTGCTGGCGACCTTGGCCACGGATGAAGCCAGTGTCTTTTTCTTGCTTGGCCAAGTGTACAAGCTGCTGGGCGAAAAAGAGGATGCCGTTAAGGCTTTTACCGTGGCACTCAATTTGGATCCCAAAGGCAGCCAAATGATTGAAGAGGCTCTCGAGAGCCTCGGCTATGAGATGGGCGGCGCCGGTAATACCGGTGCGTCCAGTGGAGGAGGAGGTGGGGCTGTTCAGCCCAATCCGGCCATTATAGTATCATAAACAACAGAACAGAAATCAAATGAAAAGAAGAGTAAGAGTTATTGAGGGAAAAAAATACAAATTAAAAAAAATCTATGAATTAAGTACAGAGCCGCACTGTGTACAAACCATGGCTGGCCCTCTTGGTGTGGGTCGGACCTTGAAATCTTGTGACGCACAATTGGGACACTGTAAAAAGTCAGTAGCTTGTCCTGTTTGAGTGTCTGCCACAGGTTGTCGTACTGGAGACATATCTCTAGAACCAGAGAGACGTTGCTGCTGTAGTTGTTGATTAGCAGCTCCAGATTGAGAAGCGGGTACACCATATGCAATGTACTGCGACTCATTGGAGCTGGCATTGCTTGATGCTACACTGTTTGAATACCCAGATAGCCCTGAGTTTGCTAGAGCCTGAGCAATAAAATGGCGTGGAGAAAAAGACTCTAGAGAGCTAATACTGGAAGGTGATTCCGCACGGGTTGTGTGTTGTATTGTGTGTGGGGGGAGCTGTGATGGTGCATATTGATATTGAGGGACCGTAGACATTCCATTTTCAGGTCGAAGCGGCTGCCTAGTGGGAGCTATGTTTGGTCCATGACCAGGACTAAACGACATGGATCGTGACATGCCACCCTGGCTGGAGGTGGTTGAAGGTGCGGGTCCTGAGCTGCTGCTTCGACCACGAATACTGGCTGTCCGATGGAGTGAAGAAATAGGTTGTGTGGTGGACGGCGGTAAAAGAATTTCATGTCTTACGGGAGAATGTCTGTTGAGGGATTGTGAGCGGTTCATTGCGCTCAAGCTAGAGTTGGAGCCATACTGTGGGCGGACAAAGTTACTTCCGCCGTTTCCGCTATCCTGTGAGGACAAATCCGAGAACCGGGCAGCATGTAGAGAGCTGGGGGAGTTGCTGCGGGAACTAGAGGCAATAACAGCAGGGAGGGTGGCGTGGCGGGCAACCGCGGCTTCAGAGTAGTATGTTGGTTGAGGATTCGAGTCAAAGGAGGCCATTGTGCGTCGACTTTGTGTGGGGCTTAGCGAGAGCCCACCAATACGCTTCTTTTGAATTAACGAGGCAGTTTCGGAAGCTTGCTTGCGGCGCTCATAGGCTGAATCTTGACGGAACACCTTAATGATACCGAGCTCATCGCAGGTGATAATAATATTTCCATCAATGGGGGAACTGATTTTTTGAAGAGTGGCAGGATCGAGGGGTAATGGTTCTTGGGGGAGATGTTCAAAACTACCATCTTCAATAGCAGAGGACGAGGAAGAGGGGGTCAAAATTACAGGCGGGGGGATCGCCAAGTCATAGATGGGATCTCTTGAGTTGTAGAGAAGGGCCCTTGAAGCGGAAGGTGCGAAAAGTGCGACGGTGACGGTTGCCTTGTTAGAGTGGAAATATTCGTAAGATTCTTTTGTTTTAGATGACTCCTCGTCGCGGCTACTTTTAGCTCCAGGGTGTCCGCCTCGCGTACGCCAAATGTAAGTTTTTTGGTCTTCACTTCCTGAGATTATATAATCACCAGTGTCTGAAAAAAATGCATGGATTTGACCATCAAACGTAGTGTGGCCTTTGAACTTAGCCTCGAGTTGCCCAGTGTGTAGATTGTACATGCGGATTCTGGAGTCGCCGGTGGAGACCAACATTTTTGTTTCGCTGAGGTAGGTTGCATCATCTACCTGACCAAGGGCGGCCCCTGGGTCGTATCTTTTTGGGATGGTTTTGATTTGGATGCCTGTGATGCGGGAGCCGTTTGAGTTTTTTCCGTGGGTGGAGCGGACGAGAATGCGGAGTCGACGACGGAGACCTTCCGTATCGTAAACAAGGCATTGACCGCCAAAGCAACCGGCGACGACGGTGTTGCCCCTGGGAGCAAAGGCGACGGCCATAATATAGTCTGGGGCCTCGCGGATAAACTCAACTTTATTTTCCGGGATAGACCAAAGACGGATTTTAGAGTCTAATGAACCGGAGAGGAAAAAGCGGTCATCAGAGGGGTGAAATGCAATGGAGGTGACAAAGTCATTATGGACAAAAGTCTTGATAGAATTGGGGAGCTGAACATGCCATAAGCGCACCGTCTTGTCCTTGGAAGCGGAGAGAAGGAAATTATTTTTACTCCAGCACAGGTCTAACACGCCCTGCGTGTGGCCTGTGTATTCAATGTATGGTTTGGGGGAAAAGACTGGCGCCGAGACAATAGATTTTTTTGATTTATGGTTACTGATGCGCATGGATCCGCGGCGGTAAGGTTTTGATTGAGATGCGGGGCCACTTGAAGGGGTGAGAAGAGGGGATTGAGGGACGGTTAGATGATCAGTTTCATCGTCGCTCATTAGATCATTCACGGAATTCTCAAAAGCTTCGCGATCAGCAATGTCGGAAAGAACTTTCCAAACGCGGATGATACCATCATTTCCCGCAGTTGCGAGATATTTACCATCGAGGGAAAATTTAGCGCACCAAATTGCGCGGCGTTTTGGGTCTGAAGCTGCTTGTTTAGATGGGGTCGAGCTTAAGCTGCTTGTTCCGGAGCCGGTTGAAGAAGAGCGACGATGACCAAAGCGGCCAGAAGAGGAGCCGGAGGTAGTTTGAGAGAAGGACTCTTCACTGCTAGGTCTAGGGGAATCTTCAGTGACGAGTTCTTGTGCTAGAAACATGCGGGTAAATTCGCGGTTTTTCTTTTTATGAGCGTGGACCCAAATGTATTTTGGGGGGGTTGGGAAGCTTGGGACAAAGCCAAAGACTCGAGAATTGCAGCCTTCATCGCGGACTCTAAATTGGACTTCTTTTTCTTCCAAGTCTTCCGAAGACTTTAATGGGTTATTTCGAGACGAACTTGACATGTTTCTGCGTAGCTTAGAGAAGAATCCACGGGAAGAGGAGTTGTTTGAAGACGAATTGGAGCTGAGTGTGGCAGATGAATAGGTAGCTTTGTTAGAAGCAGGCTGAGAGGCCGAAGCAGTTGAAATTGCCGAGACGGGACGTGTTGAAGGTAAGACTGGTGCGTTGGTGGTTGAGTTGGTGGCGGAAGTGGCTGGGATTGCAGGGGTGTCTAGACCCAAGCTATATTTAACGATGGGACTTGATTGAGCTGCTTGGGGCGGGGGTTTAGTGAAATCTGTCTCATCATCGTCATCGAGAATCATAGAAGAACGAACGGGTCTATTTATATACTTGGGCGTTGAGTCTACCTGCGGATCGGAACTTTTTGTCAAACCCGGAGAGATTGGAGACGATTGAGGATGCTGCGGATGAATTATTGTCCGGAGACTAGATGTAGTGCTGGCCGAGGACTCTGCAAGGTCGCCTCCCGGGACCAGCAAGAAGTTTGTAGGGCGGTCTTTAAAAAAAAAAAAAAAAAGAAAAGAGGTAGGTTAGCAATTGAACAAGAGGTTATCAAAAATTATGTGTATTTATCGGTGATGAATAAACGATATAACAAAAAGCAACTTACTAGCCGAGGTGTGAGATGAAGGTGAGGTGGGTGCCTCGAGAGTGTAAGAACCTGAGGCGGAGGAGCCGGCGACCGATAACCCATACTGACTCGTGCCACCTGAGGTAGATGCCGAGTAGCTAGGCTGAAGAACCGATGCTGAAGATGCGGGGCCTCCTGGCGATTGAGGGACTGAGTTTGAAACGGAGGAAGGTCTATGATCAGCTGTGGTTCTTGAGTCCGATGTTTCTACTGGGGATGTAGCAGGAAGGTCGTCAGGAGAGGCTGGGGTATTCTGGACTGGTGGCGGCTCGAAGAGTCGGATTGAGGGCATAAAACTAAGGAAGCCCATTTGAGTGGATTGAAAATGACACCATAAATGAACGAAATTGGTTGAATAATGGAAAAAAAAAGAAACTTGAGGGAGGTTTGTAGATGATAATTGAGAATAATAATGGTGGGTGGGAAGCAGGAGTTTTTATATGATTTGGGAGAAAAAGAAAGTTGGGAGTGATATGGAAGTGGCGGTGAGAATTTAAAAAAAAAGTTAGAAAATTAGAAAATTAACATATAGTGGTATGTGGGTGCAGGCTTAGGTTTTCTTTTTTTAGTGTGCGGTACTGGGGGAGGAGGCAGGGGGGGAGAACAAACAAAGTTGTAGAAATTAAAATTACATAATAAACACCGAAAATACAACATTACATAAACATTACTAAACATGCATCTAAGGTGGTTAATTAAACACCGAAAATACCACATGACACATTTATGACTAACGCGGCACGTGATTTTGAAAATTTTCTTTCATTATCTCCACCACCACCACCACCTCCTCAAACGAGACTGAAAAAAAAAAAAACTTTGCCTCGATTCGCTTTCACACAAAGTCCATTTTCTCACCATCGCCTCTGTCTCCCCCCCTAATAGAACCATCCAATATCTAACAATGGCTGACATCGACAAGTAAGTCTTTTCCTCCATTTAACCTGCCCGCAATCATCTAACCGCTCCTTCTTTCTTTCCGCTCCTTCTCTAGTAAAAAGTCCGACTGGGCTGATGATCTCGAGGATGAAGAACACTCGCAACTCCCCCCCTCCACAACCACAACCAACCCGGATGGCACCAAAACAGTCGTGAGCTACCGCCGCGACGAGGCCACCGGTAAGACTATCAAGGTGACCCAAAAGATCAAGACCGTGGTGACAACCGAGCGTGTTAACCCTCGTGTGGCCGAGCGTAAGGCCTGGGCCAAGTACGGCAAAGCTCTGCAGGCCTCTTCTGGAGACAACAACATCTCCGATTATTCCTTCACCACAACCCTCACCGAGCCGTTCGAGCTTAAGCTGGCAGTGCGCACAAACACCGCGGAGGCCGATGCTGCCTCCAAGAACGTGGCTGCCCGCAATGCCGCCAAACTCTCTGCCGGCTCCTCCATCATCTGCCGTAACTGTGGCGGCGAACATCTTACAGCAAAGTGCCCTATGCGCACGTATTTCAACTCATCTCCAAGCTCCGCCTCCAAGCCCGATGGTGTCCCTGGCCCTGCATCCTTTGCTGAAAAGCCAAGTGCTGGCAGTGCCGGCGGTGCCCCCAAGAGCGCGTACATCGCGCCGCATCTTCGTCGCGGTGGAGCGGGTCCCGGAGCTTCCGACACAGGCTACGCTGGCCACGGTGGCCACGGCGGCGACCGTGACCGTGACCGTGACGACATTACCCTCCGTATCACCAACTTGGGTCTCGACATGCTCGATGAGGAGCTGCGCGAGCTGTTTAAGAAATTCGGCACCATCCACCGGTGCTCCATTGCGCGCGACTTCAACACTGGCCGTTCCAAGGGCTTTGGTTTCGTTGTTTATACTGATATTGATGCTGCAAACAAAGCCATTGCTGCACTTAACGGTAAGCCCATTGACAATCTTATCATCAATGTTGGCTTCAATCCTAGACGTGACAGGTAATCTATATAAACCATATATGCCATATTTATATATATGATATAAAATTTTTTTTTTCGCACTTAACTCCATCCCCCCCACCCTTTCTACATGCACTTTGTATGGATAATGTCTGGATTCTCGTGCCATTCATCAACACTGACCCACAGTTTTTTGAAGGTACTAAGTCCAGCCAAAATGGACCCGCCGATCCATGTCGAGTACTTGCGTTCGGGAGGTGCATAAATTTTGATTTTGGTTCCTGGAGGTGCATCTCTGCGCAGCTCGTACAATAACCGATCACCAAACCCGCGGGTGAGGGTGGACCCGCCAGAAAGCACAACCGATCCATAGAGCATCCCACGTAGATCCAAGTCCGTGCGCGCAATACTGGAGCTCACGAGCTGATGCACGCCCATCTCTTCAGATCCGACCAAGTCGGGCCGAAACAAAATCTCAGGGGCCCGGAACCGCTCAGCACCCAGGTTCAGCTCGCGTCCATCCGGTAATCGGTATACATTTGATGCCAGCGCTTGCGCCGACACTGGGCCTGCGCTGTTTATTTGTGAATCTCCTCCATTACCGCCACCACCACTTCCTCCTCCGCCACCTCCAAGATCCTCTTGGGTATCTGCGCCTGTTTGGGTAATGTTTGATGTAGCTGTGACAGTTGTGAGTGTTGATAACGGATGCAGTCTGTCCATACGCAGAGCGGCCCATTCCTTTTCTTCGCGTCGCGGGTCAATTGCAAGGTAACATGCGCGTTCCTTGATGTCTCGTACAATCTCGCGCTCGGCAGAGGTCGTGAGCACAATGCCTGCGCGTCGCAGCAGCATCTGTAGCTGGCGCGTCACATCACGACCTGCAATATCCACGCGCATGATGGCACTTTCAACAGCGAATCCCTGGGCCACGGGGACCGCATGCGACACTCCATCTCCGGAATCAAGCACGAGTCCTGAGGTCCGCCCCGATGCGTAGAGGGCTAACACGGCTTGGATGGCCAAATGCAGGGCGGGCACGTTGAAGGTCTCGAAAAAAACCTGCGCTGCCTGCTCACGGTTGGCTCGCGGATTGAGCGGAGCTTCTGTGAGCAATACGGGGTGCTCTTCCGACAGAACCCGCAATTCGTCGGTGTAAACGTGCGCCCAGATGCGCTCCATGTCGTCCCAGTCGGTCACGACGCCGTGTTCCATGGGGTATCGCAGCTTGAGCAGCCCTCGGTTGGATTGAGCGCGCGACCCAATGAACGTGTCACCCTCGAGCGCGCCTGCCATTATCCGCGAGTGTTTAGGTCTGCCCACACTAGAGTCGTTAGCAATGATATCTATTTTATGCGATTGTCAAATCAATTCACAGTCACCACTTACTATGATGGAAAGAACGTCCGGGGCTGCTCCTCGCCTGCAATGCCGGCCTTGATTGTGCCAGAACCCTACGCACGCGTTAGTCTTCCCAAAGCCACAGGATCTTTATGGTCAACTCACGTTGTCAAACACGACGGGCTGGTTGAGCAAGACGTCGTCGTACTCCATAATATATGCGTATTAAAGAGATTTGTATATGGTGTTACTGTTGTGTTGGCTTGTTGTGGTGTCAACAGTTGGCAGGTTATTTTATTTTTTTATTTTTAAAAAACCCCCCAGTGTCACAAATCACCACCACCACCTTTTTCCTGCGCCTTTTTTTTTTGTTACTGGATTTCACCATTCTAACACCTACTTCCACATATATCAAATCTCCACAATGGCATCTGAATTCGCAGCAAAAGTCATTGCCGATGCTCCACCTGGTGAGGTGAGTTAAAGTCTACGGGATTTGGTATAAAGTACGTTACTGATTAACTTTTTTTTTAAAAAAAAAGCTCTCAAATGTTCTTGACGGTATGCTCCCCTGTTTTTTGTGATATGGCCCCACACCACTAATAACCGTTGCCAGACCTTGAAATCTTGTCCCAAGAAGCTTCCGGCCTCTCGCGAAACACCAATGCCGCCGTCGCCAAATATAATGTAGACCAATTCACCATTGTCACCCTTGAAGGGTCTAAGAAAACGGTTCTTTCACCATTTAACCAGGCAGAGGATCTATTTTTCGACCCCGTGCTCAAGAAGCAGTACGAATACGACCACCTGGCTAAAGTACGTGTTTGAAGGCAATCTCAGTAGACTTTCTTTTCTAACTTGGACTCCTAGAAAGCAATCAATGTTTCTTCATATTCTACAGATGCCGATGTGTAAGTTTCATTCTTCCTCGTCATTTTGGTTCTCTTTTTTTTTTTAACTTTTTTTGGGTAGGGACGACCTTTATGACTCGGTTTCGCGCTACGTGGCCGAGCACTTCCCATCTTCCTCAGGATTTGGCGTGTTCCCACAACCAGACCAGACCATTGCCATTGTGATTGTTGATAGCAAGTACAGTCCCGCCAACTACTGGAACGGGCGCTGGCGCTCGTGGTATCTCCTAGACCCCTCCAGCGGCTCCATTTCCGGCTCCGTCGAGCTCGACATCCACTACTTTGAGGACGGAAACGTGCGTTTGACTACCCGCAAGGAAATCGGATTCACTGTTTCGGATGCAACAGACTCCCCAGCAGTGGTGGCCCAAATTGCGGCCCACGAAAGCGAATACCAGGACGAACTAAACCGCTCGCTCGTAGGGCTTAACGAGGGTCCCTTCAAGGCTCTGCGTCGCCAGTTGCCTGTGACTCGTTCCAAGATGAACTGGGGCAGCGCCCTTGGAAACTATCGTTTAGGCAAGGACATTGGCGGTGCCAATTAGACAAACTAAAACAGAGAATGAGATATTGATATATAATACTTGAATTTTTTTTCATATATATAAATCGCATCATGCAAATACACGATATAAAAAGTAAAGACCCAGCACGACAGCCAGCGCCAGGCCGACAGTCTTAAACACGGGATGGCCGGCCGTCACCGAGCGAGCCAGCCGGCCCGACGACGCGCGCACGCCAGTAAACAGCGTGTTGATAGACTCAGTCTGTATGACTCTTAGCATATTGTTCCCAGATATTTCCCATGCATCAAATACTTACCGCACTATCAATAAAGCTGTGGTCGGACGCTTGATCGTAAATATCGTTGGTCACGGACCGCAGCTGGGTGATCTTCTTGTGTAATTCGTTCAACCGGTGGTCATTCTAATTCCGAGTTTTTGTTAGCGCTTTTTCTCCTCTGAATATCCTTCGCTATTGCAAATTTTCGCGTCCACTATCTTATTCGCACTTACTTGTTCTTCCTGTTGATATGATGAAGACATTTTGCTGCTGCTGAATGCTTTTGTTTTTTAATGTTTGAGTACTCAAGTGAGCAACAGATAACGCTGTGTGGCAATTAGAAAACAAAAATTAAAAAAAGCGCGGCTTTTGTAACAGGGTTAGGGCTCTGAAATAGTTGAATCTTTGAATGTTTAATTGAAATTTGAATACCTGACTTGTAACTAAAAAAAACTGTATATATCAACGAAATAATAGTAGATAATAAAAATGATTCAAGTGTGAATATGCTCCTTGGTCTCTTCCATCATTGTATCCTCTAAAATTCTTCCCCTTTCCATCTTTGTAGCCTCAGCGTCTTCTACAGTCGAAGTCGCAGCAGCTGCCAACACCTCCGCTTCTACATGCGAGTCAGCGTCGGGATGCTCCTCACCGTGTTGAGGTTGCAGAGTTTCATCCAGATGGGTCTCATGAGGTATACTGGGCTCCTCGACCGGCTCAACCGGTTCCTCAGTGGACCCATGTTCACCTTCATGAGGCAGCATCAGCTGTTGAGATTCAAGTGAGGGCTCTCTGTTTTCCATAACGTCTTCTGTTTGTTCTGGCGCGTGCTGCAAAAGGTCATCAGCATGATGACTGTGCTCGTGTTGATGTTCCTCATGGGGTTCGTGTTCCTCGCCTGTATCAGCGGATGAAGGTTTTCCATTGTTGCCGGCAACCTCCCCACATGTTTCACTTGCGGCAGGAGAGGAGATTTCCGAAGGTTCCGGTAAGGATATAGATGCAGATGCAGGAATTGCCATGGAGGTAGTTGGTGTTTCCACCGATGCTCTTCTCGAGGTAGGGTCTTCCGAGTGATGCTGTTCTGGTGCCCTGTTCTCTAAGACGGCTACCGGTTCTGACGCGGCGTCTGATGCTGCTTCCGCAGACAGTGTGAGTGGCGGTAACAACTTGTATGGCTTAGTAGTTGGCGGTACGCGTCGAGCTCGAGAACCTCCACCGCCACGCCGCTTTATGGGCGAGAAATCAAGCACGCTTTCGTACTCGTACTGTGGTCGGGTGATGAGCTGCTGCACAGGTACAGCAGACTGTTGTTGTGGCAGACCCGGCCCAAGCACACTTTTATTGCGCAACTCGGTCTCAATCTTGTCACTGCTCTTTTGCTTGTCGTCTGCTCCAATCGCTGCTGCTGCATGGACAGCAGCAGCGGCGGCCGCCGCAGCAGCGGCTGCGACCGCTGTCAATGAACCCTCACCAACGTCTCCACTAAACCCAGGAATCCCCTCAGTTCCAGCCAGCAGTGTCTGCAGGTTATTAGCTGAGGACCGTCCATTATTCCCGGAAGCACTTTCAATATCTGGCCCGCCTGAGCCCAAGTCGGTATTACCTCCATTGTTTTCTCCAGAACCACTTCCCGGATCGTCACTGTTGCTACCGCCGATACCCTTATCATGAATATTATCGTTGTTGTTACTGCTGCTCCCACTAGCCGCATGCATAATGGCTTGTTGGTGTGCAGTAGCGGCTGCTACAGCAGCAGCCACCGCTGCGGCAGTGGCACGCTCCTGGCTGGCTGCCGACGCATGTTTATCGCGCGCTGCTTGTTGACTATAATACCTCCCGAGTCCATCGATCGACTTTCGTAACCGTTTTCTCTCGGCCTCCATTTCCTCCACTATCTCATCAATTCCCCGCTTCCCACCAGCAGCACGAATAGCTTGCTCGATTCGGTTGATGATCACCTTGCGACGCCCCAAAAACACACGCTCAGCATCGTTCTTGGTCCGCCATTTCGATCCGTACTGCGCTTCCAGGCTCCGCACACTCGGACCTCCACCAAGCCCTTGGTACCATTCCTGTACCATCTCCTGCAGAGTAGAGATCTTGCGGTTCATCCGGTACTGCGGTACCTCGCTCAACTCGGTAGATTGCTGGCCGTGCTTCCGACCTGACTTATGCCGAGACGTAGAAGAAGCTGGGCTCGCAGCGGTATCCGGACCAGGGCTTGTGGTATTACTGGTGCTTGCACTTTGTACCGGGGATGACAACGATGCTACTGCAGCAGAAGCTGTAGCACCGGGGGCTGTTGTGGTTGTTGGTGCTGAAGATGTTGTTACCATGGCACCATGCCGTGTGTGCTGCGCGTTATCTTCCTCGGCAAGTAGACTAGAATAAGTTTCCTCCGGGGTGGTTGGCTGATGGCTTTGGTTGGTATCAACAGAGGTTGTTGTGGTTTCTCGCGAGTTATTATCAAGTGGAGCAAAATATCCATGAAACGGCTGCTGTTGTTGGATAGAGGGCTCACCATGTTGGTACTTGGTATGGAACTTCCCTGGGGTCTCTATGGAAGTCCAGCGATAAGCTCCGTTACCGTGTTTGGAGATTTTACTGTGTTGCGAAGACGTTTCTACAATCAATGACTGCATCTGTGAGCTTGGGTTTGTTGAGTGGTTAGTTTCCGCGACTGCGCGTGCCGTTATAAACCGCGAAAATGCTTTAAAAACATCTGAGGCAACACGGAGGTTGGCGAGAACGGGTTCTTCAGCAATTGAAGCCTCAGGGCCACATAGCTCCAGGGTCTTGCGCATTTGTGTTTCAAAATTTTCAAAGGCAGTAGTTGCATGTTGTAAGGGTTGCATCAATGCCTGGAAGTAGTCTTTAGTAGTTACCGTGCTGTGCTGGATAGAAGAGGTAGAAGAGGATGATGATTCATAAATTGTAGCTGTTGGAGGTTCTTCTTGGTCAATTGAGGATGTAGTTTGTTGTTGTTGTTGCTCATGCTCCTGCTGCTTCTGTTGCTTTTGCTGTTCCTGTTGCTCCTGCTGCTTCCGTTGTTGTTCCGAGTCTTTAAGGCTCTCAGCTTCGAAGACGGCAGCAACGGCTGCTGCTGCTGCTGCAATGTCTTCGTACTCGGTGTTACGCGTGGGCCCGGGAGCAGTTTCTGCCGAAGGGCCAGTACTTCTGCTTCTAGTCTTGCTGCCAAAGTTGCTTTCTTGAGAGGCATTGTTTGTACTTTCATCATTGTCGTTGTTGATATTTCCTTGGTTTTCATTTTCATTACGAGCATCAATGTTATTTTCAGAGGAAGTTATAGAAGTGGATGTGGGGGATAAAGAGTCCTTTGCTTGTATTCTTGGAGATACGGATGGGATTTCCGGGGCAGATGTCGATAACGAGGGACCAGTTATACTGGAGGAATCGGGGTTGGAAGGTAAGGTGGAAGAAAGGTTAGGATTGGATGAAACAGAATTGAGATCGGACGAACTGGAGCCGGGCTTTTCAGCGGCGGCCATTGCGAGAGGCAAGCGAAAGGCGGGAGCGTGTGCGTGGTCGGCCGCGTGTGGCCATATGGGACTTCTAAAGTAATTGAACGAGCTTCCAAGAAAAAAAAGAAGGAATTGAAAAGCAGAAATAGAAATGGACTTTTGGTCTAAGCGTAAATAAAAAAAGGGGGGAAAAGAACTCTCATAGAAACCAATGGATTCCACGAGTTCATATGTGTGTGTATGTATATATAAATATATATGTATATATATATTTATATATATAAATATATTGAAATATAGATATACAGTATATGTAAAATGCAAAAAAAAATAAAAAGATAAACGGACTTCTCTTAAAAAAAAATAGGAATTCCGACCGTTTAAACCACCCCGCGGACCTATTTAATACGCCAAAATTTCTTAAACCCAGCTGAGCTCTCCCACACACAAAAGTCCACCAGTCAAAACGGCCTCGGCCAATCGCAGCACTCACTGCGCCGCGCGCGCGCCCTCCCACCTACCACACCCTTGCATGCGCGGCCAAAACAGCCAGTCAGCCGGTCCGAACCAGTAATTGGGCCATTTTGACCAGCCCTGTGATTGGCCAACCACTCAGCACTCCGCGAAAGCGCAGACCTCTCTGGCCCGGGACCTCAGACGCTTCGCACGGTGTACCGGGTCTTCGTGACCTTGGTCGGGTCCTTGAATTTTCTTTGTTTTTTTTTTTTTAGAAATTTTTAAATGGGCTTTTCCTGGCCATGTTTCTCCATCGGCATTTGACCAGTCGGCCCTCAAATCTCTCCTCCTCCATACTCCTCCTGCCCACTAATACTATGGAATTATGCCTAATGTTTCCTTTCATCCTAGTAGACCGCTTCAGAACGGAATCCCGCAGCCGCTAGTTTTTTTTAAAAGAAAAAATAAAGCAGATGCGCTTGAGTCTCATAACCTTTTTGGGAAACGGCTTTTCTTTTTTTTTGGTGTTGTTTTTTATCATAATCCTCACAGAAACATTACCCAAGCACTTAATTTCAAGAGTGTCGCCTAGTAAAACACGGATTATTCAAATTATATTCAACTCTTATTTTTAATTAAACTACGTCTGAAAGTATCAAGGAGACAGAAACCGATGCATGAACTCCACACCGCCTCTATTGAAATGAGCTCTCTCCCTTTAGTCGTCTCTTTTTCCCTTTTTTTCCGTTTCATCTCATTTCATGCCCATTATATATATACTCTCTTTAACCATAATTATCCCAATGACTTCCTCCATTTATTTATCTCTTTCTCTCATTCTCGTCACATCCCCTTTGTGACCATGCTTTAACCATGACTGAAAGTGCATCCATAGAACCACTCCATTCCTCCGATGATGATAGTGCCCCTGGAAGCGCTCAATACTACTCGGCAAATAGCTCCTCAAGCAGCCTTCCAACCATCTCAAACAACCATAATGATGAATCTTCCACAGACGACGTTGAAAACGACGACGAAGAAGTCCCAGGAACTTTATACTATATAGCCGAAACAGAGCGTAATATTCTTCCTGATGGTTCCAACGCAGCTCTCAAACGTCAAGGGGATGTAGTGCTCTGGCCCCAGCCTTCAGACTCGCCAAATGACCCCCTCAACTGGTCCTCGGTTAGAAAAGCCTGGCACCTGATCATTATCATGATGTTCACCGGGTTCACAGCCGCAATTTCAAACATCACAGCGGGTGCACAAGAACTCATGAATGCAGAAATTGGTGATTATATGGGTGACATTATGACCTACGCCAATGGGGTCTTGTTTATTGGAATCGGCCTCATGACTTACCTGCTCTCTCCCTCTGCTTTTCTTTACGGCCGCCGCATCGCTTACCTTATATGCATAACCCTTGGAATCGCAGGCTCTGTTCTTTTCGGCAAGCTTTCTGGCTCCGTGGACGCGTTTTGGTCCCAGCTGCTTGTGGGGGCTGCCATGGGCGCTGCTGAGGCCCAAGTCCAGCTGTCAGTGACTGACATTTTTTTCCTTCACCAGCAGGGCCTCGTGGTTAGTTTATACGTCTTAACAACCGCCCTTGGAACATACCTGGGCCCCCTCATTGCAGGGTACATTGTAGATGGCTCCGATGCAGAACAGGAGCGGCAGGGCAAATCCCCAATCGCTCTGCGCAGATACGTATCGGGCTGGCGCTGGATCGGCTGGTGGGCTATGGCGGTTGCTTTGGTTCTTTTTGTTCTCATTGCTTTATGTCTCGAAGAAACATACTTTGACCGAGACAGGTACTACAGTCGTGCTGCCAATTTCTTCGCGGGTGAAAAAGACAGCCAAGTGACGCTGGTAGAAGACAAGGCAGGCACTCAACACTCGGCAAAAATTGTCTGCAACAGTCTCGACGACCTGACGCCAGCCGTTCTTGAAGAAGGCTCCTGTGTTCCACGCTCAAATACCTCGCACTCTATTGTTTTACAAACCCCAGTCGTCAAAACTGGTATTATGGGAGCTGACGAACCCCCTAACAAGTACTTCACTCGCATCTCACCTATAACCCAAGCCTCCAACCTCATTGGGACCGGGTTCTGTCAGTACATTCGACGTCTTTTTTTAACTCTACGCGTACTCTTTTTCCCTCCAGTCATTTATGCAGGCATCCAGTGGGGGGCCCAAAACTCGTGGCTCTCCTTTTATCTCAACACCATGGCCGACGTGTGGTCCCAACCTCCCTACAACTACTCCAGTGGTCAGATTGGTCTCATGAACCTGCCCTGCATCATTGGTGCCTTGATTGGGTGTTCCTACGGCGGTATTCTTTCTGACAAGTTTGTCATCTACGTGCGTCGGAAAAACACTGCCAAGATTGAAAAAATGGAGCGCCGCATTCAAGAAATAGGCGGCCTACATCAGGACCGCACAGGGTCCTCGGGGAGCATTTTGAGCGCCGCCCTGGATCGGTTCCGTAATAAGCGCTACCAGCGCTTCATGACCAACCGCCGCCGCCGCGTCATTCTCGAGCCTGAAACGCGGCTCTGGATGCTCGTTCCAACC
This sequence comes from Magnusiomyces ingens NRRL Y-17630, assembly GCA_900497715.1. NCBI lineage: Eukaryota > Fungi > Ascomycota > Dipodascomycetes > Dipodascales > Dipodascaceae > Magnusiomyces > Magnusiomyces ingens. The sequence continues at coordinate 1,439,636 of UIDE01000005.1, forward strand.
GCCATCATCTCGCCCCTCGGCATGTTTCTCTTCGGCATCGGGACCGTCAAATACTGGCCGTGGCCCGTGTCATATCTCGGCCTGGTGTTTATAGGCTTTGGCTGGGGCTGTGCAGGTGACTTGAGCATGTCTTACCTCATGGACGCTTACCCGCAAATGGTCCTTGAGGGAATGGTGGGCGTGTCTCTTGTTAATAACGGAATTGCATCTATCTTTACATTTTTCTGCCAAAAGTGGGTCGACAATGAAGGAAACTACAAGACGTACTTGGCTTTGGGCTCTTTAAATCTTTTTTTCTTTCTCCTGACATTTCCCATGATTATCAAAGGCAAATGGTGCCGCAAAATGACTAGTAAAATGTACAATGACTTTCTCAAAATTAGAGATGGTCAAAACTAGATAATAAAAGTTTTCATTATATTGTTTTTTATTAAACCTCCCATTTAATTAAGACGAGACCTGCCCGCTTTGTAATGCTTCTTTGAAATGTATCATATTCTCTTGTGCGCGATCGTTTGCTCGCAACTTTTCCGAGGGAACTATGATGGCCCGGTCAGTGGAATACGGAAGCGCACGGTGCCTGCCGCGGTAAAGTAAAACAATGATTATAAATTTCCCCAGTTTTGAAAACTGGCCAGACAGTGAAGTGTTTGTTCCGGCGTATCCTGTACTCAGTCCAACTGTTCCATAAGCACTTGTCACCTCAAACAGGATATTAAAGATGGAGACTTTGCCGCTTGTAAGCTTTTGTTCCTCACTAATGCACAGAATAAACAGAGCTATGAAGATAAACCACAAGTCATACGAAACCTGCCGCATAATGTGGGTCGTCACTCCGGAAAGTTTTTTAGGCACCGCATAAATCCCAAGCGTTTGTTCCTCGTATACATTAGTGTGTCGCACAGACATGGCGACGGGGAAAATGTTAATGTACATCATCACCGTATAGCTCACAATGACAGCCGGATGCAGAGATCCAATGTCAACTATACTGAAGCCGGTGGTTCGGGTGGCCACGGCTTGGAACAGGCCTGTCAATATACGCAATCCAGATGGAATTGCAGCAACCACTTTGGCGTGAAAGTCTAATGCTAAGAATATGATGGTATCGATGCTATTGAGACCTACAATGACTCCAAAAAGCCACCATGTTGGTCCTGCTGGAAATAAGTGGGTGAAACAGCGGCGCGGATGATCCAACAGAAACCCCAAAGACGCGTGCATTCTGCCATCGGGTTCAGCCAGTTTAAAAAGTATCCAAATGATTAATCTTAAAAAAATCGGAAACCCCGTATTTCCAATAATCATGAAAAATGGACATACTAGCAACATGTAAAGGGAGCTGGCAAAACTGGTCATTGAGGTTGGTGTTAGAGTCAGCCCCAAATTGTTGAAAGAAGACGCGGCCGTGAAAACCCCCCACCACGCAGGTGGAAACCCCAGTTCGCGAAACTCATTAGCCAGGTCTTTGCGCACACCCCAAGGTGTGAAAAGAACAAGTGCTATGATATGCCAACCTACGTAATAAATGACCAAAATCCGAGAAAGAAGAAGCAGGGCGCGATACTCCAGACCACTCAGCTCAACTTCTTGCTCGGCAGTAAGATCGACAAATACAGAGTTGCTTTGTACATGTGGCTGGTAAGACAGGTACCCAGCGCTCATGGCAGGTTGCAGCGACGTGTCGTGAGTAGTGCTGCTCCGCCGGATCAGCTGTCCACCAAATGTTTTTGAGCGTTGGATTTTGTGGTTTTTGACGTCAAACGAGTCATCATTGCGGGTATTAAAGGTAGATGCTCGCCCCAACACTGGGGGGTCCGGAGCATCATTTTGTGGCGGCCCAATTACAAGTGCAGGTCCCTCATCTGCTTTGCAGGTTTGGTTTCTGCTCTGCATCAACCGAATTGACTGCGCAATGTCAGTGGGCTCTCGACGTGAGCGAGGCGGTGGAGGTAAACTGAAATGGATGCTGCCTAGTGAGTTTTGTCGTTGTTGGGTGAATGGAACAGGTCTCTCGGAAATGGTTACTGCTCCCTGTTTTTCAAGATCCCGTGATTCGACCAGATCGTTATCCGATTTTTTTTCATCGCCATCACCTTCTTCTTCCTCCTCCGTCTTAGCCTTGAATTTTTTTTTATGAAGCTGTTCATTATAATTCCGAGTGAGGGTACGTCGATACTTTGGTTGCATACTAGAGAGCTTTGCAATGTCGACATTGTCGTGCTTGCGAAACTCGACACGAAAGTAGTGTAGCCGCACAAACACTACCACGGTGTTTATAAAGATTGGTGTCGTTACCATGGGCACAAGATACACTACAACCTGCTGCCAGGTATTGAGATTGTTGAGATCGACCGAGTTAAGTCCGCCCTGGGTGCACATGGAGACGCTGAGGTAGAGGGCATCGATGTATGGCAGGTGTTGGTTGGGATAGATGAGTATGGAGGCCACAAATGCCAGCACAAGAAAGTACACATCTTGATCTCTTGTATTAGTAACTGTGGATTCACTCAATGGTTACTCACAGTGAAGTTTAACAAAGTTGAGTTCGGTACAGAAGCGCTGGACATACTTGAAAGTTGTTTTCAAGACGTCTCGACAATCACCCATGGCCATTGGAAATCGATGGATTTTTACAGGAGAGAAAAAAAAGAAAAAAATAAAAGATAACCCGAGCCTTTTATATACAGTCAACCGGAATAATTAGCGCTGCTGGCATGTTTCTCTGGCATTTGCCCATTACCAGGCATTCGGTTGTTCAACGACCTTGGCACTGGAGGCTGCGTTGGGGCACCGGTGTCCGGAGCTTGCGTTTACCTACCAACGAGGCTTGGAGAGATAAGCCCATTGCTATAAAGCAGTTAGGCACATGTGCTGTAAGCCGCAAACTGACTAATAGCTGACTAATCACTTTAAATACTGAGCTGTGTGTTTTGGGGACACCTTTGTAGAAGGTCCCGGACTTTGCAAAAACAAAGACGCTGGTAATATTTGAACAGTCACTTGTATCGTATCGTTATTAATCGTTATTATTAAAGTTGGGGTCATTATTATATATAAATGTATTATCAATATCCTTAAGCCTACGTGAAAAAAAAAAACACTTTAATACCCGCCTCCCATCTTTTAGTACTGAGCCGGTTGCTGTTGCTGATTATACTCTGCTACTGCAGAACCTGCAGCCGTGGTTGGAACAGCGTTATACTCAGCAAACCACGGGTGCTGCAAAGCTTGCTGTGCAGAAATGCGGCGCTCAGGCATGAGCTGAAGCAGATGTTGCAGCAGGTCAAGGCCTACAGGGTCGATTTGCGGGATGATGGAGCGCAAATCCTGGGGAGGGTACTGGGGATAGCTGGCCGAGTAGTTGGGAAGAGCCGAGATGTTTGGCCAAGTGTGTTCGTTGGGAGTGCCCATAATCTTAAAGATACGCTGGAGTTGGTCCTCATTAGAGTTTCCGGCAAAGAGCGGGCGGCCAGTAAACATCTCGGCCAGAATGCAGCCCGCAGACCAAATGTCAATAGAGGTCGAGTATGTGCGAGACCCAAGCAAAACATCCGGGGCACGGTACCACAGCGTCACAACCTCGTTGGAAAATGTATTGACGGGGATGCCAAATGCGCGGGCTAGACCAAAGTCTGCAAGCTTGAGCTGTGCGCGCGAATTGATAAGCAGGTTTTGGGGCTTAAGGTCGCGGTGCAGAACGCGGTTTTCGTGGCAGAAATAGACGCCCTTGAGAAGCTGGAACATAAAAGACTTGATGATCTTGGGATCCAGTGCGCCCTTGACGCCGTAAGTGTCCATGTATTTCTTGAGGTCGCGATCCATGTACTCAAACACCAGGTTAAGCTTATTGTCCGTGTGGATCACGTCGTATAACCGCAAAATGTTGGCATGCCGCAGTTCCTTCATTAGCGAAATCTCACGGATGGCAGTCGACGGAGTGCCCTCCTCACTGTCCAGCGTAATTTCCTTCAAAGCCACCAGCTGGCCTGTCGCCCGGTTACGGCCTTTGTATACGGTGGCATACGTTCCTTCTCCAAGCTTTTCAAGTCTATAAGAGTCAGATGTTGCATGTGCGGGGAGGTCTACGACAGGTAGTCCTAGTGTGGTACTTACTGTTGGAACCTAAGATAGAGTTAGTAGAGGTCATAGAAATAAAGAGAAAACAGGCCAAGGAAACGGCATAAACATACTGAGAAAGAGTCGACATTGTTTTTATGTGAATAAGAGACAAAAATAAAAAATGAACAAACCGGGTTTTTATCAAAAAGACAGATTTGTTTTATTTATTTTTTAAAAAAAAATGTGGTGTCTTTTTTTTTGAATTTTTTGAGTTTGGGCAACACCTGCAGCAAAATAAAAAAAAAGATTAAATGCCATCACGTGTTTGTGGGTTAGGGTTGGAGCATTTGTTAAACTCAACGCCTAGATTAGGAGTCTAAATTGGAAAAATAAAAAAGTTGTCCCAAAAGGGGCTCGAGGATGAGGTTCCTGAATCATTCATCTGTGTGAATATCATCGTATACGATTTTTTAAACATGGACCTAATTGACATTTTTCTCAATGGACAAACAGATAAATTTTTATGATTTCGTATTTTTTTTAATTTCATCTGTCTCAAATCAATTAATATTGTGTTTTTGATAACAACTTTTCGGAAAAAGATAAGATGCCAATTCTTTCAGTCAAAATCCTATACTTCTCACAGCATTAAATTCTAGTTTTCTGGCATTACTTTGACACATCTGCTTACTTTCTTATGTGTTCCTGGGACCATATTTTTCTAGAAACAGTTTCACAGATATTGTACATACTCTCTCTGTCTGTCAGTCACATAAACCGTTGAACTTTTGGTCTTGTAAAACATATACATCCACATGAATAGAAAAATATTGGAAGCATTTTTGATTCACATCCTAATTAAAAAAAGGACTATCCAGCAAAATGAATTTAAATATAAATAATTCCATCCCCCCTTCGCCATTTTTGTTTTTTGTTTTTGCAACTATTTTTATTTTGTTATGTTTATTCAATTTCATCTTTTTTTACTTTGCTTCTGGTAGTCCGATATCATTTCTCTTTTTTTTCTTGATGGAAGAACATACGTACCCAGTATCTATCCACTCCTTTTCCTCAGCATCTTTGGAAAATCAGGAACTACATTATGGTGAGGACAATGAAAATCGGATAGAAGGCACAAGGTTAAGAAGCAAATTTAAATGGTTGGTTCAACTTTTTTGGAAATGTCGTTTTAATGATCCGGTTGAAGACCTTGAAGAAATCCCCGGAACTCAATACCTCATGAATGACGAGTCGGATTCTCACCTACCAGACTGCCCAGATTCCGTGGTGAAAAAATTTGGCAATATCGTTTTGGTACCACAACCCTCAGACTCTCCTAACGACCCCCTCAATTGGTCCAAATTCCGCAAGTCCTGGAATCTGGGACTGGTTGTAGTGTTTACCGCCCTTGCTGCTGCTGTCTCCAACACCACATATAGCGCGCAGGAAGTGATGCACAATGAGCTTGGAGGGTATGTGGACGAGGCAATGAACCTATCTGGAGGAGTTTTGTTTTTCGCCATTGGCTTTGCGTGTTATCTCATGTCTCCGTCGTCATATCTCTATGGACGAAAAATCATGTATATTACTTGTCTGGTCATGTGCATCATTGGGTCCATTGCCTTTTCAACCGTGGGGTCTATTGGCAATATTATTTTTTCGCAGTTATTCATTGGAGCCTCTGCAGCCGCAGCTGAGGCCCAAGTGCAGCAGTCTATTTCGGATTTGTTTTTTATGCATGAACAGAGTCTTGCGGTCAGCATATACGTTATGGCGTCGGCAGTGGGCACTTTTATGGGGCCATTTGTATCATGTTACATTTTGGCAGGCTCTGAAAAAGAACAATTAAAAGGCGGGGCATCACACGCAAACAAAATGCTCAGCATGGTGTCGGGTTGGCGCTGGATTGGATGGTGGGCAGTGATTTGCGCGGGACTGTTGCTAGTGGTTATGATTTTTGGGCTGGAAGAAACATATTTCGACCGGAAAAAGTACCTGAAAAAGGCACAGCAACAAGTAGCATTAAACGAACAAGAAGACGCATTACAAAGTGAATTGGTTTTTGGCGGACATAAAGACCACCATGAAGATGACAATGAAACTCTTAATCACGACGAGCTCGCTCATACAATCTTGGTTAACGGTGTTGTTTGGTCATCATCAGCTGGAGTTTCCCCTAATGATTTAGAGGAGGGTCTTTACACAGATTCTTACAGCCCTCAGACAGATGCAGGGGCGTCTGAATGTACTGCATGCACCGTGACTTCTCAGTTGGCACCAGTGATTACGCGTGCAACCATGACTGGTGCCGACGAACGCTTACTTCCCTATCACAAGCGGGTAGCTCTTATTACACCGGCTACCAATATGCAGGGCTATGGAGCAGCACAGTATAGACATCGACTGTGGATTGGGCTAAGAGTGTTGCTGTTTCCGCCAGTTATATACGCCGGACTGCAGTGGGGAGCGCAAAACGCATGGCTGACCTTTTACCTGACCACTATGGCTGAGGACTGGCGCTCATCGTCATATAGTTACTCCAACGTTGATATTGCACTCATGTGTATCAGCTGGTTCATTGGGGCTAATATAGGATGTTTCTACGGAGGGTATTTGACAAACAAGGTGGTCAAATCTGTAACAGCTTTCAATACAAAACGAGCTCAAAAGGAGCGTGAGCGTGCTTTGGAGGACCAAGCCAGAAGGAATATGCTTTACATGGTTGGTAGTAATGAGGTTCAGTCCATTACTAAGCCAAAGCGGTCGTTTTGTTCTGGGATCCGGTTGCACCATCATGACGGGGGGAAAAAAGAAAAGTATTATAACCCAAGCGAGGAGACGCTGTTTACGTCGTCGCAGGTGTGTGCAGAAGTTTTGCCGTGTCGTCAGAATGGCCGGCGCGTGGTGTTTGAGCCCGAGACGCGGTTGTTCATGCTTATTCCAACGGCCTTCATTTCGCCCCTGGGGATGTTTTTGTTTGGACTCGGAACTTATTTCAAGTGGCACTGGTCGGTGCCATACCTGGGGCTTTTGTTTGTGGGGGTAGGCTGGGGGTGTGCGGGAGACTTGAGCGTGTCGTACTTGATGGACGCGTACCCCAACATGGTGCTGGAGGGCATGGTAGGTGCGGCGTTCATCAACAACTTGATTGCTGGTATTTTTGCCTTTTGCTCGCAGCGCATTATTGACAGCTACGGTACGTTTAAGACGTATGTGATTCTTGGCTCGCTGAATTTTTTCTTTTTCCTGTTGACCATTTTTATGATCGCCAAAGGCAAGCAATGGCGCATAAAGACGAAGAAAATGTACTACGATTTTCTCGAAGCAAGAGATGGTATTAACTAAAAGTTTTTTTAAAAAAGTTTTGTTTTGTTTTTTGTATATAGGTTTTGTTTTGTTTTAATTCTATTGTTTTACAAGTTCTAAATAAAAAATTTTCTCTAAAAAAAGCATCCGTAAAAGTCATAACCGTCATTAAATCATTAAAAAAGTTTTTTTGTTATTTTTCATAAGTTCTTTAGAAAAACATATTATTGAAAAGATTTTTCTGATTCAACCGGTTTGGAGTTGTTTTTCTTGAAGACAGTGTTGCCTGCACCACCACGGCCAATAGAATAAGTGTTGGGCTCAGAGGCTGCACGCTGGACCTCAGCCAGGTATTCAGAGGGAGTAGCAGCTTGGGTCTTGGAAACAGGCACACGGTTACCATAGCCACCGCGGCCGCTGCGCACTGTCTGTTCTGGAGAGTGGAAGTAGAGCACAGGGGCAGGAGAAGAAGGAACACGAAGAGAAGCCTCGAGTTCAGGAGAGTCAGGGATCTCATGGGCTGAGATCTTGGGGGAAACGACTCTGTTTGCGAAACCGCCACGTCCAATGCCGACCATTTTTGAATTGTATTTGATTAGTTGTAGAGTTAGGTGTATGTGGGTAGAGAGAAGAGGAGTACTCTAAAAAACACGAGGAATTGTAAGGTGATTTTGTTTGTGATGAGAAAAAAGAAAAAAAGAAGAATTTGAGAGGCTCAAGGACCTGTTTATATACTTTTTTTATTTATTTATTTTTTCAAATTTCATCTCTGTCACGAATTTTGAGAGCACGAAATTTCCCCATGTGGGATTCGTCATATGCCAAGAAAAACTTCCAGCAAAAGGTTAAAAAAAAGTTTTTTCATGTTTTTAAATTTTTATTTTTTACATTTTATTTACTCCTCTTAGGATTTCCCCTAGACCTTTTTAATATTTTTCATCATAATCGCCACTCGTAGCCGCCGTGTTTGTAGCTCGATTTTTCCCCACCATCACCAGGCACTTTTGTCTGCTCAAGTTGCTGCCAGTCCAGCCAAGCCTCCCTCGTCCTCGATAAAGTCACGTGAGTTGCGATTAGATTTAGCGTGCGTGCGATAAAAATTTTTCAACGGCTGGCACGGCTGATGGAAGGTTTCCTTTTACGGTAAAGAATTCCGAGGGAAGCCGCACGTGCGTGTTGGGTTTTCTCTCAAGTAGACCAAAACATGGAAGAAAAGGCTAGAATGCGGGCAAAGTTACTGAGAAATGGGTAGGAAAAAGGGGGGGAAGATTTGACAGCAAAAGAGGGGAAAGAGAGAAAAAAATTGCTCTAAGATGATTCAGGAAATAGACGCGGTAAAAGGAAGCTGTTAAAAAAAAGTGGAGAGAAAAAAAAATAGAAGCTTCTTCAGAATCCCGGGGAGAACGGAATGAAATTAAAAAGAAGAAAGTTTAATAGTCAAAAGAAAAGGCTAAAGAGAATGAAAAAGCGAAAAAAAAAAATTTTTTGCTTCGTCATTTTGCCACGTTCTTGCCTAAATACGTCCACCTCTTCCCCCGTCAGATCACATTGCTACAAGATTTTTTGGTACAAGCCAGATTGCCGGGAGAGCCAAGATCAAGCGTTATTTTGGGAGCTTATTCGGTTTTGTATGTTCCCTCTATCGATTGCGGAGATGACCAGATAAAGCTCCTCTATCTGAGTCTATCGACCAACACCCTGATTAGTGATAAAGTCCCTGTGTGTTACGTAATTATTTTTTATGGAGGTAATTTTTTTTGTCCATGTTCTGATGTTTATGTTGCACTCCTATTTTTTATTTGTAATTCCATACACCACCTTCGCCACGCCACCACTACAACAGCACTCAACTCACCCTTCATCACCATGATTCGATACCAAATGCCTGTCGTTTTAGTCGATCCTAACGTCCTGGGCGCTACATCCAAGATCGGGATCATTCTAGACAAATACATTAACAGCAAGATATGTGGACAACACGAAGCACTTGCCGAGACCAATCGCCAACGTCTCCTGTTGCGTCTCAAAACGAACTCCAGTATAAAGACCATCTGTAGCATCAACTATAAGGTCATCAAAACAGTAAAGGTCCCAAACGAGCCGCTCGAAGATCACAACGATCCTTTACAGTATCTGATGCAGATCCAGACTCTGCGACAGAAGAAGCTGCGCGTAGCTATGGACCTCGACCACGAGGTGACCCAGGCTGTAGTACGCTACGGGATTCCTGATGAAAACCAAGATTTATATGAGGCTGGTAAGTATTACTTTATTTTTAACTGTAATTTTTTTAAAAAAAAAAGAAAAAGAAAACTAACTTTTTTATAGCCAACGAAGAATACGAAGATTTTATAAACCAACATCCCAAAATCGGCCTGGTGCTGGAAGCCTTTGAGTTTGGGTACCAGCGGGCTCTCGAATACCTAACCATCTTCTTTCTTTGTGTCGGAGTACTTCTCTCTGCTGGCTATCTCGACTGGCGATCGCGGTCATGCGAGATTCTTTATACCATAATTTTATCCTATATCATGATACCCTTGGTGTTATACGTCAAGCGGAAACGGCGGTACTGGGGCTGGGGCAAGGTATCGATGATTGTGATTGAATGATTACGATTAAAAAGGATGACTCGAGATTGTGGAACAAGATTTTTTTTTCCCCTTTTTCCCTTGCTCTCTAAAGTAGGAGTACCAAGTCATCGGGGCTTGGTATATGGGCCATAAGAGCGACGGCGTTTTCCGTAGTGCTTTTTCTCGAGTACCGGTTACTTGAGTTTGACAATAATTTTCATTGTGCAGATGGAACGTCTCAAAAGATGGCCTGTCTGAAAATAAAAAGAATGCTCTTTTTAAATACGAGGGAGTTTTGAAGGACCTTTTAGCTTTTATCGTATATAAATATATAGATTTCAAGAGATTTTTTTTAAGTCCTACCAAAAATCTTTTGATTACCAAACTAGCCAAATGATATTGCTTTTAATCTACAGACCAAGCTCCTAATGAAGTCGTATCTACAATGGACAAAAAAGCCAACAAGAAAACACATAAAAGAAAACTGGATTGAAAATTACAGGGGTCATTAAAAAAATCATAAAAGTACATAGAATGTTTATCGCAGCATGCGCTTGCCAATCTCGCTCTCCCATCCAACAGCCCGCTCAAAGCCATTTGAGCCAGTCTGGTAATCCATAAAGGCCGAGATAATCTTATCGCGAGAGGTCTCCACAAAGGGTCCGTGCTGGACTATCGGCTGGTCGAGCTTCTGGCCAGCCACAATAGCAAACTGCGCGGGCTTGTCGAAGGACTCAGGAACACGCACCTCAACGCCGTCGCCGTCATCGTTGAAAAAGACGTTGGTGAACTGGGGGATCTTTTCATTGTTGACCATGATTTCGCCCTCCAAAACATACAGAAACGCATTGAACCCCTTGGGAAGAGGCTGCTCGATCTTACCTCCCGGTGAGACATAATTGTCCAAAAACCAAACTGGGGTATATGCTAGATCCTTGACTGAGTCAACACCATAAGACTCGCCCGAAATCACCTTAATCGTCGCCTTGTCGCTGGGTTTGGCCACGGGGATTTCGGCGGCCCGCAGGTCGCGGTATCGTGGAGCACATGCCTTGAGCTCTTTGGGCAGATCAACCCAGAGCTGGAGCCCCTCGACCATTTGGATATTACCATCCTGGTCCTTATCAATGCGGGGCATTTCCGCGTGCACAATGCCCTTGCCAGCTGTCATGAACTGCAGGTCGCCCGGACCCAGTGTCCCCGAGGAGCCTGTGAAGTCTTCGTGGTCCACGTGGCCCTTGATCATATAAGTGATGGTCTCCTGGCCGCGGTGGGGGTGGTCGGGGAACCCGGCATCTGGGGAGACCTTGAAATGGTCCAGCATGAGGAACGGAGTGAAGTTTCTCATTGCTGCAGTGCCAATGGAACGGCGGACGCGGGCCCCAACTCCTTCAGCCTGTTCTCTGGCGGGAATTGATTTGAGGATTGAACGTGGGATAAAAGACATTTGTATGATGTGTTGTTTAATTGGTTGGATTGAAGTGCTATTAGATGGTATCTTTAAAGGTAAAAAAAGAAAAAAAAAAAGTTTTAACAACCTTGAGAAAACTGTCAGGTTTATATACTTTTAAAAATATTTCTGTTTAAGACTAAATCTAATACTACTCGGTCCTAAGAGTTGGATCAACCCCACCCGAAATTGCTGATTACCAGGATCTTTGTAAAGTGATGGCAGCGCTTTTCAGCCCCGGAGCTTTGTACCGCCCTATTTGTAGGGTGTTAGTAATGGGGAGAGGAGTTAGTCACTGATTGGTCATGTTGCTAAATGTGGGAAACTGCAACAGCACGGCGGGTTACTAAAGCCTTACTTATGGCCATTAGTAATGTTGAAGTCCCGTAGAACATGGAACGTCAAAGAAGAGTCAAGCAGGCAATAAAAGGGGGCCCGAAAGTCTTTGAAATAAATTGAAAGCTTGGTAAACTGTTTTATCAAATTATTAGTTCTACCAAAATGATTACTAAAAATCAAATTCAAAATATGTCTCCAACACTGCTTGAGTCTACTCAAAACACGCCTCGGTCTATCTTCAAGGTGGTCCCGGCCCGCGAACAGTCCGAAGGCACCGGGGCCCGAGTCCTTAGATCCATTGGTGGGTCATCCACCATTTCAAACTTTACTCCATTTCTTATGTTAGACCATTTCAAGGTCTCTCCAGGTGCCGGGTTCCCCGACCACCCCCACCGCGGCCAGGAGACCATCACTTATATGATCAAGGGCCACGTGGACCACGAAGACTTCACAGGCTCCTCGGGCACACTGGGTCCGGGCGACCTGCAGTTCATGACAGCTGGCAAGGGCATTGTGCACGCGGAAATGCCTCGTATAGATAAAACCGTGGATGGGAATATCCAGCATGTAGAAGGCTTGCAATTGTGGGTGGACCTGCCGCAGAAGTTAAAGATGTGCAAGCCGCGCTACCGGGACCTCAAGGCGGCGGAAATCCCCATTGCTCGGCCGGACGAAAAAGTCGAAATCAAGGTGATTTCTGGTGCGTCTTACGGGGTTGAGTCGGCCAAGAATCTGGCATACACTCCAGTTTGGTTTCTGGACTGCAGGATTGGTGCGGGAGGCATGGTGGACCAGCCTCTTCCCAGCCATTTTAATGCGCTTGTGTACGTGCTTGAGGGCGAGGTGAGCGTTTTCAACAGAAAGGTCAAAGCTCACCACACGGTTTTCCTAAACACCGACGGCGACCGGGTTGATGTGCGCGTGCCCAAAGATGCCAAAACTGCAGCGCGGGTTGTTGTGATTGCAGGCGAGCCGCTCTTGCAGCCTATAGTTCAGCGAGGGCCGTTTGTGGAGACGAGCGAAAAACGCATCACCAAGGCTTTTAACGACTATGAGTCTGGGAGCAATGGATTTGAGCGAGCGGTAGGCTGGGAAAGTAGGATTGGGAAACGGGCCAAGTCCAGATGAGCATTGTACTGAGCGAGTATGTAAATAAAAAAGTAATGCTAGAATAGATTTTTTTCAGTTGTAAAATGGATAGAGGATGCATTAATTTTTTTTGGAAAAAAATGTAAATAAATAACAAGGAATTAATGTACATGTGAAAAGACCTTAACAATAATGATTGTAAATGCAAAGTAAATTTTCAATGTTTTGGCATGGTTTCATATAAAAAAGATGAGATTTTTCCAATTGGAGATTGAATTTTTTATCATCAGATATTTCAAGTACAAGTTATCAAGTATTTTCCATCAATTGAACTCACATTGAAGCTACTTTTAACCATGGCCACTTCATCCCAAATTGATCCAGAAGGGTCCAACGACGACCATCAAGTGGAAGCCAACCACTCCTCAAAAGATGAATCTTTTGAGCAAGAAAATGGATCCGAATTTGCTGATTTTGAGCACATTGAACACGCTGAAGTCGCTACCGATAGTGACAATTGCGAGACTACCACGACCTCGATTTGCACCCCTCCTTTACAAAACGACTCTTCCCCTTCGCCCCCAACCCCCCACTCCCCTCCCTCTCTTTCCTCCACCTCGTCCTCCTCCTCCAGCGCTTTCAAACTCGGGGTCCCGGAGTCTTGGGAAAATGCACCTCCTCAGGGCTCCGAAATGGACTTTATGTTTGGTCGGCCTCCTCTTGTTCGTCGCAACGCCGCTGTCCCATATGCCCAAACCATGTCGTCCTATCAATCCTCAAGCCAGAGCCAGCCCCGAACTGGGGCCCGTTCCCAGAATCTTTTACCAAAATCAATCACTTCTTTTCAAACCCCTGTGCAAGCTTCTTTCCGCCGACACCAGGGGCTGGCAGCCGCCCAGGAGCCGTTCCCCTTTACCTTGGACAATAATGACGGGGCCAACTCCCCGTTGCGCCGGTCGCAATTGATGGCGCACTTGCACAATAGCCTGACTCTTGACAATTACGGTAATGATCACAATGATGGCACCATGCCACTTACTCATTTGGACCACGCGCCACTGGCTATCCAACGGGAGCTTCCGCCCGCACCTGCACCTTCTCCGGAGCCCCATGAAATGAGAATGTTTGCCAGTCAGAGGAGATTTTTGCGACGATCGGACGAGCGTCGTGGGCGGGAACTGCGCGAGGACGAGCGTGGCGAACCGTTGCCCCACGGTTATACGTTGATGCAATTTTTGACGGAACGCAGTGCGCCGCCGTCTGAGTTTCAAGAGGCCTGGCAGCAGGCCGAGAGTATTTCTGATATCGGGTTTTTGCCGGGAGAGTTTGTTGCCCGGCAGTATCCCCCAGTGTGCACCATGGGGCAGTCTGAAGAAAGAGAAGAAGCAGTGGAAGAGAAAGTGGAGGAGGAAGTGGAGGAGTTTGAGGAGTATTATGATGAGTACTTTGAGGAGGAGGAGGAGGAAGAAGGGGAAGAAGAGGAAGAAGAGGAAGAAGAAGAAGAAGAAGAAGAAGAAGAAGAAGAAGAGGAGGAAGCAAATGGAGCGGGGGAGGAGGCGGAGGAAGAAGAGAGAAGTAGGGAAAGCAATGACAATAATGTTTTTGTATATGTTCAGGAGTTGGGGGACAATTACGAAGATACTTATTCAGCAGATGAGTTTGACAGTGATGGGCCTGAAGTTGTTTATGAGGAAGTGAGGAACTTTGACGGCAGGCTTACGTCTGGGCCTTATAGGGACGACGGGAACGTTTCTTCAGGCAGTAATGGGCGAATTGAGTATATATTGGATTCTGATGAAGAGTCAACTCCCGGTGGCAGAAATGAAGAAAGAGTTTTGGACGACAGGTTTGAGCCACTTGAGGATTCTGATGTCGAGCCAGTTCCAGTTCGCTATGATGAGGAGGTTATCGACGAGAGATTTGAGTCACTTGAAGATTTTGAAGGGTCAAACCCTGGTGACAATGATGAGGAAAGGAATTTAGACGAACAATTCGAATCACTTGAAGATTCTGATGTGGAACCGGTTTTAGTTGACCATGAAGAGGAGGTTTTCGACGAAAGATTTGAGCCATTTGAAGATTTTGATGAGGAGCTACTTCAGGTTATCGATGTGCAAATGATTGCCGAGAGGAGAATGGAGTCATTTGAGCAAATTGAGCAATTTGAAGAAGACGACGAAGAGGCAGAAGAAGAAGAAGCAAATGAAGACAATGATTATGAGATGGAGAGCTTGTGGAGCATTAGTACGAATGGATCGGAGATGTGGAGTTCAGTAACTGGAAGCTCTGATTCCGAGACAAATGAAGGATCCAGCAATTCCGGAGAAGAAGGGGATGGAAATGAAGAACATTCCATTAACTCCTCAGACTCTGACATTGATGATGATGATAGTGATGATGACAGGGGGTCTGGGACAGATTCTGAAAATGGCACGCATTACATGAGTAGCGAAGGGTCGTCGTTTTTTTCTTCTTCTTCTTCTTCGTTTTTTGAAGAAGATTCAGGGAGCAATGAGAATCAGGGCGCAGAGACGATGCAGGACGAGGACGGCCCGGTGGAGGAGGTTGATACGCAGAGACTGGTGCGGATGTGGCACGTTGATGGGGTTGGGCTGGAAGGGGTGATGAGCCGCACGCTGATGACGGTGGTGATGCAGCAGCACTTTTTGTTTGGAGAGGACTTGGGGACTGGGCATCCGCTGATGGAGGCGCTGAGCAAGGCCGGGAGGTTTGCTGAAGCGCGGGGGCAATGGCTGCCTGGAGACTGGCGGGTGGTGGTTGAGGAGGTTGAAGTGGGGGTGATTGAGGATCTGAAGGATCGGTCGATGCCGCCGCGCTGGCGCCGTGACGGGCGGAAGAAGCTTTTTTTCCAGACGCGGGGGAGCATTGCCAGTCAGTGGTTTTTGCTAAGCGTTGTTGGCAAGGATGGCGCGGAGGGAGAGGAGCCGGGGGCGAGGGACGGGCATGGCGCGAAGAAGGAGCCAGGCTTTGGATGGCCCTGTGAAGCCGAGTATAAGCAGTGCAATTGCCGGGAGACGTACGGGCACCATTTTCGGGGAGGTGAGGAAGAGCCGGCGAGCCGGCGACGGAAGCGGGTGCCGGTGGGCCGCGTGGAGGACCTGGGCCCCGGGCTGTCGCGGTACCCGGATCTGGCGGGGTCGCGGGACGTGCGGGTGCAGGAGCTTGGTCTGGCGCTGTTTTGGGAGGACTATCCGATGGTGAAGGAGATTGCGGAGCGGCGGGCGGAGGAGAGGTACGAGGCGGAGCACGGGGTGAGACTGCGCAGGGCCGGGACAGTGGCGGAGAAGGAGGAGAAGAGTGAGGAAAAGAAGAAGGAAAAGGTCAAGTATGAGGATTGGCGGCGACCGGGGCGGCGGCGTCGGGACAAGCTGCGGAGACTGTTTTCGTGGCACCGTCGCCGGACCCGGTTTGACTATTGAGGGGGAGAGAAGATAAGCACTGGGGCGTAAGGTTTAAGTGTCACGCCCATTTTTTTAATAATTTCTTGTTAAGCGACTGAGGCGGAATAAGATTTCCAGGCTGTTTGACGGTACTAATTAGTACTTAGACACACAAGGACTGAAGACACGCTTTTTTTTTGCTCCACTTGCATTTTTTTCTTGTTTCTACCTGCCAATCTTCAAGGAGGTTTTTTATTTCTTTTTTTATTTGTATTTTTTTAAAAAAAATATATATAACAAGGTCTTTTTTTTTTAAGATATACATAAATGTATATGATATATATCTGTATATATATACATATATGTATATGAAATACATGTGTTATCTTTATTGTGCTCTTTCTTTTCTCTCTCTATAAAAAAACATATTCACGCCTACCCTCGAGGAAATACCAACCATGTCGTCGTCGAGAAACGTCGACTCAGGGCCTGCCTTGTTTCCGTACGCTTTTCAAATAGCTGACGTACACGACGGACGCTCGTCCATTATGCCGGATTACACAGCTTCGGAAATCACAGTCTCTGCACCCGTGCGTACGCTGACGACTACTACGACCCACAGTTCCATAAGCACCGCCAGTTCTTCGTCTTCGTCTTCGTCTTCTTTGTCGCCTTCTTGCTGCGCTTCATCTATCACTTCGGTGTGTCTGTCCACTTTTTTCTGTGGCCATCGGACTCGTCGGCTTCACATGCGACACCACCACCACCGCATGGGGGTTCTCGGAATCCCTCTGACCGCCAAGTCCCTATTTCTGGCGCTGGGACTGATTTTCCTGGCCCTGTACTATGTGTATTGTGTCCGGCTGAATACGCAATTCTATGAGTTTTTGGATGGCCGTCACCGGCGCCCGCCGTTTGGACCAGGCCACAGGGGCTGGCCGGGTCCAAATGGGCCTCCGTTTCCTCAATATCCCATGCAAGAAGCACAGCAGCAGCCCCCATCACCTACATCTACGAGTTTGGAGACAACGACTGTGGTAGACGGATGAGGGGTATTATTTTCTCGCAGTTATAATCTTTTGCAAGACATTATAAAAGGAAATTGCGATGGATTAAGTTTTGTTAGGGAGTCCCAAGGATTTATAAGGAAACCTTCATTGGTATCAAGGGTTATACTCGACAAACAAGCGCTGGAAAGATATACCGATGAAGGATTTTTTTTCTTTTATAGGAGGAGAATCATGTTTATTTCTAAAATAAGGAATAAGGTCATCTCTCTTGGTTTCTATCGCTGTCTTCTGTCTCCGCCACTGGGGATCTCACAGGGACAATGCCTAAATCTGGGCTGTGTGGGGGGTGAGGGGAGCAGAAGAAGATACCAAAAGCAGGGGTTTAAAGAAACTTTTGCCGGTCTATTGAAGAGAAGGAACAGAGCTGGAGATGGGCTGGCTTTTGGGAAAGACTACGTATATAAGGGTGTCTACGTCACCTAGTTGTGATGAGCCAGTCCTAAAAAAAATAAAGACGGGCACATTTTTAAGGAGGAGGAGGGGTTTAAGGACCTGTATATTAAATATATTTACATGTTTGGAAATACTTTAATTGGTAATCTTGATATATGTTGAGGTAGATGGAGATGTCAATAGATTGTCTTAGGTTAAAGTGCTTCTAATAAGATTGCGATTTGTATATTCTACGACAAGCCAGTTGTCAAAAAAAAGGACTCAAAAGACAGTTGAGTTTAAACCATACTTCCAGGTCTCATATTTTTACTAGAAAACCTTCTTCATATTCCGGTAGTTTAAAATCCAAGGTTTGTCAAATGAAGTAAAAAGCCCTCACTGAAAAAGACCCAGTTGTGGCCGTCCATCGTGTTACTCGCAAACCAAAAAGTTTGTTGTGTACCACCGGATTGCTCTAGACCGCTTTGAGAGCCCAAAGGGTCGAGATTTGTAAAGTACGCCTGACGAAGTACTTATAAAGATGACTAACTGAGTCATTGCTCGGAGGGTGATTTTTTGAGTCTTCCAGTCTTCAATAGTGGCTAAAAAGAAATGCTCAAAAATTGTAGGAGTACTTAAAAAATAAAGCTTCCTTGCCAGGGGTCGAACCTAGAATCTCTCGCTGTGCAACTCAATAGTCGTAGGCGAACGCCTTGCCATTGGGCCACAAGGAACAGTTTTTATTGAAAAAAGTAATTCTGAGGTGAATATGAATTAAATATTTAAAAAATCAAAAAAGTCAAAAATTAGTTTTTAAAAAAAATTAATAAAATACCAATATACACCTTCTTCTTATTTCCTAATCTTGCTCAATTTCTCATTTCTTTGGCCTTTTCAAACAAATCAATAACACTTCACACTCAATGTAATAATATTCAATATATAAAAGAATATAACTCCACCTTAATCCTCCCATTAAGCTTGTTTCCTCTTTTCTTTCTCATTCAAAATACTGTGCAGTATAATACCATGCCAGATACCGCAGCACCTCCTACCAATACCCAACAACCATCCGAGGCTAATGAGCAAATCATCCTAATCACTGCCAATGGAGACACAATACCTTTGTCGACCAAGGCCATGAAACTGAGCAAAGTTCTGGCCGAGCTTGCTGAGAAGAATAGAAAAGATCACAAGGGTGAGGCCATCAACATTCATCTATCGATGCTGGCCACAAACGTCGTGGCCAAGGTGGCTGCGTACTTGGAGCATCACAAGGAGGAGACGGTGGAGTCGTGGGGCCAGCGGCAGGTAGCGGAGCGAGGCGCCGATTACGCGCAAGACGCGTCGTACATGCGGCGGCCGCTGAAGGTGAGCGAGTGGGACCGGCTGCTTTTCGAGGACAGGCCGCTGCACGTGGCGCCGTCGTACGTGTTTGCGATAGTGGTGGCGGCCAACGTCTTGAAGATTGAGATGCTGCAGGACCTGTGCAAGAAAATGCTGGCCAACCTGGTCAAGGGGCTGGACGACGAGGACGCCAGGCGAGTGTTGGGGATATGCGGGGATTACGGGTTGACGCGGGAGATGGAGAAGAACGTGTATAAGCAGCGAATCAAGGGGTCATTTGGGGGGCCGATAGATTTGAATATGGGAGGCAAGGATACAGGGGGGAGAGTTTAATAGGTGATTGCAGATGACAAGAGGGTGAGAAAGTGTGTGATGATTGCAGGTTTAAGTAGAGAATCCAATTATGTGGGGACAAGACACAAGGGGCATTTTGTTATCGGTTGTGGTGATAAAAAGAAAGAAAAGGGGTCGTGGGTCTGATAGTTACAGTGGATGTGTGTATATTTCAGACTAGTTTATATTGTCAACCACCACAGACCAAAAAGGGGGGGGAGAAAGAAGTGGCCAATCTGCCAGCAGACATTAACAATTTAGGTCTGATGAAAAATAGAGTCAGCGTCAATATGAAAAAAAAAACAAATATTAGTGTATTATATCATTATCCAGTTTTTTTATATTTATTTTATCAGTTTATAATTAAAAAACAATTTCCGAAAAAAAAAAAAGGCCTGTATGAATGTGTGCATCTAAATGAAGTTTGGCCGCGATTTGTGAGCCCACAAACGAGTAAATTTTTTTTAGTAGTTCCTATGTTGATGAAAGAAAAAAAACGATTCCTTCATTTGTCCTTTTATTTTTTGAGTGAGCGAGGGGGGTATTAGAATCTCTCTATTTGAAAGTTTGGAGGTAAATAAAAGCGCCGGCAGCAACAACGGCAGCAATGATCAGAAGAAGAAGTGATCTGTGTAGATGTTAGAGTACGGTCTTAGTGGGTGGGAAGAAGAGAGAAGATAACATACGAAGATGAGCCAGATTCTCCAGAAGCGGTTTTGACAGCAGGCTTAGGGATCTTGACTTTGTATTCCTTAAGAACATGTTAGTAGAAAAATAAGGGCTGCAGGGAATAGGGCATACCTCAGGGTTGGCATCACCAACATAGAGCTTTTCCAAGATTTCAGTGGCATCATCGGAGTGACCGACATCCTAAAAAAAAGAGAATATTTCCCATGATTAGTTTGTGATTACTGGAAATGATAACGAAGCATACTTCAAATGCGGTAGTGGCATCCTGGCCACCACAGTCCACGAGGACCTCTTCACCACCACTAGATTTAGAGCGTTAGTATTTATGGCGATTGAATTTGGGGGGAATACAAAGGACGGCTGGTGTCAAGCACATACGGGTGTTCATCGACAAACGGGGTGATATCGTAGACTTTGCCGTTAATGACCATCCAAAGATCATCCTTCTCGACATGCTTCTCAATGTCCGAGGTGGGGATGAAGGTCTTAGGGGTCTGGGCAGGACCTTCCGAAGTCTCTTGCTTTTGTTCGGCTGACATATTGGAGATGATGAGATATTGAAGAGAAGTCGAGTGGTTATATCGGTATTTATAAAAGTATTACAAGATATATATGAAAAAAACCAACAAATTTGTGAAATTCTCAACTTTTTTTTTTACGTTGTTGGAGACGTGGTGGTGCTTTTTTTTTTTGTGACAACTTTTGTTACAACTTTTGGTTACATCCTCCGTATCCAGTAGCTTCTGGTGCCATTCAAAGCGACCTTCTTACTGTCTTCGATCTCAATCAAAAGATCTTCCCGATAATCCTTTCTCTATTTGCTTAAAAAAAAGACCTCCAACGTCCAATCTCACAAAAATTGGCTGGTCGGTCACGTGCATGGTGACTAACGTCTTATGTAATCCCGTTATCACCACCTCAGCACTTTTGCGCTCCCTGCTGAAATTTTTTGGCACCACCGCCTCCTCCTCCTAAAATACTACACAATAAAAAAACTCAAACCCTCCAGTTCTTCTTTTTTTTTTTATCCACCACCAACTTACAGAAACCCGCACTTTCGTAAACACAGCTGAGTTGCCGTGTCTAGGTGTTGTTTCTCCATCTGCTAAACTCGCCCCCTTACATCCCTTCTCCACAATATCTAATCAAAATACCTTAATTTTTAAACTTCCCTGTATAGACTAATCCCGCCCAGCTTAAAAAAAATGTCCTACGCCTCAAGAAGAACAGGCCCCTCTTCTTCAACGCCCTCGGCTGCCCAGCGCAAGGCCGCCACGGAACGCAACCAGCTCATTCTCCGCACCCTCCTCAAGGAACCAGCAAACAAGTTCTGCGCCGACTGTAAGACCTCCGGCCACCCTCGCTGGGCCAGCTGGAGTCTCGGCATTTTTGTCTGCATTCGGTGCTCGGGTATCCATCGTAGTATGGGCACTCATATCAGCAAAGGTATGTAGTGGCTCGGCTTGCTGTCCTATCCCTTATTAACCCTAAAGTCCGCTCCATTGACCTCGATACTTGGTCTGACGAACAAGTCGAGCCCCTTGTCAAGTGGGGAAACAGACGTGCAAATTTGTATGTATCAAAATTACGGAGAAAGACGCTTGTGTCTCGCCCCTCTAACACTCCCTCGTATTAGATACTGGGAAGCAAAGCTGCCTGATAAATATGTCCCCGATGACAGCAAAATTGAAAACTTCATTCGAACAAAATACGAAATGAAGCGCTGGACCCTCTCCCCAACCATCCCCGACCCGGCTCTCCTCGATAAAGGCATTGACGCTGAAGAACGAGTCCCCCTCGCAGAGGTCCAAAAACGCGCCGCTGCCACGGTTGTAAGAAACGAAGCAGTTAACCACCACCATATCCCTCAGCCCCATCTCCACCAACAACAACCTCGACAAAAACCCCCCCCAAAGCACGTCCCCGACCTCTTGGACGACGACTTTCTTTCCCAAAAATCGCCCCCTACTACCGCTACCCAATACGCAAACGTCTCAAGCTCAGGCCGCATCTCCTCAGCTCAATCACAACCTGCATCTACCCCACAGAGATACCACCGTACTACCGAAAGCCCCCAATCCAAACCTAGACCCCATAAGCAGCAGCCACAAAGCTCCAGTTTATTAGGTCTCGACTTTGGACCTGCTCCCATATCCTCCAAACCTTCAAACCACCATCAACACCACTCCCATTCATCTTCTACCCAGTTTCATCAGCAGCAACAACAACCTCCTCCTCCAGCACCAAAGCCTAATGGTAGACCTGATTTAAAAAAATCAATTCTCTCCCTTTATGCCACTCCGTCTACCCCTTCATACCAAACTCCTCCTCCCCCTCAACAGCCCTTTGCACAAAAACCAGATCCTCTTGCTGGATTCAGCAACTTGTCTTTGAACCCTGGGTCTAACAATCGACCCTCGAACTCCACCCCATCTTCCAGTGGAGGCAATAACTTGAACGATCTGTTGGGTCTTGGAGGAAGCTTTTCCTCGCCTGCGCCCCCAGTCCAACCCCAGCCCCAAGCTCAACCTTTAAAGCAACAACCGGCTCCCAAGCCCAAATCTGCTTTCGATGACTTGATTTCCGGCGGCTCCTCTGCATGGGCATCTGTCAAGCCACAGACTTCTTCAGCTGCCTCCTCCGCTCCCGCCGTTCCACCCAAAATCAGTCTCCAGGGATCGTACTCCTCCAGTTCTACCAACAATGGCTCGGCCTTTACTAACAACTATACGCCAAAGCCTGCTGCGTCGACCACTTCCTCGTTCAACACGTTTGCGTCTAATACCAACTCGGTCCAAAATGACGACTGGGCGGACTTCACGTCGGCCTCCTCCGAAGCGATCCCGCCTCGGTCCTCGGGGACTCAAGCCGCAGCGGCGTTTAACTCGACCTCGCCAACGAACCCCATGGATGAGGATTTATTTGCCAATGTATGGAAATAGCTGATAATTTTAGATGGAATGAGAAGAGAAAAAATAAATAGTTTAGTAGAATGTCCCAAAAAAACTTATATAATAACCCCAGTAAAAAAAGACTTGAAAGGAATTGAAATGTTTTGTGAAATTTAAATGAAAAAAATGGGTATCTACATGTACCACCCCGTAAGGCTAAAAACGGAGATCCCATAGGTCTCACATGTACCTTTGATCTTAGATTCGGAAAAAAACATTCTGACACATTGTCCTCTAGCCAGTAGCATCAATCTGTTATTGTTAGGCGCGAAGCTTGCGTCATAATACCGTCATTCTGCACCAAACTCAGGCCCCGTTCAAGGTATTTTTGAAAGCTACTAATTGTGTTAATCATCTGCGTTGTCCTTGAATATGAAGTTCAGTATTAACTCAATACTAAGTTGAAATAATTTAGTATTTTACCTTATTTAACGCATCAAATCGCCGTAATACCGGTAAACAGTACAAAATTGATTCCTTGGTGTTAACTAGGTGTGTTTGCGTAATTTAATAACAACAGGAGAAATCCCGCTTAGCTCAGTCGGTAGAGCGTTCGGCTTTTAACACCTTCGGGGGTTACCGAAATGTCAAGGGTTCGAGCCCCTTAGTGGGAGACAATTGGCTTCAATGCCTTAGCATTCTCATTTTTTTTTTTATTTTTTAAAAAATATCTGTACCTAAGAAACAAACAAACTACAAATTATTTTTTTTAGTTTTGATTCATCTAACCAATTTGATTTGTTGATTATGACTATTTACCGGAGTAAAGAAATAAATCAAACTATATTTTGATTAATTTTTCAAATTTCAAAACTTAGTTTTAATCACGTGATTATTTACTGCGCAAGGTAGGCTGTCGTTGTGTAAATCTATCTTTTCTATAATTCTAAGAACAGCCTTGATGGCCAAGTTGGTAAGGCGCGTCACTAGTAATGACGAGATCATCAGTTCGAATCTGGTTCGAGGCATTGCAAGCTTGTTTTGTAATTTTTTATTTCTTTTTTTTGTAAATATTTCCTTTGGTTATCATTTATTCGATTGGTGGTGGGTTGAAAGTCAAGGACGCCGCAGTGGTTCCAGTCGAATAAAGTTTGATGCAATATTACGTCATAAACTTTGTCTTGACATACGCTAGCTAAGTTGCTATTTTATGGGAAAATGCCACCCTAAACTGACCTGCACGTAAACCCGCATACGTCTCTAAGGAAATAAAAGTGCCAAAAACATATATCCCGAATTTAGCCATCATAACAATAGATCATCAGAGCTTTCACAGTGTCTCCAATATGGGTATTTCCAAAGGTAAACACAACGAGCTAGCAAGCATTGTTAACGAAACGTCAACTCCAATCATCACCCAAGGTATTCATTGAGCTTTAAGGAGGCAATACGGGGGAATATAGCTATTATTAAACAAAAAATTTTTTATCATAGGAATCTTTAGATGGGAGCTTAGAGAGCTAGAAGTTTGGTCACATAAAGTCTACACCAATTCCCAAAGAAAATTTGGGGGAGGACAAGAGAGGGCCCGAGGGGACAACTGAAGGAAAGAAGGAGCCAAAGGAAGTCAAAACTGGCAAGGTGAAGGCGGAGGAAGAAGGTGGAAGTTTTTCAAACGTCTGTTCCTTTCCATTAAAAGAGTTTTGATTATTTCTGTTTAAAGAATTCTTAATATGTACACTTGGTTAAAAGTCAATTTCATTAGACAGGTTTTAATTATTATGAACGTGTTTTGAGAAACCATTGCTCAGACTCATTTTAAGCGTCTTGTATTTGTTTTTTGCAGCATCTTTATAACGGTTTTCCAAATATTACCATTTTATAAAACTTATTTAGTTAGTTCTTAACAGCTTTCTTTTAACAGCTTCAAAATCTATAGCCCCCCAATCCATTTGGGAGTTTATGAATCTCAATATAACCGACCTTAAATATCAGTTTCTATTATTTGATGTAATTTTTTTTACACAAAACAAGCCATGTATCAACAAGTATCAACGAGTAAAAAAATTTACAAAATTTCGATTTTACGAAGCTATCACTATGAAACAACCCTAGGTTCAGCTTCCAGTCAACCTGAATCGCGCCTTGTCAAATTCTGGTTTTTATTTACAATTAAATATAGTTTTGTTAAAATAACTATATTTTGATCCCATATAGAATACATATTAGAGCAAATTCTGCATTTCTGCGGCTTCAGTAGCCTTTAGAAATCCCAGGAAGCACGACGTGGACGCTTGCTCAGTTTACTTCCCTAAGGATTGAAGCTTTTCAGCCCCAATCCTCATATCCCACCTGTAATACGTGGTTGCCATTTGTTCCTGGAGAGGCCCCCCCTCACCGCAACCCCAATCCAACTAACGGAGCCTAAACTTCAAATGGGTCTTAAGAAAAGGCGGCTAGTTTTCATGGAATGCGGGGTCCCAAGTTAATGGGTAAAATGATGTTATCTAAACTGAAACCAGCTGGTAGTTTTGTTAGAAAGATTCAAAGAAGTTAGCAAAGATTGTAAAAGATACTCTAGAATGAAAAAAAGTGCTGAAGATACTGAAGATGCTGAAGATACTGAAGGTGCTGAAGATACTGAAGATACCGAAGATACTGAAGATGCCGAAAATGATGAAGATGCCGAAAATGATGAAGATGCCGAAGATACCGAAAATGCTGAAGATGTTGAAAATGCTGAAGATGCTGGATGATAAGTTTCTAAAGCTGCCGAATCAAGCTGCCGATACAGCTGCTGAACAAAGCTGTGCCGAAGCGAAGTCGCAGATCGCAAGTTTTATAGATTAAATTTTTAAAAAAAATAAAATCAAGTTCAACCACAGTTCCACACCAAAATAATAATAATAGTAAAAGTTTTGATAAAAGTAAAGTTTTTTGTCAACCAAAGTTCAAAAAATAATAATAATAATTTTTGATACCAAAGGGACAAGACCAAATCCCCTAAGGCATCGATAGGCCAAAAAGAATACACACGGAAGAAAAATAGACGTTCTATTCAACTTGCACCAGTATATCCTTGTTATGACAACCCGTATTTTCCAACGGTCATCTCTCCAGGATTTTTAGTTTCGGAGAGAGTAGGACACCAGATCACTTGCAGTAACCAACATGGAAACAGAAACAAGGATACCTTTGCTAGCCATCTCATCTCCTCACGCACATCTTGACGAGGGGGGTAGTCGGTGCGTGGCGTCCAAAGTGGACGACTTCTTTGTTTGTAGTGTTTATGATGATATTGTTGTTGACTTTTAAGAGGTATAGAGATTTGAAATATTAATTTGAGTGCTGAAAGGTTAATGGATGGGTACTTACAGTTGCTGGATACATTTGATGTTCTTTTGGTTTCTGTCAACGAGTTAGAATAGAAATTGATTGTAATTTTTACTTACTTGGTTTCTGGTGATAGTGAAGGTTAGTTACAGTAAAGAATGAATTTTTAAATGGAAAAGTGATAATAATAATTACAATAATGATGATGATGATGATGATGATGATGATGATGATGATGATGATGACGATGAATTAAAGGGTACAGAGTTGATGGAAAGAAGAAATAAAAAAATGGTGATCTTTTTTGATAAATTTTTTTTTCTTTCACGATGATTAAAACTTTTACTGTTTCATATAAATCAAGTATACTTGAAATTTACAAAAGTAGCTCTTTGCCAAAGACTTTTTTTTACGAGAAACTCCACAAGTATCAGAATCATGAAGATAATTATTTTTCTATTCAAACCCAAAATGGGTCTAACAAAAGATTCTTTAACCTTGTAAACAGACACACTGATATGTTCTCCACGTCTTTTTCCATACTTTATAAATGAATTAGTCAATTACCTTTTTTTACCTCCCAAAATAACAAAAAGTCTTCAATGTAAAAATTTTAAAAGACGCTCATCTTGGATCTTCCATGAATGTTACGTCCCTTTTCATTCAAAATTTATTTGCATCAAAAAAACAAAAAGTAGGTCGTACCCGGGATCGAACCGGGGTTACCGGAATCAAAATCCGATGTGCTCACCACTACACTATACAACCCTTGGTATACAGTAACATTCTTTGCCATTAAATAGTAAATGTATGAATAACTAAAATTTACGTTAATTAATATTCTTGTTAAAGAGAGTGGGACCGGTTAGTCGAGTTGGAAAAGACGTTCGCTATATGCGAGAGGCGTGGGTTCGAGCCCCACACCACCCACTCTTTAATGGTTTGCGGGAGCTTACCATAGTCCGACATAAAGGGCCTAACCGCCGACCGTCCTGTCAGTCTAATTAGCTACGCAGGTGATTGCGGGCCGTATCTCTGGCAGGGCGGAATAAGAAATAAAATCACGGTTTTCCGTGAAGCGTCTGTGAAGATAAGTGGAAATTGGGTCGGGAAGGTTTGGGATCGACATACTGATTCACCCCTGTTCCTCGTAGGCTGGCATCAGGGCCCATGCGCTCCGGGCTATCCGAGACGTCCAGACCGACACTTGTACTGAAAAGGTACTACATGACCGACACACATTAGTTAGAAATTAATAAGGATAGCGATAACGCTGATGTTATATACTTCTATAACCCTTGAATATAAATAAATAATAAATAAATATTCTTGTTAAGAGTGGGACCGGTTAGTCGAGTCGGAAAAGACGTTCGCTATATGCGAGAGGCGTGGGTTCGAGCCCCACACCACCCACTCTTTAAATGGTTTGCGGGAGCTTACCATAGTCCGACATAAAGGGCCTAACCGCCGACCGTCCTGTCAGTCTAATTAGCTACGCAGGTGATTGCGGGCCGTATCTCTGGCAGGGCGGAATAAGAAATAAAATCACGGTTTTCCGTGAAGCGTCTGTGAAGATAAGTGGAAATTGGGTCGGGAAGGTTTGGGATCGACATACTGATTCACCCCTGTTCCTCGTAGGCTGGCATCAGGGCCCATGCGCTCCGGGCTATCCGAGACGTCCTGACCGACACTTGTACTGAAAAGGTACTACATGACCGACACACATTAGTTAGAAATTAATAAGGATAGCGATAACGCTGATGTTATATACTTCTATAACCCTTGAATATAAACAAACAAACAATATTCTTGTTAATCTTTAGAAATTCTAAAGAAAGAGGTCCAAGGACAATATGACAGGCTGATTATTGCGGGAGACTACAACCTACATCATAGGGAGTGGGAAACCGAAAGTAATCCAGATGCTGATACAAATGAAATTGTGGATTGGCTTCATGAAAATGACATGATGTTAATCACTCCACCAAACAGAAAAACTTATAGAAACAAAACCACTATTGATCTTGTTTATTGTTCTGTAAATTTACTTCACAGAATTATCTTCAGGAAAATTGATGAAAACTCGCTGAGTGATCATGCGATTGTTGAATGGGATCTTTCCTTTTTTCAACACCAACACGAGGAAGAAAAATTAACCTCAATTGAACGACTAAATATTCAACAAGCCAACTGGGATAAATTTGAACAAGAACTTTCGAATGCCATTAAAACTCTTAATGTGCATGACAAAGCTCTGAAAAGTTTAGACCAAATTGACAGTCAAGCTGAAATCCTAGAAAATGTCATTAAAAAAGCCATGGCTTCTTCAATGGAAAAAATCAAATTAGTCCGAAAATCTAAACGATATTGGAATGCCGAACTCAGGAAAAAGTTAGAGTTTGCGCTTAAAGCTAAACGTGAGGCTCGTCTTAGACAACCAACTTTTGCCTTAAAAAAGCAAAAAATACAAGAAGCAAAAGAAGCAACAAGAGATTTTGACCGCTCCTTGCGTGAAGCTAGTTCTGAACAATGGAATAAATTTCTATCTGGTTTGGAAGAAAACGACATTTGGAGGGTGTTAAGATACATTAACCCCAAAGGTAACGATACCATTATACCACAAATAAGAAAAGAAGACGGCACCCTTACAACTACAGTTGAGGAAAAAAGACATGAGATTTGGAAGGCTTTATTGCCGGAAATTGATCATGGCCCGGACAAACATTTTGAGATTGATGATGACTCAAGATGGCCTAAACTGGATATTAAGGAAGTCGAAATTGCTTTGGCGAATACCCCAAATGATAAAGCTGCTGGAGATGATGGCATAACTGGCTTAGTATTAAAAAAGGCATGGAAGAATAAAGACTACCAAATCAGATTTTTTAAACTACTACAAGCTTGTGTCAACTTTGGATATCATCCAAAAGTCTGGAGACATGGCATTATTGTGGTAATACCCAAACCTAAAAAACCTGATTACTCTAAACCTAGAGCTTACAGGCCTATATCGTTGCTTAAGATACCTTCCAAGGTTTTGGAAAAAATCATGCAAACCAGAATGACCAAACTTACCGATAAACTTCTACCGCCAGAGCAATATGGAGGCAGAAAAGGCTATTGTGCTACGGATGCCGTTTTGGAGCTTGTCCAGAGAATCGAAACAAGCCGAGAAAAAATCTCTGCTATTTTGATTGACATTCAAGGTGCTTTTGATAATGTAAATAGAAACATACTCGCTGAAACAATGGAAAACATGGGGCTACCCAATGCGTTGATAAGTTGGACTTACCAATTTATTAGCCAGAGAGAAGCCAGTATGCTCATGGATCGAAGAAAAGGTCCAGTTCAAAAAATCAGTACTGGAATCCCACAAGGCTCTCCTATATCCCCCTTACTGTTCCTAATATATTCCACGCCAATGTATAAGGCTATCCAGCAATGGGGAGGAAAAGCTTTTGGATTTATTGATGATGTTACAATCACAGTTGAAGGCACCATAGACAAAAACACTGAGCTACTCAGCAACATTTTGGCTAAATGTTGTGAATGGGCAAAGTCAAGAATGACAAAAATTGATCTTGGAGATAAATTGGGTTTTATTCATTTTGCAAAAAATATTAAAGCCAACGACCAAAAAGCACAGCTGACTCTACCAAATGGAGAACACCTCAAACCCCAAAAGGAAGTCAAGTTACTTGGAATCATTCTTGATAATACCCTGGATTTCAAATCTCATATTATGAGTAAGATAACCAAGGCAAGGAAAGCAATAGGAGCCATTTGGCGACTTGGTGGAACACTTAGAGGTATGCGAGGATCTTCTGTGAGGTCTTTGTATATCGCATGTGTTAGACCAATCATTGAATACGGCATGGAAATTTGGTTTCACAAAATCCTTAAAGGTGAAATTCATAAGCTTGAAGTTGCTCAAAACATGGCATTAAGAAGGGTAGTTGGTGCTTATCGTACTACTCCCATCGCGGTATTACAAAAAGAAGCCGGTGTTATGCCATATAACATCAGACTAAATTTCATGATTGCAAGAAAGGCCATCCGCCTTCATTTGAACATCAGTAACACTAATCCAATAAAGGAACATTTGTTGACCTTAATTGAGAATTCTCCTATCGCTAAATTAACTTCGGTTTATTTAGAGGCAGAAGAAGACAGAAAAGTGGTAATAAAGAATTTGATGAAAACGAGAAAGAAACCAGTTTTTGGACCGGTTACTCGTGAGCTACTTCAGAGTCAGCTTATTGCGATTCTCAAGAAGCAAGCGATAGAAAAATGGCGAGACGCGTATTGGCATAGCAAGAAAGATCAATGGTACCATGATATTACGGCAGAAACACCTTGTTCTGATAATCTTTCTAAAATGACCACGGGAGTGGTTATGAAGAAAGATAGTCGCAGAACCTTGAGCTTTATTACTCAATTCCGCACGGGCCATGGCAATTTTGGCGCATGGTTCAAAAAGTTCGGCATTCAAAAGGATAGCTACGACTGTGAATGTGGCGAGCTGGAAACAGTTAGACACATTCTGGTTGAGTGCCCTCTGCTGGAAGAAAAAAGAAAAGGACTCAGAAGGATATCTCCTGAAATGGACATGTCGACCCTCTTAAACAGTCTAACTGGCTTGCAAGAGATTGCACGCTTTATGTCTGTTTGGAGAGAATAAGAAATAAACTTTAAAAGCGTTGATGAAGACAAGTGGAAATAGATTGGGAAGGTTTGGCTTAGGCTCCCTGTTCCTCGTAAGCTGGCATCAGGATTTATTTTCGGGCTGTTGGAGAAGCATGTTTGAAACTGAATGAAAAGTTCAAAGAATGATGGATACTTATATAGGTAGAACAAGAAGGATAGCGTTGACGCTGATGTTATATATTTCTATAACCCTTGAATAAAAACAAACAAACAAACAATTCTTGTTAATATTTGAATTGAATTAACAAAATATTTAATTTAATATATTCTAATAGCGTCTATAATGTTTCAGAGGTAGTTCCACTATTTTTTGGTGTTATTTGAATCTTATAAACTCACTAAGCCCTTTCTCGGGCAGTTGGTGTAAGTAAAAAGGTAAAAATAAGGAGGATATTAAACATATATTTTGTTTATATTTTTTTAATTCTGGCATTTTTCAACAGGATTGTATATAGATACATGTCAATTTCGACCCCATCTTGTATTGGTATTATAGATAGTTAAATATTTGGTTTTCTTAAAACATTTTGATTAATTTTAATAATTTTATTTAGTTAAACGTTTTATATAATGCTTTCATTATGTGTTTAAAGTCAAAATTTAAATATTAATTTATTTATTTATTTATTTATATTCAAGGGTTATAGAAGTATATAACATCAGCGTTATCGCTATCCTTATTAATTTCTAACTAATGTGTGTCGGTCATGTAGTACCTTTTCAGTACAAGTGTCGGTCTGGACGTCTCGGATAGCCCGGAGCGCATGGGCCCTGATGCCAGCCTACGAGGAACAGGGGTGAATCAGTATGTCGATCCCAAACCTTCCCGACCCAATTTCCACTTATCTTCACAGACGCTTCACGGAAAACCGTGATTTTATTTCTTATTCCGCCCTGCCAGAGATACGGCCCGCAATCACCTGCGTAGCTAATTAGACTGACAGGACGGTCGGCGGTTAGGCCCTTTATGTCGGACTATGGTAAGCTCCCGCAAACCATTTAAAGAGTGGGTGGTGTGGGGCTCGAACCCACGCCTCTCGCATATAGCGAACGTCTTTTCCAACTCGACTAACCGGTCCCACTCCTAAAATTTAAATATTAAAACAAATTGTCGGTGTTGACTTTTACCTAAGCCACCGAATACATATGTCTCTTTTAAAAATAATATTAAGAAATCCGATATAGTGTAACGGCTAGCACGGTTCGCTTTCACCGAGCAGTTCGGGGTTCGATTCCCCGTATCGGAGTCAATTTTTTGTTTTTATCAAGTATTTAGAAGGGGTTAAATGTATTTGAATGTTTAAAAGTTGATGGTTGCTAATTTTTTATTTTTTAAAAGTCAGCCATCCATGTTTTCACGTTAGCTATTATTCATCTACGGAGTGGGCCAATTGGGTATCATATTAGCCGTGTTAGTTATCCGAGAATGAGTGCAGCGCTATGGAGGAGTCAGCGAGGGGTAGTGCGAACAGCCCCTTCCCCTTTTTTTATTTTTGGCGCCTGGAAAAACTTTGCTTCCTAAATCCGCGGGGTGATTTGGCCAATTTTTTTTTTGGGGGAGGCACTCAATGTGGGGAGAGTCATCGTGACAGAGGAGGAGGGGAATCTACATACCGAAAGTGCACACACATAAGAGCCAAGTGCAACACGGAATTATGACGAGCGTAAGAGCGCAGAGGCGGTTGCGATAACATCGGCTGAGATCTTGGCAGGTCTTCTTTTCTTTGATATTGCCAGATGGACGACGGAGGGTGTTTGTTATTTCGTTCGGTTTATGAAAATATAGAGTTTTTTCTTTTTATGTTTTCATTAAAAAAAAGCAAAGAAGATACACACTCGGACAGTTCGGGAGGGGCCTTCAAGAACAGCCTGAGGATTTGAATGGAGAAGGGAGAAATAATGGCGTTACTCGAAGAGGGGAACGACGAAAGCAATTGAGGGGAGTAGTGGGACCTGGTCAATAGTTTTTGTAGATCGAGGGACTATGTTCTACCGGATAGAAAGTATCCGGAGGGGCGAAGAGGGGTGTAGTAACAAAAACCTGGGGATGGCGGTGTGGACTTTAATGGTTGTTGTACTCGAGTTTACCAACACCGAGTTGAAAAGCAAGAGGGTGAAAAAGAAAAAGAGAACGATGTGGTCGGTCGCGGAAGCGGAGGCTTATGAAGCCGATTGATGGGCAAGAAAAGAGGAAGAGGTGGGGGGAGACAGAAACTTGGACAGGCTTAAGGTACTTTGTTGTACATTACGGGGAAGGTTTGAAAGAAGTCCACGAAAGAGGAGGGGAAGGAGGTTGGACGTAGAAAAAACAAGGTTGTGTTTTTCCCAAGCAGCCGAGTACTCTGCAGAGCCGACGCCACGTCCCGAAAGTCCGGGACCTTATCCGGTTGATGAGATTTAAATGGAGGGGGAGATAATTGAGAAAAAAGATGAGTTCATTTGGCTTGAGTGGGCGATTGGCGTGTGGACATAATTGCAGCGGCCCACTGATATGAAAAACCCCCACGCTGAAGGGATGGGCGAACCCTAAAGGAAAAAGTAAGCCTGGTGGGTTCTTATTTTTCAAACCAATGTTTTCTTTTTTGAAAATCCTCTCCCCTCCCCACCTAGAGACTTTTTTCAAACCGGCGTGTACACATTGGAGTACCGCCGCAAGCCGTCCGGCGTGCCGGAGAAACTTAGCTGGTGAGAGTGCGTTGCTGTCACGTGGCGTGGGGCCAACATTTTGGTGCCAAAGGCGGGGAGGTCAACAGAAGGACTTTTGAGATTCCCAGAGTTGGGTCCACCCCTCCTGTACGGCAGCTTGTCGCCCCCGCCAGAAATTTCAAGACCCGGGGAACCTCCATGGAAAGCCCTGCGGGAGGCCCCAAACAAGCAAGCGCAGAAGCTTTAGGAAATAAAAAAAGAAACAAATGCTGGCAGGCACGTAGAAGGGCCGTTAAGGCTAGTCGTCTCTTGCGTTTCAATCACTAGGATTTGAAAAAAGGATTGACTATTTTTGTATTCAATAAAGTTGACCTTTCTCTTATCCTCACATTTTGACTTCGCTCACAATTAGTCCCTCTCTTCCCCCCGCTAGTCTTCTTTTGATCTGCGGCTTCGTCAGGCTTCAACTTGTAATGACCCCTCAATATCCCACTTTCAAGTATATAAATATAAGATGATTGTACCTAGATATTTCGTTTTTTTATTCTTTCTTTCTTTCTTCATTCTTTATTATTTCTTCAATATATCTTTATCTTAAACTTCAAACCCACTTTTTTTTTTAAAACTCACATATCTCACAAAATCTCACAAAAATGTCTACTGAATTCGATGCTATTGTTGTTGGCGGAGGCTTTGGCGGAATCTACTCCACTTACAAGCTCCGCAACCTGGGCTACTCAGTCAAGTCCTTTGAAAAGGGCCCCCAGATCGGCGGCGTCTGGTACTGGAACCGCTACCCCGGCGCCCGCGTCGACTCGGACGTCCCCGTCTACCAGCTCTGGCTCAAGGAAATCTACAAGGACTGGGACTTTAAGGAGCGCTTCCCCGGCTGGCAAGAGCTGCGCGACTACTTTGCCCACGTCGAAAAGAAGCTCGACATCTCCCGCAACTACTCCTTCAACACCTTTGTGGCCTCCTGCCACTTCAACAAGGACTCGGGCAAATGGACTGTCACCACCACGGGCGAGGGCGCTGGCACCTACGTCTGCAAGCACCTGATCATCTGCACAGGCTTCGCGTCCAAAAACTTTATCCCAGACTTCCAGGGCCTCGACAGGTTCGAGGGCGTCATGCACCACACCGCCGAGTGGCCCCAGGACCACGACGTGGATTTCTCAAACAAGCGCGTGGCCGTCATTGGCACCGGCGCCTCGGGCGTCCAGGTCATCCAGGAGGTCGGGCCCATCGTCAAGTCCCTGGACGTCTACCAGCGAACCCCCAATCTGGCAATCCCCATGCGCCAGCGCCCTGTGACCCACGAGGAGCAAGAGGTGCGCCGCCCGCGCTACGACGAGGTCTTCGAGGCCACCCTCCACGAGCCCTGTGCGGCCGGCTTTGAGTTTGGCTTTGATCCACGCAGTGCTCTTGAGGTTTCCGATGAGGAGCGCGAGGCCACTTTCGAGCGCCTGTGGGCCGCCGGCGGCTTCCACTTTTGGGTCTCCACCTTCCACGACGTGTGGACCGATCTCGAGGCCGACAAGTACCAGTACGCCTTCTGGCGCAAGAAGGTCGTCGCCCGACTCACCCGCCCCGAGCTCATTGAGAAGCTGGCTCCCTCTGTCGCCCCCTGCCCCTACGCCGCCAAGCGCCCCTGTCTGGAGCAGCGCTACTACGAGGTCTACAACCAGCCCAACGTCGACATTGTCGACATGAAGGCCACCCCCATTGTCGAGTTCACCAAGACCGGCATCAAAACCGCCGAGGGCGAGCGCGAGTACGACATCATTGTGCTTGCCACCGGTTTCGACGCCGTCACCGGTGGTCTGCTGCAAATGGACATTCGCGGCGCCTCCGGCCAGACCTTGGGCGAGAAGTGGGCCCCCAACGGAGTCAGCGCGCTTTTGGGGGTTGCTGTGCAAGATTTCCCCAACATGTACTTTATGTACGGGCCTCAAGGCCCCACCGCCTTTTCCAACGGCCCCACATGCGCCCAGGTGCAAACGGATTTCATTGTTGATCTCATTGAGCACGTCGACGCCGCCGGCCTCAAGTATGCCGAGCCCAGAGCCGAGGCCGAGCAGAAGTGGTCCGACACTTGCACAGCGCTCCAGGAAAAGACGCTGGTCCACGGAACCAAGTCGTGGTACAACGGTGGCAACGTGCCTGGCAAGAAGATGGGTGCTTACAACTACATTGGAGGAATCCCGCAATACTGCCGCGAGCTTAAAGCCGAGAAGAGTGGCAAGTATCAGAGCTTTATGTTTGCTTAAGGGCAAAATAGCAATGATTACATAAAAACTTTAAATAACAACCATAAATATATAAACCTGAACTCTCCGTTTATTTTCTTCTCTAATAACTCATCAATGAAAATCACTCAACCTTTATTCTGGACCATCCAGGTTTCGGCCTTGGTTCTTCCCATCCAAATCACTTCGTCCAAAGACGCTCTCCAGCATGTTCTCAATTCTCCTCCCGTGAAATCAATCTGGGGCTGGCTTGCCCCGGGATCCGACGAAACAGCAGCAGAAGAAAAGCGCGTTTTGGAAACAGAAGGCGGGATCATGTACGTGGGCGGCGACGTGCTCAAGACCCGTCTGAAGCGGCGCGGAATCAACTTCATGGACGTGACGGACCACGTGGACTTTTATGCGGAGCTCGAGGCGCGCAAACAAAAACCCGACGACACCACCCAGGAAACGCCGTACCCTGCATCGCTGCACTACACAGAACAAGTGGGGGAACTGCTCAAGAATATCTCACAGCCCAACATGCAACTGGCGCTGGCCACCATGTCGTCGTTCAAGACTCGCTACTACAAATCGGAGTACGGGCGCAACGCGTCGCAGTGGCTCGCCGAGACGGTCGAGGATCTCTCCAAGTTGTATGCAGGTGCCAACATTACGGTGCAAACGTTTAAGCACCCGTGGGGCCAAAAGTCGGTGATTGCGACGTTACCCGGGTCGGCCACAGGAGGCAGCAGCGCGGCACCAGGCCCGAAGCGTCTCCGCACGCCGGCCACCCAGTACCATGCCGACGGCGACGTTGTGGTTGTGTCTGCGCATTTGGACTCGATCAACCTGCTGTTCCCCCGGGTGCTGCCTGCGCCCGGGGCGGACGACAATGGGTCCGGCAGCGTGACGATTCTGGAGGTGCTGCGGGTACTTGCGAGCGCGGCGGCGGCGGGGACCTTTGTGCCGCACAACACGGTGCAGTTCCACTGGTACAGCGCCGAGGAGGGCGGGCTGCTGGGGTCGCAGGCGGTGTTGAGCGAGTACCGGCGGCGCGGCGTGGCCGTGCGCGCGCTGCTGCAGCAGGACATGACGGGGTACCCAGGCACCGGCGTGGGGCCCGACCGCGAGGGCGCCGCGTTTGGTGTGATGACGGACTATGTGGATCTGGGGCTGACGCGGTTCGTGGAGCAGGTCATTGAAGGGTACACGTCGACGGCGCTGGTGCGCGACAAGTGCGGGTACGGGTGCAGCGACCATGCGTCGGCGACCAAGGTGGGATACCCCGCTGCGTTTGTGATGGAGTCGGCCATGAAGAAGTCGAATCCGTATATCCATTCTGTGATGGATACAATTGATCGGTTATCGTTTGAGCACATGGCGGAGCATGCCAAGTTGACGCTTGGGTATGCATACGAGCTGGCCATGCATAAGTTTTAACTGTTTTATATAAATCTAATCATCTAATCAATGTACATGAATTACTTGGGAACTTGGTAATCGTGCCATTCTTTGGAAGCCATTTGTTTAAGACGCGAAAGCGCACGAGCAAAGGCAAACCGCTCTTCTTCTCCGGAAAACATATTTTTCTTGTCCAAGATGTCGTCATTTTCCGAGTCCTTGAGCGCCTCCTTGCGAACCTCGCTGGCTTCTTTGCGAGCCTTTGCTTCAGCTTCCAGCACAATGCGCGACTTTTGGCCGTATGTAGGGATTTCGTCAATGAAGATGTGCTCAAAGGGCTTTGCCGAGGTGACGGCCATTTTAGTGTGGGACTCGTAGGCGGCGTCCAAGAAGGTGATGAATCTGCGGGTGACGTCGCGCTCGCGCACCGACAGGAGCGGGATATCGGTGATGACGATGGACTCGAAGTTGCGGGTGATTTCCAGGTAGTCGGCGGCACTCATGGGCGTCTCGCAGAGCTGCTTGAAGGAGAACTGGGCCACGGCGCCCACGACGCACTTGGGGATGTTGACGGGACGCCCCCAGATGTGCAGCGCGACGTTGTACTCTGCGGGCTTGCCGCGGGCAAAGTACTGGAACCAGCGGTCGGCGTGGGCGGTGGCCTGCTGGCGGACGTCATCGAGGGTCTGGCCGTTGGGCGGGGAGAAGTAGGTGCCCTGGGAGGGGCGCTCGATTTTGCGGTAGTCGGTGGGGGAGTCGAGGTACATGACGTGGGACTTGAGCTTGATGAGCTCGATGGTGGGGACGAAGGATTTGCGCTGGATGCCGTCTTTGTAGAGCTCGTCGGGGACGCGGTTGGAGGTCATGAAGATGACGGTGCCGAGCTGGGGGGAGTAGAGGTTTTCGAGGATGCGGCGCAGGATCATTGCGTCGGCCACGTCTGTGACCTGGAACTCGTCGAAGCAGAGGACGTTGGCCTCCTGGGCGATTTCGCGCGCGATGGTTGGGGCGGTGTCGAAGTCCTGGCCGTGGATCTGGTGGAGGTGGAAGGAGCGCTTGTGGATGTCTTGCATGAAGGCGTGGAAATGGATTCGTTTTTTGGTCAAGTGTGGGGGGACGGTTGTGTAGAACATGTCCATGAGCATTGTTTTGCCGGAGCCCACGTCGCCGTAGAGGTAGATTCCATTGGGCTGGCAGCCAATGGGTAGCGTGGAGGGGCCCTGGAAGCTTTTGAGAGAGGACTGGGAGGCGGAGGACGAGGAGGAGCCTAGGAACTTGCCAAAGAACTTGGAGAAGGTAGATGAGGAGGGCTCGGGCTGTTCGAGATCGATTTTGGGAGGGGTATACGCTAAGAGTTCTTCATGAAGACAAGATAAGTTTGAGAGCATGACTGAGAGATGAGTTAGGGATGTAGGGAGGGGGAAGAGGAATTAGACTTACGTCGTTGATGGGGATCATTTCGGATTTTCCCATTAGCTACTAGGAAGTCATATTGTGCTACGGGGTCTAAAGTGATGGTTAGTTGTTGTGGTGAAGGCCACCAATAAAATGGCAGGGATTAATTAAAGGAGAATGTATAAAGGAGATGTTCGAGGAGGGAGGTAGGCCGAGATGAGGGAAAAGGACGTACCTCTGACGAGCTTCCGTTCCAGTGACGGGTCTTTTTCTGTTGAAGCTGGGGCCGATTCGGTTGAGTAGTTGCGACGAGATGGCCGAGGATGAGAGAGCGGGATGTTGGGATTTGATGGAGCGACGGACAGAATGCGAAAGTGCGGGGGGGTTAAGGTGTTACGGCATGCCGCGAGTCGGGATTGACGGGAGAGGGCCGATTTAAAGGCCGGCGATTTGATGAGAGAGGAGAAGGACATGGAAGGGTGGTGGAGGAAGGATGGGTATATGTGGATTGAAGGATTTTAAATTTTTTTATATAATGATAATGTGAAAAAAAAAAAATCTACAGAGTTAAAGATTGAGGGGTGAGAGTAAGAAAAAGTTAAGTTGTAATTACTTTAACCATCTGTGTTGTTAAAGTAAAAGTGCCGGAGGGGTCGGTGCCTTTTTGAAACAGCCGCACGGGGTTAACGGGTAAACATTAATAATCATGACTAAGCACAGCAGGGTTTGTGTAACGGCCAGATAACAAGGGACGTCATGTGATTTTGGAAAAGGCCCAGAAGAGCAGCAATATAATTACAACATCCTAATTGAATTAAACGGTTAGATTGATAATTTTAAAGGAAGTGTTTCATAAATAACGCCAGACAAAAAAAATAATAATAAGGGAGTTTTAAACGA
The DNA here is from genome assembly GCA_900497715.1 of Magnusiomyces ingens NRRL Y-17630. Classification (NCBI taxonomy): domain Eukaryota; kingdom Fungi; phylum Ascomycota; class Dipodascomycetes; order Dipodascales; family Dipodascaceae; genus Magnusiomyces; species Magnusiomyces ingens. Next base: position 1,479,169 of record UIDE01000005.1, read on the forward strand.
TGGAGATGAAAGGAGGAAGGGGGAGGTTTTTTGTTTGTTTGAGAAACAAGAAAAGGGTGACATTACACTGAAGCACTCAAATGTGCCGTTGTTAAGCGACCTGGCCAAGTCCTTTGTGTGGTTATTACATGTTTGAGACGACGAGGATTTTGTTAGGCGATTCAAGTATACAGATTAGGTGAGTTTTTCCAAACAACCCAAAGCCTTTGTGTTAAAAGCGTTTATGAAGGAACTGAACAGATGGGTATTGTGTGTGTGTTTTGGGGGTATATAAAGTTTTGTGTTTCCATATAATTATGGAGAGTGAGCAACAAGATTTAATGGAAGCTTTAATTATCAAAGATGCCATTAGTTCTATATAAACTTTGTAAAGGCTTTTGGGAGCCAGATATCAAACTATTAGAATGAGAAAAAGAGCATTGAGGTGTACTGGCTTGTTTAAAGGTGAGACAAGTTTAATGAAAGAGATCCTTTTTTTTTAATTATTACCAGTAAACATTGAAGTTTCTACATTATTTCCCGGAGGAGCATTTTTAAATATGACAGGGCTTGCCATCTTTTGTTATACATTGGTAACTATGGCACACCTACTGCAACAACAACAAACAAGCTTTTTTGTCAAGTCTCAGGTTGTCAACAAAGAACACGCGGGCTGTGCGTCTCAATGCTGGTTTAATACCACTGTCAATTTAACTTAACGCTGACTTTAACGTCTCATTCTCAGTTAAAAAAAGTTAATCCTCATCTCGCTTTCTATCCCTGTCGATTTCTCCATCCTCAATTGCCTCCGCCCCTTGTAACCCCAGCCGTGCTTCGTCCAAACTGCTAGGGCATGTTTTGAGCCTCAGATATTTTCTCCCCCTTAATTTTGTTACAAATGCAGGCCCTTTTTGTTACAAATTAAAACAACAACAAAGCAAAACTTGCGTGGCTCGTCCTAATTGGGCCCCCTGCATGAATCCTTCATTTTAACAAAAATAGCGTGTATATTTTTATACAAAATTTTTTTTTGGAAAAAACCCAGCCGCTAGTCTCTTCTTAGTTTGTCAATCCCAGCTACTCAAAAATCTCATCAATTTTTCTCCTCCCCCCTTTATTTCCTCCTAAAACAAATTTGTTAATTTTCTCGTCACGGTGGTTAAGTGCCTTATAACAAAAATTTCAACCTCCATATATAATAAGTGCCTATTCCACCAAAAATCCCCCCCCTTCCCCCTTTTTTTTTTCCCAAACCTCCAATATTATCATCACCATCTTCATATATATAAATATATATCTTCACGCCTATTTCTCTTTCCTTCTTTTTTTTTAAAAACTCAATAGACTATTTCGCTCGTTCAAATTAAAAAAATCTAAAATTTACATAGTCTTTCATCTTCACTCGTTATATTTATATCCTTTTAACCCTCCCATCTGAAACATTGATTTTTTATATATATTTTTATATATACAGAAAAACTAGAAGAACATCAACTAAATCCAAACTCTCTGCAATCTTCAAATATTCCATATAACCTTCTTTTCTTCTTCAAGCTTATACTTTAAACCAGCCAGCCAGCCAGCCTTAATCTTGTTTTCTTGTCAATAACTCTTTTCTATGCAAATCTTCTTTTCAGCATCCCAACTTTAAATCCCTAAAAAAATATCCACTCATTCATCATACAACTAATAATCTCGAATTAAGAACCATCTCTTCCTTTTTTTTATTTTTTTTTAAAAAAAAAGGGATTCATCAATTTTTATTTCCTCCTTCACTTATTTCCATCTCTTCTTTTCTCTTTCTTCATTTTTTAATTCTAACCTACCCTTCCATTCTTACCCTTTCCACTCCTCCCCTTCCCCCTCCTTTTTTTAAATAAAAAGCATTAACACTCCTTTACCATGGCAAGCCTTCACCGCCTTTGCCAGGTATTGGCCTGTTTGCTGCTGCTAGCTCACTCCGCTTCTGCCTTACATATCCCGTTCAAGGCAAAGCGTCTGGCTACTGACCCACCAAACTCAGCAACCGTCGCTTCAACTTTCTCCTACTACCAGCGACCTGCTCACAACTCATACCGGCCTTATTACCACCACGCTAAGCGCCAAATCTTTTCAGCAAACACTTCAACACCTGCTCCTTCCGAGGAAGTCCTCTCAACCTCCTCAGATGAAGATTACTCAATTGGAACCACCTTCCAATCGGAAATATACACAACCTCCTCACAAGAAGAATACCAGTCAATATATGACTCCTCAATTTTAGGAGACTTCACTTCAACCCCCGTCACTCTCGAACAAACCTCTTCTACTCCACCCTTAACAACCTCCACTTCTTCTGCATTTTCCTCATCAACCTCTTCCTTACCAATATACACAACCTTCAGCATACCACTATCCTCAAGTATATCCGAGTATCTCTCCTCTCAGCAGCAAGAGGAAGAAGAAACTCCCCTTACTTCTTTTTCTCAAATTTACTCAAGCATTTTAATTTCAGAAGCACAAGAATCGAGTATGTATCTCACTTTTTTAAACAAAGAAATTTCTTCTGCCCCTTTGCATTCCACAATTCTAACTTTTATTAAGTAACTTTATCGTCATCTTCATCATCCACTTCTTTTACACAACCATCAGAAACTTCTTCTGAACTAGTCTCGGAACTCGTCTCTCAACAGTCTGAATCAATTTCTGAACCTTCATCCACAACTTCTTCCCAACAAACCCCACTCACCACCTTCCTCCCCTCAGAATCTCTCTTATCCCAAGAAGAAGAATCATCAATTTTCACTACTTATACACCTCTTTCTTCCGACCAAGAAGAACAACCACTAGAATCTAGCAGCATTCTGGCTCAACAAGAAGATACTACACAATCCTCCACCTTAACCACCACATCTTCTCAAACATCCTCTGAGACATTGGAATCTCTGCTGCCTGACTCCTCATCGTCACTACAATCAACTGCATCTCCACAACAATCTGAAGATGAAGCCTCCATCTTCACAACTTACTCCCTCTCCCAACAGGAAGATGAGTCCCCTTCTTCTCAACAAGAAATCGCCACCTCAATTAACACTGAGCTTCTTTCCTCAGGATTGGAAAACACCCCCTCAGCTGCTACAGCAACTGAATCAACCCCAATCATCGCCTCCGAAGCTGCGACCTCTGAGTCAACTTTTCTTCAGTCACAACTTCCTGTTGAGTCCTCAGCTGCTTCTCCTGAAGACCAATCGACAGCCACAATCGCTACTACCAACTCAGAGCCCTTGGATTCTGTAGAACCATCAACTTTGGAGTCCCAGCAAACAGTCGCAACTCAGCCACTACTTTCCACTTCCCTGGAAATCTTACCCACCGGTACCGCCACCACCTTGGCTAGCGAGCCTCTTGAAGATACTACCACCACCTCTGGTACCACCGATGTCATTGGCACCACCTTTGACTCCGAGCCTGCAGTTGGCACTACCTCTACCTCTCCTGAGGTCATTGGTACTACTTTTGTCAGCGAGCCAATTGTCGAGACTACTTCGACTCTTGCAGCTGTCGACACGAACACTCTTGTCAGCGAACCAGTTGTCGAGACCACCTCGACTCTTGCAGCTGTCGACACAAACACTCTTGCCAGCGAGCCAATTGTCGAGACTACCTCTTCTACTCCAGAAGCAATCGGTACTACTATTGGTTCAGAACCTGCCATAGACACTACATCTACCTCCTCTGATGCTGTAGGCACCACCCTCTCTACTCTCAACACAGAGCTAACTCCTAGCATTTTCCCCTCGGCATCTCCAACAACTACCTTAGTTGGCACCGATGCTACCACAGAAGTCACAGAGTCTCAGCAACCTATCCAATCGGGCATTGAAACCCAATCGGGCATTGACACTCAGACAGCAACCGACATTCAATCGGCTTTGCCTTCTCCTACTGACACACAAACCACTCTCTCAAACCTCTTCTCTCCAACTGACACTGCCCTTTCGCTCCCCACCACCCAACCTACTGACGAGACTCCTATTGGCACCACCTTTGCTACTTCCACCGTCATCCCCGTCTCCTCCCCCGAGGAGTCCATTGGAACTTTCTTCTCTGCACCCGAGGAATCGGTTTTCAGCCCTGGCCAAGAACCCACTAATACTCCTGCCACCACGACGGAGTATACCCCAGTGGTTTCTCCAGAGTCGTCCACCCCAGGAGAATTCACTTATCCAGCTGATTCCGCCTCCCCACTCCCCATCTTTTCCACCGATGTCGAAATCTCTGGCCAAAGTGTCGTGGACTCAACCACCCAAACCTCCTTCACTGCCCCCCTCTCCACCCCAAGTCTCATCTCCACCTTCTCTTCCCTGCCTTCTTCTGATTCTACCTCCACCCCGGCGGCTACCATCGTCTTCACAACAAACACCGAATTGACTTCCGAGCTCCCTCAGCAGAGCATCGTCACCACCTCTTTCCCTCCCCAAAGCACCCAATCTACAGAAATTGTCTTTAATACCAACTCGGTTCTGCCAGACACTTCTTCCCTCCAAGCCACTACTGACCAGCAAGCCTCCCTCCCACTTTCCACCCAGTCCACCCAGCTTGCTTCCTCTTTCTCCACTCCAAATCTCTTTGCCACCCCCACTGAGTCTGCTGTTGTTGAAACAACCACTCCCTCCGACACTCTTATTGCTACCGACTCCAGCGCCCCCTCCACAACCCTCACCGGCTCTGTCTCTGACTCAGCCACCCTCGTCGCCCCCTTCCCCACATCCACTCTCTCAGGTGTTGTTCCCACTCAGTCGGTAGCTACCACCATTGGATCCGAGCCTGTCTCGGAGTCGACCGGGTTGCCGACCAGTCTTGCCACTGAGTTGACCGGGTTGCCCGTAACAAGTGCTCTCACCAGCTCCGCTACGGACTCCCTTTCTACTTTCCCAGTAACGGATTCCGCCACAGCCTCGGCGCCAACTAGTCTTGTTTCTGCAACCTCAAGCGCCCAAGGAACCCTCACAGGCTCTGTTGCCGAGTCGCTTAGCACCTCCGCTACCGACTCTGTCACCGCGCCCCTCACCCAGTCAGCAACAGGCTCTTCTACCGCCGTAGCTACCGGATCAGCTACTGGCTCGGTTGACGAGTCTACCACTGGATCTGCTACAGGATCCGTGACTGGCTCTGTGACTGGCTCTGTGACTGGTTCTGCCACTGGTTCTGCCACTGGTTCTGCCACTGGTTCTGCCACTGGTTCTGCCACTGGTTCTACTACTGGCTCTGCCACTGGTTCTGCCACAGGATCTGCCACAGGATCTACCACTGGTTCTACTACTGGCTCTGCCACTGGTTCTGCCACAGGATCTGCCACAGGATCTACCACTGGTTCTACTACTGGCTCTGCCACTGGCTCTGCCACAGGATCTGCCACAGGATCTACCACAGGCTCAGCTACGGGCTCTGTCACTGGTTCTGCCACAGGCTCAGTTACCGGGTCTACTACGGGTACTGCCACTGGTTCTGGATCACTTACTGGCTCCACTACTGGTGTCACTACAAGCTCTGCCTCTACTGCAGTCATTGGATCAGTCTCGGGCTCAGCTACAGGCTCTACTACTGGCGCCACTACAGGCTCAGCTACGGGCTCCGTTTCTGGTTCAGCCACGGGTTCACCTTCTAGCACTGTTAGTGGTTCGGCCACAGGTTCAGCTACGGGCTCTACTACAGGTGTGGTCACCGGTTCAGTCACGGGCTCCATTGCCGAGTCGGCTACCAGCACTAGCACCGGTTCAGCGACAGGCTCTATTACGGGCTCCGCTACAGGATCTGCTGTCACGTCTGCCACGGGATCTGTCCCTGCCACTAGCTTAGCCACAGGCTCTGCAGCTACGGAATCTATTTTTGTGTCTTCTAGTGGGTCTGTCGCTAGTGCGTCCTCTTTGGGGACTGCCACTAGTGCTCTCACAGAATCTGCTTTTAATAAGCCCTCGGGTACAGTTGCTTCTGTTGCATCTTCCAGCTTGGTGGTATCTGGTGTATCCAATACTGGTACTGCTGCAACAGTTGAGCCAACAACCATCACCCCCACGGAGATATTTACGACACCATCAGTAACTGGGCCCAGCTCTTTCCGCACTGTTGTCGGAACCACGGAACAACCACCCAACACGGACCAGTCTGCCGCTTCGACCCCAACCACCTCAACATCGGTTCCTCTTAGCGACTGGCTTCCACAGTCCATCATTACACAGTCCACTGAGCCCACTTCAGACTCCTCGGTGGCTGCTACCACTACGACGGGTACGCCGACACTTGCGTCTTCTCTCCCCCGAGTTATTGCACCATCTGGGGGTATCCCTGAGACCCCTGAAGACTCCACTTTGATCCAGATTGGCTTTGGCTATTCTCTCAATTATCCCTTTATTGTTGCCCACCCTCTATCGGTCGCCCAAATCTTCAACTACTTGCCTGTGGGTCTAGCCTACGGCCTTGGGATTGACTCGGGCAACGTGTCCATGCGCAGCATTGAACCTTATCAGTCCTCGACTGCTGGCTATGTTGTTTCTGTTGCCATGGCATATATTCCCACGGAGTACGTTTCCACGCTTCAGTCGTTGATTCAAACGCCCAACTCCCAGCTTTACCAAAACCCCAACGATAGTATCAACACCTTGATGAATCTCATTGATCCATCCATTGCCCTGCTACCTGGTAACAACAATCCAACCACCAGCGCTGGTGCAGGAGCAACAGCGACTGGCACGGCTGCGTCTGGCGAATCGAAGCCGACGCAGGCGGCCGCCGGCCCCGAGGCCAACCGAGCCGGACTAGAGGACTCTGGCTCGCTTGATCAACCGACTCAAGCCACGACGCCTGTTAGCGGGCGTACAGCTGGCATTGCTGTGGGCACCGTGACGGGGGCCCTTGCATATGCTGGCCTGATGTTCCTTGCGGCAAAAAAGTACCGCAAGAAGAAGAATGGCGTTGAGTTGGATGGCCGCGACTCGCCGTATTTGGCAACAGGTGGGCCAGAGTACATGGCGAGCCCTGGCGGCCTCCGTGGTGGCGGAGGTTCTCCGAGATTTAACAACCGGTCGAGTCCGACGTCGCTGCGCGGCGGACCGATACCACGGGAGCAAATCTCGGAGCCAGTCATGAGTGAAAACTCTCTTGGCTGGACATGAAACTAATTGCATGAAATTTTTTACGATTTCCTCTCTCTTTGAGTTTTTTTAATGACGATGATGACGACTAATTTGTATTAATAATAACGACCCAACCTCCACCATTTACCACCACTTGGCTATTTTTTTGTGGAAATAGCAACTTTAGACATCCAGTTGTTTTTACGTTCTTTTTTAATGTTACGACAAAAAATTCGTTTATTGCATAAGCAGGCATAATACCCTTGATACACGACTGCTTTTTTTTTGTTTAGCAATTTATTTTTTAATTAACTGCGGCTTTGACGACCCTGAGGTTTTTTTTTTTGACACTGGCTAATGGATATCTTAGCCAAGTGCGAATTCTACTGAAGGGAGATTTGCATTGATCAGCAGAGGCGAGTAGGTTTCCCCTACTTGTATAAATTTTTTTATTCTTTCTAAAGTACAGACTTTGTTTATTGTGATTTTTTTATATATATAATATAAATTAAATATGATTGTAATTTAAACTTGATCAAAGCTTCTCTTTGGTACCGGGTTAATACCAAGGCGAGCTTTTTTTAAAATGAAGAGTATAATCCTTAAGTGGTAAGAGCTGATTTAATGTGAGACATAGTGAGGGGGAGAGAGAAGGTTTAAACTTTTGGGTTAGAATTCATAATGACATGGAGATCTAAAACATGAAAAAAAGAGGAAGAACAGACTCAGGTTTTTGGTACCTGAAAATGGGTGGGGGAGAGTGGAATGGTGGTGGGGATTAAAGTCCAGAGGGGAAAATGCGCCCCACAGAAATCGTTTTTATACGCAAGACGGAAATGTCTGACATTAAAGACGGGCAACGCCTTTCAGACCAGAAGACTGAGGCTAACCCACACCCAGCCAACAGACTCCCAAAAGAGGGCTTTAAGGTTCGTGTTGCGATCTTTCACGTACGTGGAGGGTTTCATTAACCCTCAAAACAGGCGCCTGCTCCACGACCAGCCAGGAACGCCCACACACCCCGGCTGCCATGGTGCATTCGCGACGGCCAAACCCGTACCCTTGCGGAATCAAGGGCGGGCGTCCGCTGGAGAATTAAAGTTGATGCGTGCCCAGGGTTAGGGTTCAGGCAGTCGCCAACCCCTGCGGGACACAGCTCACATTCTCTAAACATTCACTTTTCTTTGAGAACCCTAATAGTACACTATTTTATATATACAGTATATATATTTAATAATATTCTTTTTTTAAAAAAAATTACATCTAACGTAGGTAATCACGCATAAACCCTCCAAGCTTGTTGGCGCCCTGCTCCAGCGCATCTCTCAGCGCAGTCATGTCCTCGCCAGCCATTCCACGGACGCGGCCGGCAATATCCTGGGCCATGCGCTCCAGCGACACGTCGCCGCCGGCCGCGCCGCCCTGCTGTGCCTCCTCGTCCTCGCCAAAGTAGCTGGCGGAGGAGATGGAGGTGGCGCCGCCAAAGGCCGACAGCCGCGTGCGGGCCTCGGCGGCGGCAGCAGGATCGTAGTTGTTGCGGCCAAACATTTGGTCCGACGAGATGGCCTTCTGGCCACCAAACTTGGCCACCACGGAGCCGTCCGAGGCCGGCACCGGAGTCGAGCGCCGGGTCGAGCCCGCGCTGGGGGTCTTGGTGGCGCCCGAGTTGGGGATGGCGACCTGGCCAAAGCCGAGCTTGATGGGCTTGGGGGCCTCTTCCTTGGTGTTGGCTGGGGTGGTGGTGAATCCGGAAGAGGAGTTCAGGGAGGATGACGTGGAGGCCGTGGCCAGCTTCTTGACGCTGACGCTGGAAGAGGGCGGTGCGGAAGTGGGATCATTGGGGTTGTAGCCGAGCTTCGTGATTGTCTCTTCCTCTTCCTTGGCCTCACGCTCGGCCGCGTCAAAATCAATGTCACTGGTGGAGACCTTTTTGACGGCAAGCTTCTTTGCGCCGGAGCCCGACTTTGAGGAAAGAATCGAGTTTGTCTTTCTTGATGAGAGAATGGAAGCCTTGGGCTTACTGGGTATCACACGGGTGGGTTGTATGGTGGTGGCGGTAGCGCCATTGGTTTTAGTGGTGGGGGTGGAGGATGTCGAGTCAGCAAAAGGCGAGCTTGTACGAGATATAGGAGTTTGTGAGCGCGAGATTGGAGGGGTGGGTTTCTTCTTTTCCCAGCTGGAAAAGAAGTCGTCATCATCGCCTGCAGAGCTGGCCGCAGGGGATGGCGTAGATGCAGAGGAGGCGTCGAGCTTGATGGTTTCAAAGAGAAGGGCCTCGTCGCCGGGGTTTTTTGCCACGTCGAGGACGACTCTGCGCTGGAGTTCCTTCTTGTACTTTTCAGCGCAAGGCGACGAGTATTTTTCCGTGGCGTTGGCGCCCGGGGTCAAGAAGCGGGAGCCGCCATTCTTGGCGAAGAAGGCCCGCGCGGCTTGGTTGCCGCCCACGCGCATGGTGCGGAGCTTGGAGGAGGACCAGTCGTCGAGCGAGATGGAGCGCACAAACGACAAGTGGACGCCCAAGTTGCGGTGGACCGACGAGCAGTCGTAGCAGATGAGGATGCCAAACGTTGTGGAAGACCACGTGGGGTTGGAGGTTCCGCAGTCAAAGCATTTTTTGTTTGCGGCGACGGCGGCGTATTTCTGGAAAAAGGGCGCAACCTCTTCTTTGGAAAAGATGATTTCTTCTTCAGCCATTGTTAAGGATAAGCCTTTTTTGGGAGGGTTGGTTGGTTGGGATGTTTTTTAATTTCTGGTGATAAGGGAGGTTTTATTTTTGTTTGCAAAAGAAAACAACCAGAAAAGCCACCAGCGTGGCCAGAAAGGAAATTTCTAGTTCTCTCCAGCGCTGATTAGTCACCGTGACTAATAGATGACAAAGCCAGTCACGTTGGCACCATGTGACGCGCAGGTGATAACACATTCCTATTATCAAATTTTTTTCTTGTCCTTTGCAACGAGCTCTTGTTACGAAGATTTTTTTTTTCTGTTCTCCCCACCATCTTTAACAAAGCAGCAAGTCACACGGCCTTTTGCCTGAAAAATAAAATGCCTGCTACCATTCTTAATACCTGCCTGCTGAGATCGTCTCGCCTTTTGGCCACCCCGTGTGTCCACCGTCAAATCGGATACCGCTCCATCACTTCTACCACAGGATACCTCCGCCCACTGCTAGCATACCCCCGTCCCACCACACGGTCTTTCACAGCTTCTACCAGCCGTCGAAGTAGTAGTAAATCCTCTTCGCGTGGCAGCGGGATTGTCAATGGCATCTCTCGTGCTGTTTCGTTTTCATTCTATGCCTGTTTGATTGTTGGAGGCATTGGTACTCTTGTATGTTAGGAGGGAATCGATCTTAGATCAAAAAAATAACCCCCCCCAATCTAACACCACTTTTAGGGCATTGTGGGATACCTATTTGTTTCTGAGATTCTGTTACCATCGTCGGACGTGGCTCTTTATAACAAGACCTTTTCAATCATCGAGAAAGACCCCGTTTGTTTGGAAGTTTTGGGCGACCGGATCAAGGCCCATGGTGAGGAGCAGTCCAATAAATGGGCTCGTAGTCGACCAATTGCGTGAGTAATGTACTTTGAAGAGAGTGTTTTCAACGGTCCCTAACTAGTTAAAAACTTGTAATAGTGCCAACCGTGGTTTTGATAAGTATCAACGAGAACACATGTGGATGCAATTCCATGTTCAAGGAGAAAAAAACTCGGGTCTTGTACGACTGGAAATGGTGCGAGACCCCCATGGATCAAACACTTTTGAGTACCGATACCTGGTGCTAGAAGTCCCTGGGTTTGAGCGCATTTACCTCATTGACAAGACCCCACAACCTGCCAGAAAGACAGCATCAGGTCTTTTCTGGGGTATCAAATGGGGGAAAAAACAAGATTAATTGTATATGACGCCCAAAAATAAAAAACATTATCCTCTATTTCATTAATTGTTATATATATTTTTTTATACATTTTTTTTTATTTTTTTTTATCATCGTCTTTCCCCTCTTTACAGGTCAGCACGAGTAAAGTCGGCAACATTGAATGGCTCCTTGTTTAAAAGAACCTTTTGACCAGAGAAAGGCTCGCAGTCTCTTCTCTTACCAGCCTCGGGGCCAATGGTAACAGCCTCACCCTTTTGAAGCTTGGTGAGAAGTTCCTTGGTTCCTTCAGGCGTCAGGTCCTCAAAGTAGTCGTCGTTAACAGCAAGCATGGGAGCGTTGACACAGGCGCCCAGGCACTCGACCTCGGAAAGAGTGAAAAGACCGTCCTTGGTGGTCTCACCAGGATGTATGTGGAGATGTTCTTGGACGGCAGCCATGATGCCATCTGAGCCGCAGAGTTGGCAAGGGGTGGTGGTGCAGACCTGGAGGTGGTACTTGCCCATGGGGTTACGGTTGTACATGGTGTAGAAGGTGGCCACTTCGTAAACACGCATTGGTGGCATTTCGAGGAGCTTAGCAACGTAGTTCATGACGGAGATGGAGGTGAAGCCGAGCTGGCGCTGGCCCAGGTCGAGCAGAGGCATCACGGCGGCCTTCTTGTAGTTGGGGGGGTATTTGGCAATGATTTCGCGGGCGCGGTTCTGGTTTTCGGGGGAGAACTCAAAGATGATGGACGGGTTGTTTACCGGTGTATCGCGGTGGACGGCAATGATGTGTGAGCTGCGAGTAGCGACCCGCAGAGGAGACGCAAGGAGTGGTCGGGCGACGAGCTTAGAGATGGCGAGTCTGTTCATTATGATTGGGTATATGCTGGATGATGGCTGAAGGGGAGGGGTGTTTTCTGCTGAAAGTTACAAAAATAAAAAAAATAAAAAGGGCAGGGAAGAAGTGAATGAGGAAGTTTTTTTTTATTATTTTTGGGCCAGTAAAGATTAAAGCGATTTGGATGGCTGGCTTTTTGGCTGACTTTTGGCCAGAGCAAATTGGTAATTGGCACGCAGCGGTTGGGCGGCGGAGGGTTAGGGGTTTTGGCAGGCAGGCGCGGCCTTTTCTGGCTTTTTTTCTGCGTCGGCCGGCGCGGCGCTATTCTGGCAAGTGAAAACGCAGGGAGGGTAACAGGATTTATTTAAGTCGCCGCTCATTGGCTGAAACATAAGCCGCACGGACATTGTGCAACCCTCTGCCCTAATACGTCACCTGACCAACGCGTGACCTGACCAACGCGTCATTTTCGCGTCAGAGCTAAAAATTTTTTTTTCACAGCCACCACGCGAAACTGCCGCGACACCCCCCCGTCGCTTTTTTTGATGCGATTTCTAACAAGCAGTCAATTTTCTCATCACCGTAACCACCTCCACCCATTTATATTCTAACAAAAAAATTAGAAACCACAACCAACTACCCGACTAGAAAATACCCGGGACTTTCATACCCTGTAAACCAAAAAAAAACACACCCGAAATCATACCAACTATGCGCAGACAAAGCGCTCCGAGCCAACGGTCGCAAACACTCCCAGCAACTCGTACCGAGCTCGAACATGTATCAAAGAAACTCAAACCCGACCCTCTGGCCATCCTCTCCCAACCCTTCCGCATCCCACGACCCGCCCCTTCCTCTGCCGTCATCTCCGCCTCTCTTCGCGGAGGCCCCGTCCGCCGCACGCGTACCGTCGTCAACTACCGCGAAGATGCCGGCGATCTCCACCTTCTGGACGACGACTCGGACGCGTCCTACTCGGCCGATGGCGTGATTCGCGACCCGGCAAAGTGTCGACTTGGCGTCCGCAGCAGAGTCGCCTTCACCATCTCTCTCGACGGATCCTCCCCTACAATGACCCCGCCCCCTACCCAGTTTGTCATACCCATCAAGGAATTCTACAAGGACTCAAACACTTACAGACCACCTCCACCAGCATTAGGAACTCGTAGACAAGCAACTTTTGTCCCCATGCCTCTGCACGACCCCGCAGGAGAGTTTGCCATTGTTTTATATGACCCAACTATCGACAAAGATGTTGACGAAGAAGACGAAGAAGAAGAAGATACAAAATCAGCAAATGACAATGAATCTAAAGATGAACCTAAAAAACCAACCCCTGAACAACTCCCTTCACCTCCGTCTTCAAACCCCCTCAAGTACCGGATTGCTCAACGCAGCTCTAAGTCTCTGGCAGAGATCCTCGGCATCGACAATGACAAATCGAAAAAGAAAAAATACCCCAACGTCCCTGTAGTCATCGACCCGAAGCTTGCCAAAATCCTCCGACCGCATCAAATTGAAGGTGTCAAGTTTCTCTACAAATGCTGCACCGGCCGCATTGTCCCCAAAGCTTATGGCTGCATCATGGCCGATGAGATGGGCTTGGGAAAAACCCTCCAGTGTATTGCTCTTCTCTGGACCCTCTTAAAACAATCCCCGCAAGGCTCCCGCAATGCCACTATCCAAAAATGCGTCATTGCGTGCCCTTCCTCACTTGTCAGGAACTGGGCAAACGAGTTTGACAAGTGGCTCGGCAAGGGCACTCTCACTCCTCTCGCTATCGACGGTGGCAAAAGCACAAAAGCCTCCGGCACTGGTAAAGGCTCCGGCTCCACCTCCTCCACAGGAAACAACGGTGTCGTCGCCTCGGCCATTCGCCAATGGGCGCAGGCTACCGGCCGCCAGGTCGTCCGCCCTGTCCTCATCATCTCTTACGAAACGCTCCGCCGTAACGTCGACGAGCTCAAAAGTACTGAGGTGGGTCTCTTGCTGTGCGACGAGGGCCACCGCTTGAAAAACAGCGACTCGTTAACTTTCACCGCCCTCGACTCCCTCAACTGTAAACGCCGCGTCATCCTCTCGGGAACTCCAATCCAAAACGATCTCTCCGAGTACTTTTCTCTCCTAAACTTTGCCAACCCAGGCCTGCTTGGCTCTCGAGTCGAGTTCCGCAAAAACTACGAAATAGATATTCTGCGCGGCAGAGATGCCGATGCTACCGACGACCAAGTCACCAAGGGCACCCAGAAGCTTCAAGAACTTTCGGCTCTCGTCGGGCCTCTCATCATCCGGCGCACAAACGATATCCTTTCCAAGTATCTCCCAGTCAAGTATGAGCACGTTGTGTTCTGCAATCTTTCTCCATTCCAATACTCTCTCTACAACCACTTCATCTCGTCACCTGAAATCAAACGCCTTCTCCGCGGTACTGGGTCGCAGCCACTCAAGGCTATCGGCTTGCTGCGCAAGCTCTGTACCCATCCAGATTTGCTCGACCTCCCCTCCGACATTGAGGGCTGCGAGGACCACCTACCAGAAGACTTTGTGCCCAAGGACATGCGGGGCCGCGGTGACCGCGAAATTAAAACTTGGCACTCGGGCAAACTCATGGTTCTCGAGCGCATGTTGGCGCGTATTCGCCAAGACACAAACGACAAGATTGTGCTCATTTCCAACTTTACTCAAACCCTCGACATTATTGAAAAAATGTGCCGTACTCGCCGGTACGGCTGCTTGCGGCTCGATGGCACGCTCTCCATCAACAAGCGCCAAAAACTCGTTGACCGGTTCAACGACCCCGAAAACACTCAAGACTTTGTTTTTTTGCTTTCTTCCAAGGCCGGCGGATGCGGTATCAACCTCATTGGCGCCAACCGATTAATTCTTCTTGATCCCGACTGGAACCCGGCTGCCGACCAGCAGGCCCTTGCACGCGTGTGGCGTGATGGCCAGAAAAAGGACTGTTTTGTGTACCGGTTCATTGCTACGGGTACAATTGAGGAGAAGATTTTCCAGCGCCAGTCGATGAAGCAGAGCTTGTCATCATGCGTTGTGGACGAAAAGGAGGACGTTGAGCGGCTTTTTTCCATTGACAATTTACGGCAGCTCTTCACCTTCCAACCAAACACAAAGTGCGATACGCACGACACTTTCAAGTGCCGTCGCTGCAAAGACGGCAAGCAGTACGTGCGCGCTCCCGCCATGCTTTATGGCGACGCCACCTCATGGAACCACTTTACGAACGAGTGCTTGGCCAAGATTGAGGACCTCTTGCTGCGGCAGGAGTGTGGCAACGACATTGTCAGCTTTGTATTTCAGTATATTTCCCATTGATGTATATATAGTTCTAGTTGATGAAACGTTACTGTCGGCAACCTTGAAATACAACTCCCCGCGGTACCGATCTGGCCCGACCTGCATCAGCCGCATTCTCAGCTCTGATTGGATCAGGCGCAACACACTACGCCTTTTTTTTGGTTTTATTTTTTTGGACAGGTGACACGCATCTTCTCTCCGGGAAACAAGTTACGTAGCGGCTCGTCCGTTTCATTAGCAGTAACATCGCAAAGCATAAATACAAAGCGCCTGCCCGTTTCTTTTCTAAAACTTTCTACATTTTTCCTTTCTATATTCAATTCCTTCTCTGGAACATCCCAATCCTTAAACCCTTTACTTTTTTCTACCAGAAACATCCCAAAGAACAATGTCCTACGGAGGCTACGGTTACGGCGGCGGCGATGGCGACGGCTACGGCAACAATCAAGGCTACAATAACCAAGGTGGCTACAACAATGGCGGCGGGTTTGGCGGCCCTCCACCCGGGCCTCCCCCAGGCCAGTACGGCGGCTATGACGACGGCAACCAGGGCGGCTACGGCCAGCGCGACTTTGGCGGGCCTCCACCCGGCCCCCCACCCGGCCAATACGACAACAGCCGATGGGGCGGCGACGGCAATGAAAACGGCGACGGCGGCTACGAGGGCCGACGAGCCCACGGCGGCTACGAGGGCCAGCAGGGCGGCTACGGGGGGCGCCAGAACGAGTACGAAGCCCAGGGCGGCTACGGTGGAAACAGCAGCGGCGGCTACGGCAACAGCGGGCGCCACGGCGGCGGCGGCTACGAAAATGAAGGCGGCCGCCAAAACAGATACGAGGGACAAAGCTCTCAGGGCGGTTACGGTCAGAGCTCTCAAGGTGGCTACGGTCAGAGCTCTCAAGGTGGTTACGGTCAGAGCTCTCAAGGTGGTTACGGTCAGAGCTCTCAAGGTGGCTACGGTCAGAGCTCTCAAGGTGGCTACGGTCAGAGCTCACAGGGAGGCTACGGTCAGAGCTCACAGGGTGGCTACGATCAGGGCTCACAAGGAGGCTACGGTCAAAGCTCTGGCGGCCAAAGTTCTGGAGCCCGCTACGGCAACCCTAACTACGGCGGCAGCCACTCGACACAGAACCAGCGATTCAACGCGCCGCCCAGCCATGGCCAGTCGTTTGGTGTCGAGGGCGTGCAGAACTACAAGTACTCCCAGTGCACTGGTCGCCGCAAGGCATTGCTGATTGGTATCAATTACATTGGGCAAAAGGCTCAGCTCAAGGGGTGCATCAATGACGTCAAGAACGTGCGAAAGTTCTTGATTGAAGTGTACGGATACAAGGAGGACGACATGGTTGTTTTGACCGACGACCAGCAGAACCAGCAGTCCATCCCCACCAAGGCCAACATCCTGCGCGCGTGCCAGTGGCTCGTCAAAGACGCCCAGCCCAACGACTCGCTCTTCTTGCACTACTCGGGCCACGGTGGCCAGGAGAGCGACAGCAACGGCGACGAAAACGATGGCTTCGACGAGTGCATCTACCCGGTCGACTACGCGTCTGCCGGCTCCATTGTGGACGACGTTCTCCACAGGGCCCTCGTGTCGCCTCTGCCTGCCGGCGCTCGCCTGACCTCGCTCATGGACTGCTGCCACTCGGCCACCGTCTTGGATCTGCCCTACGTCTACTCTACCAAGGGCGTTCTTAAGGAGCCCAGTATGCTCAAGGACGCCGGCAAGGGCGTGCTCTCGGCCTTGTCAAGTTACACCTCGGGCGATATCCAGGGCGTCATGTCGTCCGTGTCGAGCAGCATCTCGCGTCTGCAGAAGGGTAACAAGGGCTACGAGTACACCATCAAGAACAAGACCTCGCCTGCTGACGTCGTCATGATTTCTGGATGCAAGGACAACCAAACCTCGGCTGACAGTTTCGAGGACGGAGCTGCCACAGGCGCCATGTCCCACGCCTTTATTCAGGTCATGCGCAACAATAAGAACCAGAGCTACCTCTCTCTGCTCAACAATATGCGCGATGTTCTTGAGGACAAGTATGAGCAGAAGCCCCAGCTCTCCTGCTCGCATCCTCTTGATTGCGATCTTCAGTTCATTATGTAGAACAGAAACTAGGGTGAATAATATATTTTTTTTATGTCTTGAAGTTTTTAATGTAAAAAAAAAAAATGCAAATTATAAATATTAATTAATAATAATTATTAAATTATTAAATTAATAAATAAATAAGAAAACCCCATTTGGCGAGTCCTGAGGATACGACAGTGATTAATTTTTAGAATAAAGAGGTAGGAAATAGTATGGCAGTGTGAAGTAAAATTTCGTTGGAGATGCGTAAATTTTTTGTTTTTTTAATTACTCTTTAAATTTTAAATTTTAGCTATTTTTTTTGGTATTCAAAAATGACAGCAACGACAAACTAACACTTATGAAAAGGGTTTATCATAGCTTGAGATCTGTCGAATCTTGATAAAATTTTTTCAGATAATAGTGACCCGTCTGAATCAACATGGGATGATAGAGTTGCCCATTGCTCATTAAAGTTGTGACTGTTTGACTAACTTAGTGCTTTAGGTATGAAAAGAGAGCTATTGGCCATGACAGGATCATTGAATGAGAATAACGCGTTAAATGGAATTAACTATGATGAAATTTAACTATATACATTGATAAACATAAGCAAGAAATCATTCCACGTCAAAATTGATACAGAGTCGCGAATATTTATTTTCAATATGTATTTATTATACGTTTTTGGTTTAGAATACTCTGAACATTGCTTCAGCATCTTACGAGAGTGAATTTTAATTGGATATTGAGCAATTATAGATTTTTATTAACTATGTGATTCAAAATTTGTGACCAATGCGTGCTTTAAGGGTGGATGTGATTCATGACTGGCATAGTACTGTTTTTGAGCTCGATAGCAGCTGCAAAACAAAATTACAGCCCAAGATACCAGGCGACTACGAAGTTTTCATATACCAAAATTCCTATGCTGAGTGGTTGACACTTGTTTTGACGATTGACATCCTTAATTTTGATGCCGCCATGGGTCTTATATTTGTCCAAAAAAAATCTGGAGCATCCTTAACGTATAAAGTATGACATTGAGGATGTTGTCAAGATGTGATGTTTTTCATAAGGATTCATCAGTGTGCGACTTTTAGAAATGAAGTTTAAGAATAATGAGCAAGTACCGCGATTCTCAAAAAACTAAATACCCCATCCCAATCACCGAGCTTGGTGATTTAGCGTGAATACCCAGAGCTCTAAATCATGAGTGGGATTTCTATTAAGATTTTAGATTTATCAATAATGAATTTGAGTGATACAGTGGCATATATTTGGAATTAACAGGTTATACATGTGGTCACTATATATCTTATATTAGCCAGTAACAAGATCTTTTTCATTATGAAATGAGAAGCTTTGAGGTAACTTGTGATAATTGTTTTTTTGATTCCATCAGCCATTGTTAAATTCTACCAGGTTACTTCAGTTCTTTTGGTTTTACAAAAGCAATTGAATGGCATTTGAGTAGGAAAGGCAGCGTTTTGAAGCCTATTTCGTTTAAATACCAACATAATTTTTTAAATAAGAAATTTGATTTTTACATATTTGATTTTTTTTATGATTATACCCTTAGATTGATTTTCAAACATATTTAAAATATATGGCTTTTTCTTTATCAATCGTTGCTCAGAGCCCAGTCAAGCTCAAAGCCAAAAACAAAAAAGTGTAATAATTAATTACACATTATTAACAATTTATTACTAATGTTTAATAATCATTATTAACTGGTATAGAATTTACACAGGCCAAATATCTCAGCACGATCTTACCCGGGACCTTATTTTGACATTGAATATTAGTGGTAATAGGAGTTTCCAGAAGCTCCAAACTTGCCAATTTAAAGAGAATTCAATTCTGAATCGATTGATACCACTTCAAGCTCATTTGAGAGAAAAATGTTTTTTCCCATTTCTGAAAAAAACAGTCTCCATACAAAATTAAAATTACGCAAGGGTTAGGGTTTTAAAATTTATAAGTACTTTTTTTTGGAATTGTTATTATTTGGCATTGTATATCAATTAATTTTATATCGTTTGCTTTATTCTAAAGTTTCAGCTATTGTTTTGAACGTGGTTATACGAGGTTTAACACTTCGAGCCGGTACCGCACCGTGCTGAAAGATACCCAGGGACCCAATATTTCAGTCCGCATCACCTTTGTTTGATGATCCGATCGTCATCAATTGTATCTTGCCAAGTAGGGTGTATTGCCTAGATGTAAAATATATAAATGGCTTTTAAAATAAGTGATTCAGTTTTAAATAAATAGAGATTTTGAAGTTTTGTAAAAGTTGACACTACCAAAGCCCTAGCCCTTGCGGAATCAAACGTTTGTGTGAGAAACTAGACAATTTGACTAAATTTTTGGAGATCCCAAACCTCTGATTTTCGTTTTTTTAGGATAACTTTGGAAATACTAAATGCAACTGTTCAAAACTAGATATTAGGTGTCTTGGAAGCATTCTGCATTGAATTAATGTATTTACTTGGAGAAATGATAATTAATAACTGTAGCTGCCTAACAATTCTGCTCTGCCTGGTTATTTTTGCAAGTCATACTCCCACACTCCACATTTGATTAAAGAAAGTCACTGTTTACAGCTTCAAAATAAGTACCATAGCTTTGATTCTTTTCAAATAAGTCTTTGATTAATAGATCTGCTTTCAAACAACTCTTTTCGTTATTTACAAGCGGGGTTGAACCTATGTATAAGGATTTATTGGTTGCAGATTCCAATTAACAGTTATTTGAAAGGGATTTCGTTTACTCAACCGTCAATATAAAATTTGGTATACCAACGCTACTTGTAAATATATACACACATTTAAAGTGCTGGAGAGGACCCAGAGGTCGGCGAATCCATCTGATCTTCATCAGGAATCTGCATAGAATCCATCACAACCTGCTGGAAAATCTCATCTAAAAGGTTTCCCTGAGGCGGGTATCCCTGTTGACCTACTTGCTGGTGCGACGATTGTTGGTCAGCACCGCCTTGACTCGGAAGCTGTCCCGCGGCTTGGCTCGACATACCCAGCACGTCGGGCGCACCGCCTTCGTTTAGGGATCCCGGGAGTTGTCGTGGGTCGAACGCGAGCATCGGCGCGGATTCCTGGCGGCCTCTTTTTTCCGCTGGTTGCTGCTGCGACTGGTCCGTTTCCACAGGCGTCGCAACGTAGCCCTGAGCAGGAGAGCTCGTGTTGGAAATGGGCCTCGAAAACTGCGGCTGGCTGGTTGGCGGCACGCAGTTGTTGGGAGGCCCCTCGCGGTGAGTAGTATCATCCCCCTCTGCAGTTCTCGGTGAGGGCGTGGCCTCCACTTGTGACAAGCGTTCATGAATCAAACCTTCTCCCGCAGCACTTGCCGGTCTAGTGCCCGAGTAGTATCGTCGGGATTGCTGCTGCTGCTGCATCTCGAGAGGTGATTTGATCCATGGACTCTGGTTGTGATGAGAGATAATGGAGGAGTTATTGGAACGAGAAGCGACCGATGTCGAAGATGAGATTGGGGTGAATGGTTGATGAATCAGAGACTGTTGAAACAAAGACTCGTCCACAATACTCAGGTCTCGTGGCTTTTCTTCATCAATCAGCACACGCACTTGCTTCGACCCAGGCTGCGTCTGGTCCTGGCCTGTTGTTCCCTGTCCATTTTCTTGCTGTTGGTCGCCATTGCCCATTTGAGTGCGAAATTTTTGCAACAATAACTGCTGCAATCTTTGCTGTTGCTGTGGCGCCGACTCGCTATTTAAAGCGGTACCATTATTATTGGTAAAGGTATTCAATAAACTGCCAAAAATACCATTATTGAACCACATGAGTGGACTGGTTTCATTCACGCTCTTTTCAACAGCTGCTGACTGTTGAAAATCAAAATTCTCGAGCGAGTTTAACCATTCACCGCTCATATCCGTAAGCAAATTGTTGCGGCTCGTACTGCTCACGCCAATAATGGTGGTGCCGTTACTGTCGGGAACATTTTCCCCAGGAGCAACAGCATCAGACCCCCCCTCTTCTGGTTTCTTAGGATGCTTATTATTGTAGTACCGGTTGGCAGATTGGCCCAGCGCAGGCATGGTTAAAATATCGGCAAACTGAGACGGCGATGCGGGCTGAGGCTGTTGTTGCTGTTGTTGGTCGCCTGAAGATCCAATTTCTGTGCTGCCCTTGGGATACACTTCATGTTCCAGTTTGATGCGTTTGGTGAGATTTTCATCAATGTCGCCAGTATAAGCCTGGGGAACAGCTCTTGCCCATGTACGCGCAAAAGAAGATTGAATGTTTTCATTAGATGGCTGAGCAACTAGAGGTAAAGGTGCTGGTTGCTGTTGTTGAGGCTGCAATTGTTGTAATTGCTGCTTCTGTTGCTGCTGTGGTTGTTGGGGCTGTTGAGGCGGGTTAGGAGCAACCACTCTGCCAACAGCTTCTTGTAATGATTGTTTGGAGACTGCCTCAGCGGTAGCCCCATCGCCACTACTGCTTGCGCGACTGGAGGAGTCATAAGTAGACAAAACGCCAGGAGAGGATACTCCACTTGAGGTTTCGCTATGTCCAGATTTGTTAGCCGCAACATACATCATGCCATCTGGAGCATAAGCCAGTGGCGGCGTCCCTGGTCGTGAAAATCCATCTGGGAAAATCTGGCTTGTTTCGTCATCGTCATCGTCCTCCTTTTCCTTTTTCTCAGTCTTGTCTTGCTGGGTAGGAGCCTCCACATTCTTTTTAGAATCAGCAGCCGAACCCTCCGAGTACTGCTGCTGTTGCATGCGAAGCTTGTGGCGGCGAGCTTTTTGAAAGTAGCGATCCTTAAGAATGATGCACCAAACCCCTACGGAGTACCAGTACTCACGCATAATGACAAGGAATTTGAGGTTAATGGCCAGATTATTCTTTGCTGCTGATGCCACCGCAGGGTCTGAAGAAAACGAGTTTGCAATATGGACCGAAGAAACTGCAAACACTCCAAAACCAATAAATGGTGCCATGTTAAAGTCCTCCATCATGAGAACATCTTCAATCATAGAAGACTGAGCTTTTGCTGAAGCCATGATATTGATTGCTGCGCGCTCGACAAAACTTGCGGGAGGAGACTCATCAAATTTCATCTTTTTGTAGTTGTATGGGTATACGACTCTGTTAAGATAGCATAAAGACATGAGAAGCTCACCATGCAAATGGACGAGGGCACCACCTTGGTTGACAGTGTCCAGAGCTATTAAACGCTCTCTTGAATACTGGTAGTCTTTGGGGAGCTCTGCAAAAAGGGCCTGAAGACGGGCTTCAAGTTCCTGATATTTAGAGCCTTCTTTCCAAGGAGGGATGGTTTCCTGCTTATAACCCTCCATGACGTACTTGTTAATATCGCACCAGAGAATGGTAATCTTGACAATATATGCATAAAGACCAAGTTTTGCTGTGGGATATACTGGGTATTGGGCGTTCCCTGATAGTTTTATTGGTGGTGGAGGGTCGCCGTTTAATTTCTGAGTATTAACAGGAATACAGTTGTCGTAGCAGTAGTCGGTACATGGCATTTGAATATCGACAATGTCTGCTCTAAGTTGAACGTGCCAGTGGGGACCAGAGTGCCCCAAGCGATCCAAAACAACTAGGGACCAGTAGGTTCTGCGTCGTTGCTCGCGCTCTAAAAAGGTGAGCTTAGGGTCTGGTGATTCTTCGTGAAGGCCGAGAGTTGCGGCCATACGAAGAGCCATGGAAATGTAAATCATGGATTTTTTGCCCTTTGAGCGGAAAAAGTCGTGCTGAACAAGAAGAATCATTGCTTGGACAGTTTCCAGATTGGGATCGTCAAACTCCATGGAGATAACTTTACGTGCACGGCTCACAAACTCTTCGCCTGCGAGGTACGGAACGCGCGTAGTAATAGCCGGGTGACGAGAGAAGCGAGCTGTAAGGCCACATAGTGCCAAAATTATTGCCTTGTTGACTTGGTTTTTGTAAATTCTGGGAATGAGGGTCGGTTTGTGTAGAAAGGAGTAAGTTTGGCCATGTACATGTCGAAAATAAAGCTCGACAAGATGAAGGATAATGTCAAGCGGAGGAAGTTCACTATATAAAGTTAGATATGGTGTGAAAAAAAAATCGGTACACGTACATGCTATCCATAGAAGAGTTTTGTTTTGGTGTTATTGATGGTGGTGTGAGCTGTTTAGAAATACCGGGTCCGAGCTGGGTGATTAATGAATCGGTGTCAGGTTCTAGGGATGTATTTGCAATGGTATTTTGCATTGTGAGGTCCGGATCGGTTGGTGGTGACGTACCGCGGATGGGGTTGTGGTCTTTGTTTATATTTGTGACATTGGTAGAGTTTGTAGAGTTGGTAGAATGAGAAGTAGCGACAGGCTCAAAGTCTGCTGAAGGACGAGGCTTTTGATGGATCTTAACAAACTGCGGGTGATAGTCTGGGTTTGTGCTACAGTTGATGTATTTTTCGAGATGGTTGAGGCGCTTGTTGAGCATTTCCATGTAGCCGAAGCGTGAGCCACGGTTGCGAATGACGGGGTACTCGCAGAGAATGTTGAGACGTAGACAGTTTGAGCATGCCGGGCGGTCGGACGAGCATTTGATTTTTTTTTTGCGACAGGCTATGCACGCAACAACGAGCTTCTTCTTGTCTTTGGAGTCTGAGTTTTTCCCTGGTGCCGACTTTTTAGAGGAAGAGCCACTGCCGCTACCACGGGAGTCTTTCTTGGACTTGCCTGTAGATGTGATGGAAGTCGAAGTAGAGGCTGTTGTGGTAGAAGTGGAGGGCTGAATTACTGCAGGGGGAGGAGGCGGAGGCTGTGAGTGTTTAAGATCTTGGTCCATTATGGCTGAAGGAGTAGATGCGAGGGAAGAAGGGACTACAGGTGAAGATGTTGCGACCGACGTGGAGGTATTCAAATCTGAAGAGCCCCCGTTTACGAGATTCGGGGTATGGCCAGACATTTCTTCAAAAGGGGGAAAAAGTCTGGTGGGAATTATTGGTTGTAGTATATAATGGTAAGGTAATATACGGGGTAAAGAGTATTTGGTAGTGAAATAACTTTTATTCGGAACTTAATTTTCTGTTTTTTTTAAAATAAAAATTGTCTGCAGCGGGGTAAGGGTCAATATATGATAGGCCCAAAAAAAAATTTTACCAACTGAGGGGGTATTACAGAAGATTTTTAATAACGCCAGAAGAGGCATTTTCACGCGCCATTTTTATCTTGAACTTTAGAACAGACATCAACAAAAAAAAAACCTTGGCAATCATTTAGTAATGGTTTTGACTGGCAATGATGCTGATGGTTCTTGTGGTATCTAATTTGGTAATAAGGGGTGGTGGGATATTGTTGTGGTCGCCACCGGGTCTTTCTCTCTCGTTTAATGCGTCCCGGTACGTTGCCCATTTTAGGTTTCTCCGGAAGTTAACACAATGATGGGTTTCCCCACAAACCCGGCGACAACCCATGATTTTTCTTTTTTTTTCAGTTTGATGGGTAGCTATTTCCGACATCCGGAGCTCCGCCGGTCGGGGTCTTATGTCCATACCAGCGCTCCTTTTCTTTTTTTTCATCAAAAACACAACAACACTCCCACTTGGTACATTTCAGTTGGAAACTTTGCCGGTGGTGAAAAACTCTCCTCAAAGTCCTCATTGATACCAAGATTTGGACTGATTTCGCGTGCAATAATGAGATCATCATGTTCAAATCGGTAATACGTCCGGGCAGGAATTTGAGGAACATTGTGCGGAGAAGCACAGTAGCGCGCAAGTTCTTCTGGAGAAGCAACAAACGAGCGTGGGAACACACGTTTGAAATGTGCCCAAGAAGCACTTTGTAGGGTATTATCAAAGAGAGACTCGGCCTTGTAGTGACACACAAAATCCCAAGGTTTGTGGTCCAGCATCCACTCTTGGGAATCAACTGCATCACGAAATAACTTGTAAAAATTGGCTAGACGAGTTTGAGCAACATACAAGCTGATCCAGTTGTGGACATTGCTAACATGAAAAAAATGGCAATTGTGACGGAAATATGCACCGAGAACAAAGCATCCAAGATTGTCAAATATGGGGGCTCTTGAAGGGTCGACAGGACGTCCACAACATCCTAAATGAAGAGGAGGTCGACGAAGATGGTTAGGAAAGGGAGATCTTGGGTGGTTTAAAAAGAGAGGGCTGAGATCAAGAATCAAGTTTTTGTCAAAAGCGGAGATACCTATGTTGGGAACTCCGGAGAGGCCAGGAAGGGTCTTACCAGACTTGTTTGGCCGTGTGGGGGGGCTATTTAGTGCAAGGTCAAGATTAATGGGCCGGCATTTGACAGTAGAAGTGGTAACAGCAACTCTAGTAGGCTTTGTGGGGGCTTGTTTAGTAGATGGAGAGCCGAGGCATTGGGTATTTTTTTTAGACGAGTTTGTTTTAGAGCGCTTTCTTTTGGCTAAAGGTGGTGAAGAAGAAGGAGACGTTAAGGAAGAAGATGAAGATGCTATAGAAGGTTGGTTTACGGTTGAAGTTGCAGGTATTTTAGGTGAGACTTCTTTTTTAGGCGGGGATATGAGTTTTTTTGGAGACCTTTGGTACGGGGAAACTGGGTCTTTGGGAAAGATTTTTCTTGGAGAAGTTCTTTTTCTAGGAGAGTATATTGGCTCACAGTTTTCGGGAGAAACTGGGCGTGATCGGAGTCTCCGTGCTGGCAAAATTGGGACGGAACCGGAAGTACAGTTGGGGTCCTTGCTTGTTGAGCCATTGGATTTAGCTGGGGATTTTGGTGGAGACTCCGGGGTGGGTTTATGAGATTCGGGTAACTGAATGGGTATAGATGTGGAGGCAGATCTAGAATCCACGGGTTTAATATTTGGAGAAACACCCGTGGGCAGGCTCGCCAAAGAGTTTCCAGACCTCGCGGGATCGGAAACCGACTCAATTGGTGATATTGGTGGTGTAGCAACGTCGGTGACATGAGCCGATGAGCGTGGGACGAACCGCGACGAGAATATTGGGGTATTTCTTGTACGTCTTTTGGATCTGGGGGTCTGATTTTTACTGGTGCTAGGGGTGGTTTGTGTATCTATGCTATTGTCCATGGAGCCATTTTCCAAAACGGCGGCTTTTCCTGGGGAATCATTCCGATGCGGGTCTTCCGACATTGCAGATTTGAGAGAAAGCAGGATTACAGGTGTTATTAATGGAAAGAAAGATGATATGAGCAGAAATATTAAAAAAACAAATTCCACAATCTAAAAAGGCAATTAGCTTTTTAACGAGATGAGAAAACTAACACGACGAGCTTTTTGACATGTTTAATTTTTAGAATGGAATTATACTCCAATTGTATAAAAAGACAACAAGATCCTCTTGAAGGTAAAAGACAGTTATTTAAAGCCCAGATCAACCATTATCTCATCTAAACCTTGAAAAATCTTCTAATAGAAATGGAACCTCGTCTTACTAGCCCACCTTTGGATCAGACTCCCGTTCCAACTCCACTCCATTCTCCACTGCTACCACCGGTGGTGTATACATCTGCGCTGGGACCTGAGGAGCCTAACTACGTTTTACATCGGGTTAGAAATAACGAAAAGAGCGATGCCAGTACCGATTCTGCAGAGCTTGGTATGTCGCTCGGTTGTCGCTTAGAAAGGTGAGTGCATAAGTCACAAAGCTTAATATCTAACTAAGTTTCTTGCATAGTGAGAACCCAGCCACCCACGACTATAATTTGTTCAACCAGGTCCCAATTCCACCAGCAACCAACTACGATGCGTTTTTCAGCTCTGTATCTGCGGCTGGAACCAAGCGTCGCCAGAGTCTTGAGAATGAGCTACTCACAAGCGCGTCGTCTTCTACTCCTGCTAAATCGTCATCCGGCGTACCTAAAAGCCCCATGAGTACATCCTCTAGCAATTTCACAAGCACTGAAAAAAAACCTCGTCGCGGAAGTCTCGAGCGTAAGCTGTTGTCGCCCGTACAAGAAGAAATCACTCCGGGCTCAGTTATAGAGGTAGCTTTGCCACATGTGCACTCACCAATCCCTAGGAGCCTGCCTAGTATTGATTTGGCGACCATTACGCTGAAAGCCGACCTGGTGAGTAAAAAGACGCCATCCCCGTTGCTGCCGGCTCAGCTGGGGTTGCTGGAATTAGGTCTGTCCAAGAGACCCGAGGGGTCGTCGGGATCAACTGAAACGCTGCTATCGCCGTGCATGAAAAACACCCCAAGACAAACAAGAGTGGTGGATGAAAACACTCCGTCAACACCAGAAACTCCCAACGTTGCAGAAGAATCACCCTTGTCTCCCCTATCAAACAAGTATTTGGAAGAATCACAAGTGCAGAAGCTTGGTCTAGAGTCCTCAGAAATGCTATTTCTGGGGTCTCCAGTGCTGACTGGGAAAGCAGGGCTGGCTAAAGGCAGATCCAGCTCCTTTGGGGTAGCGTCACAGTCTTGGGGGACATATGAGAATAACAACGAGAACAGCAATATTTTCAAGGATAACGACGAAGCTTTTAAACGGTACTCGGATTCGCTGATAGTTGAGTGTATCGATGAGAAGTTTGGAGCAGATCCGAGTGACGAGAAGATTGACAAGAACCAGCCCTGTGAACCCTTACCCTAATCGAAGCCGCACAGGCCTTGCAAAAAAAAAATTTTCAAAGAGGAAAAGAAAATTTTCAAAAAAACGGCCAGAAAACTTTTGACTTTACAATCAAAGGCTTGTCAATTCTCTAAACACAACTCCCCCAACCACTCACTTTCAAAATCATCAAAAATGCCCAAATCTAAGAGATCCAAATTAAGTGAGTAGTTTATCCGAAGGAAACGTTTATGGACTCTCATCTCTAACATATGGCCATAGTAACCCTCGCGCAAACTGATAAGAAAACACGCGAAGACAAGGAGCGGATTGGCGACGAGATCCGGTCCCAAGTCGACGCGCACCGATATGTGTGGGTGTTCAGCGTGGCCAACATGCGCAACACGTTTTTGAAGACGGTGCGCCAGGACTGGCGCGGGTCGCGGCTGCTCTTTGGCCGCACGCGCGTCATGGCCAAGGCCCTGGGCCGCACCCCCGAAGAAGCATACCTTCCTGGACTGGACGAGCTGGCGTCGAACGAGGCCGGATACATGGTGGGAGATGTTGGACTTTTGATTACC
The DNA here is from genome assembly GCA_900497715.1 of Magnusiomyces ingens NRRL Y-17630. Classification (NCBI taxonomy): domain Eukaryota; kingdom Fungi; phylum Ascomycota; class Dipodascomycetes; order Dipodascales; family Dipodascaceae; genus Magnusiomyces; species Magnusiomyces ingens. Next base: position 1,507,499 of record UIDE01000005.1, read on the forward strand.
GATGAGGCACCCGACGTTGTGCGAGAGTACTTTGAGACGTTTGTGAAGACCGACTTTGCGCGGGCCGGACTCAAGGCACCACTGACGTTTACTGTTCCCGAAGGCGTTGTGTACTCGACCGGTGGCCGCATTCCGGCAGAAGAGGACGTCCCTATGGCACACTCGCTGGAAACTACGCTTAGAGGGCTCGGCATGCCAACACAGCTGAAGAACGGCAAGATTGTGCTGGGCGGTGACTACACAGTGTGCAAGGAGGGCGACGAGCTGACGGGTAAGCAAACGCGCCTGCTTAAGCAGTTTGGCATTGCGGTGGCCGAGTTCAAGATTGAGCTGCGCGCGTACTACGACAAGGACAGCGCCAGCGTGACCAAGGAGGAGCAGAAAGAATAGAGTAAGCATGGAATGATATAGAATGGAATCTTAATAAAAATTACCTGTACTTTGAAAAAATAGAGCGAATATAAGACTGGAGTTAGATTTTTTATTACAAGACCAAAATAGGATATTGGGATTTTTTAAAAAAAGTTACAGCCAAAAAACTTTTCTCTCTTCAAGCCCAACACTAGAAAAAAAAAGGTACTCTTCACAGTACACAAAATATAATGGGAAGAAAGGCAGAACAGTTATATCAAGCAGGGACTGCGCCGCCAGAGACCCTAGACATCGGCGAGTTCGTTGCGCAGGTTGTGCGGCCGCGCGGCAACAGCGCGTACGACGTGAGCGTGCCTGCCTCTTCTGTGGCCATGGTGCGCCAACAGCTGCGCATTCCAGACCAGTACGGGGAGGAAACGACGTTGACGCTGATAGTCGACATGCCGCCCAAGTTCCGGAACACGCTGTTTGTGAAGCGCGGCGGGTACGTGCTGGTTGGGCTCAAGGAGGACGTGGAGCTGGTGTATCCTGGCGCGGCGGGGGCTGCCGAGGCGGCGAGCGAAGAGCCGCCGGCCGAAGCCAAAGAAGAAGTCAAGGAGGAAGAGGAAGACGCCCAAAAGGCGGACAAAAAACCGGCCAAGAACAAAAAGCCGCGAGGGAAACAACCCAACCCGCTCAAGCAGCAGCTCAAGCTGCACGGGACCCTCAAGCCGCAGCCAGCGGCCGGTGGGGCCGCCCCGGGGACCGCGGGGTCGGGCGCATCCAGCAATAAGCCCAAAACGCACGAGACCACGGCCGTGGGCGAGATTATCGCGGTGGTGATGCGTGGGGCGCGGGAATGGCACAAGCGTGCGTGGTGGCCTGCGGAGTACGTTCGCGGGACCCAGGGCTGGGACGAGTCTAGTGACGAGGACGACGATAGTGATGACAATGATGTGCGCGGGAAACTGCCGCCAAGTGACGACGAAGAGGATGTAGAGTACTATTAGATAGACAATACACTAGACCATGCGCGGAGCACCCTTGCGGCCGAAATGGTGGGCTGTTGCTGATGCGCTAGATGCGGGCGGGTTAGCGGTAGCGTTTTGTGAGTAGGGTCGGTGAGAAAAGAGGCGTTTGCAGCAGGTTCGACCAGAATCAACGAACGGCAGTGGTGGTGGTCATGGTTGACGGTGCACTCGCCGGAGACTTGGGAAAGCACGCTGAGGGTTGCGTCCAAAGTTTGGGCAGTCCACAGGTCCCGCGCACCAACGCCGCAGTCCACGTCGTTGGCTGGGCCCGACGTGGAGTCGTTGCCACCCAGCCCAGACTCGTGTTGATTGTGCATCCACGATAATAACCCCCAGACGACAATTGTGCCTGCGGGGCCCGGGCTCGTAGCGGGTGACGACGGCGGAGCGTGGACCCGGCTAAGAATCCGGCGCACGACGCTTGAGATGACTGGGTCGCCATGAGCGGCCGCAAACACGATCTCGACCTTTTCTGCAAACCGCTCGACCGTCTGCTGGACCCGGCCCATGGGGGAATTGAGTTCGGGGTTACTTCTCGGGCTCTTTTCGAGCCCTGTTTTAGTGTCCAGGTCGTGCTGACGCCGCCGCCGACGACCACTACGCACTCGGCTTGGCGCAGCGACGCGCGGCCGGACCTCGCACAGAGCACAGCTTGCAGATGACAAAGGCCCGGCGCCGGTGCAGTGGTGGTCGTGGTAAGATGACAGCCCGGCGGGCCACTCCGCGACGTCGGGGAGGGCAAAAAACTGGGCCGCGGAGCCGCAGTACACCAGCAGGACCGGGGGCGCGTCGCGAGGCGTCAGCAGACTGAGAGTCTCGAGGGCCCGGGTGACGGATTCGCACGTCCAGATTTGCATATGGAAGTGGGTGGAAGCCAGCCCTGTGTAGTGAAAAAAAAACGGGTGGTGTTGGTAGCAGGGTTTTAAAGTGGTGGTTGAAACTTGACGTGTTGCTATACAGGACACCTTTTCCTCACGAATACCTCATCTATAAGGCCCTTTGCTTCCTCATGTTCGTTCTCAAAGACATCCCCAAGTCTCGCGTCTCGATTCTTAAGACCCTGATCTCCGTGGTCCTTGGCGCCGCCTACTCGGCCCAGTGGTATGCAGATGTCCCCCGACTGGGGCCTCTAGCGCAGCTCGTGTACGAAGTCCCCGAGACCGATGGCGACGACACGGGGTCCTCGTCCCAGGGAACCGGGGTCCCAGTGGGCGCGATTCGGTGTGCGCTGGATCCGTATAAGCCTCCCAAGGACGGATCCGCCCCCGCCAGCAGCCAGGAGGACACCCGACCCCGCGTGTACATCATGGTCATCGCCGTACTGGCCCCGTTCCGGGGGCTCGGCGCCGGATCGCTGCTGCTCAAACACATTGTGGACTACGCCCGAGGGCTGGGCGCAAAAGAGGTGTATCTGCACGTGCGTGCCGCCGACACGGACTCGCAGGAGTGGTACAGGAAGCGCGGGTTTGTAGAGACGGGCCTCGTCCAGGGCTACTACAGGCAGACCGGAGGCGATGCTTACATATATACCTTAAATCTGTAGTATTCAATTATAGAGAAAAAAAAAATCTGCATTCTATTGTACACAATTCACTTCTTGACTTCAATTGCCTTCTTGACCTTCTTGACTAACAGCCCGTCGCTGTCAAGCTCGTAGTTTTCGGCAAAATATGCATCGTACTCGGGACCTTCAAGATCCTTGTCATCTTGCTCGGCTTGGTCCTCCTCCACTTGGTCGCGGTACGCAAATAGCGGCTTGATTTCGCCACGCACAGCGGCAGTCCCCAGTGCAGCAGCCGCAATTGCGGGACACAGGTACAACAGTGCAGGTTGGCCGGCTTTGTACACATGCATGAAGACGATAGTGACGACAAGGCCGAGCGCGTAGGCGACGACGCCCGTGAAGAAGTATGGCGCGGGGACGTGGCGGTTGGCGGCATAGGGCAGCTTGGAGCCCGTTTGTTTTTCGTATTGGGCGTAGAACGAGTGCAGATCGAAGCGGAGGAGCAGCGACAGAAAGAGGGCCGGAACAACAATGTCGCCGAGACCAAGCATGGCGGTGGCAGTGCGCAAGAGCGACGCGGAGCCGGACTCGTCTGGACGAGGTACCTCGAGCTTGATGGGGACCTGGAGCTGGGTGGCAACAGTGACCATCACGTTGGTGCCAAATACAAAGTAGATATCGTAGGCAAAGAGACCAGCTAACATGATGAGACCCGTGCGCACCGAGTCCAAGCGCACGGCCACAATGCCCTGGACGGCCACCGCGGCGGCTAGGGTGTTGCCGGAGACCCAGGAGGGCCAGTAGTAGTGGATGGCCAGGAGTCCAGCGGCCAGCGGAATTCCGAGCAAGTCGCCGAGCGAGCAGTAGAGGCTGAAGAACTGGGACTGCGGGGCGACGGGCTCGCAGATGCGGACGGCGTCGAGCAGGTTGCGGTCGTCGCGAGTCAGCTTGCCGGCCTCCTGCTCCTTGGTAACCAGCTCTTGGAGCAGCATGTCGAATCCGGGCTCAATTCCCGGGGCGTGTGCTTCCGGGTCGCGCGCGATGGTGAGCCGCCAGTGGGGGACGTTTGTTTTGGATTTGAAGACGGCGCGGGCGGTCCACTGGACGGTCATGGAGGTCGACGCCACGACGGAGAAAAAGGCGACGAGGGCAAAGTACCCCGACATGATTTTCTGGATCGACGCGGCAGAGAAGTACGTGTAGGCAAAGTAGAGGCCCAGCAAGGCAATGGCGCCAAAGACGGGCATGAGGGAGGCTTCTGCGGCCGACACGCGCTCGTGGCGCAGGGCGCGCAGCTCCTTGACAATGCGCCGGGTGGTGGCCATCTCGAATCGGCGGGTGAGCTTGCTGTCTGCGAGGGTTGCGCGGCGCTTTGCGACGAGGTCGCGGAGAGCATCGTCGAAGGCGTCGGTTGCACGGGCTCCCTTGGCGGCGTCGGAGACGTGGTAGTACTGGGTGTCGGAGGGGTCAGGGTCGCCGGCCGAGAGGGGTCTGCGGGCGGCAGCGCGGGACGCGACGACGACGAGGGAGGTGGCCAGCAGCACGATGATGGCGTAGGTGGCGAAGACGGGGGGGAACGGGAGCAGGGGCCAGAGCCAGGCGAGCGAGGCGGCGCGGGACAGGGAGGACGCGAGCGGGGGCCCGTGGGTGGTGATGGCGGCGGTGGTGGATTCGTGGACAAACTGGAGAAAGGTGGTGGCGGAGGAGTGGATGCGTGCGGAAGACGAGACCAGGTCGGTGGCGTTCAAGAACCGGTGGAAGGCCGACTGGAGAGCCGTGGCCAGAGCCTGGGGGTGAGCCGAGAGGTCGTCAGACATTTGGGGTGGCGGGGTGGTAAATGGGAAAGGAGAAGGCACAAGTTTTTTCAAAAACGGTCAAGGTTTAAAGTGCTCAGCTTTTTTTAGTGGGGGGCGCAGTTGGGGGGTTAAGAATTTGCAACAAAGTGGTCAATTTGAGGGCCCATCATGTTTTTACAATTGTGTGCTAACAAATAAGTTTTTTATGGAAATGTATATATATGCGTATTTTTTTGGTTTCAAAGGTTCATCCGATTGGAAAGAAGAGGAATGGGAAATCTTTAGCTGGAAGAGGTTGTCGCTGGAGGTGCATCTTGGGACTGATCGCCCATCATTGCAACAGATCCAGATGACGAAACCCGCTTGCGTCGTTCAATCAGCGTGGAGCCTTCGAGACTCAGCTCAAAAAACTTATCATCACAAGCCTCCTCGGGAGCGTTTCCAATTGCAAGTTTCTCGAGTTTATTTTCCAGTGCTTTTTCCTCATTGACTTTACCATCATCTTCTTCTTCCTCTTCTTCTCCCAATCTCCCCAGTTGACCTCGCTTCTTTGCGCTTTTGGCGCCCCCTGATCCTCGCACGCCGCGAACGCGCTGCTGCGTCACGTTTTCCTCTTCAAATCGATGCACAGCATTAAACACCTCAAAGGCTTCCTTCATGGCTACGACCGCAGGCGACATAAACGTCTTATCGACAAATCCCTCGGGAGCATTGATTCCGGAAGTGGGTAGTGCAGAGTCAGGATTATTGGCCGTGGGAGCAGCTGCAGATGTGGCGGGAGCAAGGGCAGGAGAATCTTCAGTAGCTGGGGTGGTAATCACACGTGCAAAGTAGGAGGACCCCACGGCTCCAGCATTGATGGCGGCTTCCTCTGCAACAAGCTTTTCGACCTGGTGCTGCTCGGAAGCCACGGTAGCAGGCTTGAGCAAGGGAGAATCAACAGCGGGGACGGTGGGTTTATTTGATTGGGTGATCCAGGGGTGGGCCAGAAACTGTTCGATAGTATACCGTCTGGCTGGATCAACCGTGAGCAAGTGTGAGACCAGGTCCTTAGCGCCCTTTGAAATCTCGTCCCACCAGGGAGACAAAAAGGTGTACTCTCCGCGAGCCACCTTCTCGGTAAGCATCTGAATGTTTTCGTCGTAAAAGGGCGGGAATCCACACAAGATGGTGTAGAGGACACATCCAAGGGCCCACATGTCGACTGATTTGGAGTAGCGCTGATCATTAACAATTTCAGGGGCAGTGTATCCGACAGTGCCGCACGGAGTCATAGTGTTTGCGTCCCAAATGACTTTGGATAGACCAAAGTCTGCGAGCTTGATGACGCCGATTCCGCCAGCTCCGACGCCGGGCACAAACACGCCCTCGTCTTGTTTTGTCTCCGCATCTTCTCCTGCGCGGACCTGCTTGACGGGGCTTGGGATGAAGGGGGCGGGGTAAAAGAGAAGGTTTTCGGGTTTGATGTCACGGTGCACAACGCCGGCTTCTTCATGGAGGTAGCGGATTGCGTGTGCGACCTGGACAATGACGTGGCGCGCAAGATCTTCGGAGAAGTATGTGAGGCGGACGATTTGGTGGAAAAGCTCGCCACCGGGGAGGAGTTCAAGGATGATGAAGTAGTAGTCGGCGGCATCGATAAATCCGAGAAGCTCGACAATGTTTTTGTGGTGGAGCTGTCGCATGATTGCGACTTCTTTGAGAATGGATGATCGCTAAGCATTGGTTAGTAAATGAGAAAAAAAAAAAGTCTGAGCAAGATCACATACTTGGGAGTTACTGAGATTATGTTTGTTGACGACTTTGATGGCGACATTTTCGCCGGTTTGCGTGTCGAGAGCCTTGTAGACTACAGAAAAGGCGCCATCGCCCATTTTCTCGACGAGTTTATAGCGCGGATCCAAACCCGGGTATGGGGATGAGGCGGAAGTTTTTGCAGCATGGTGGGCGGCGGCGGCGGCCAGCGCTGCAGACGCTTGAGTATGAGAGCTATCGATTGACGAGTGGGAAGAGTGTGGGGCGAGTTGTTGGTCTATGGTTTGGGAGCTGCTGTTGGTGGTTGTATTGTTGCTGTTGTAATTGTGGTGATGGTGATGATGGGAGTCTTCAGGGACGGCGGGAGTGGTAGTGACGACTGGAGGGGCCGCTTTGGAAGGAGGAGATGCAGAAAGCATTGAGATTGGGGATTCTGACGGCACAGCCGAAGAGACCGAGTTGAGGGTTGTAGGCGAGGAAGAGGAAGTGTGTTGGGTTGAGGAAGGAGCGTGGGAGGGTTGTTGTTGTTTGGGGTTTTTGCAGTTGCTATTGTTGTTGTTGCTGTTGCGGATGAGATTCTTTATGCTCTAGAGGGAAGGGTTAGCATGAAACGCCAGGCTTGAAAAGGAAAAGAGAGGATTAAGATAAGTTTATAGGATGTTTTGGACTGACCTCGAAAACCGTCATTTTTCTTTGTATCGGGTTATGACTTTTAAGATTAAACGGCTGCTGTTAATTCAGAAGCCTTGGTTTTTTTGTTATATATATGCATATATATATGAATGAATGGATTCAAAAGTCTCTCAAAAGAAAACCTCCCCTAATTAACAATGTTTATTTAAAGACCTTTTCAATAAAGGTTTTGGTGGTGCAGACAAATTTTAAAGTCTTTGCTGGCGAGTTAAAAAAAATGGCGTGTGCGAATTTTGCTGCCTTTTTGTTTACATCCTAACTAGGCTTAACTAGACCTCTAACTATAACCACAGTTAGTGTTCCCCCATGTGCGCCACCATCACGTGGACCGCTCGTTGGAAAGCTTCTCCGTGACGGCCTGAAGCCCTCCAACCGCGGCCGGCTGCGGCGCAATGGCCAGAAGCGTCAGGGGCTGGGCCGCGTCGCTCGCGGCCGCCAGGCCTCCGGTGCCGGCACCGCCGTCAGCCAATGTCTCGGGCTTAGGCTTGGGTTTGCGCCCAGGCTTCTTGCGCTCCTTCTTCCCACTCTCCACAATGATCACCGCTCCGCTGGCATCCGTTTTCTTTTTGCTGCTGCTCGACGCCTTTGCTCCCGTGCTGGGTCCCTCGGCGGCGCCAGCCTCGCCCTCCCCGGCTTTCTTGCGCGGCTTTCGCCCGGGCTTCTTGCGCTGCGACGCGGCCGCCGAGGCTTGCTCAGAGAGCTGTGACTGCTCGGGCTTTTCGCCAGCCTGCCCCGCGGCGGCGCCATCTGAAGACGAGGAAGACTCGGGCCGCACCTTGGGCTTGCGACCGGGTTTCTTGCGCGGGGCCGCAGTGGCTGCCGCGACCACGGCATTGGCTGCGGCTATGGATCCTGCCGACGCGGAACCATCTGCTTCTGCTTGCGAAGTGGGGAAGGACGAAGATGAGGATGAGGACGATGCGCTGCCTGGCTTGCGGCCGGGCTTCCTGCCCTTGCGTTTTTTCGGGACAGGTTCCTGGCCGGAGTTGTCCGTGCCATTCTGTTGGCCGTTGGTAATGCTGTGGTGTTGGCTGTCTGACTGCGGCTCGTCGACTCGTTCAATCTCAATAATTTCATCGTCTTCGATTTCAGATTCGTCTTCCATATCATAGTTATCATCATCACCGGCTTTGAGTTCCTCATCCTCTTCTTCGGACTCGTCCTCATGGTCCTCTTCTTCGTCCTCTTCTTCTGAACCTTGCTCGTCATCATCCACTGCTTGTTCCTCTCCAGAAGCTCCTTCATCGTCTTCTGAACCTTCATCTTCCTCTTCTTCCTCTTCTTCTTCCTCTCTCTCTTCCGCCTCTTTAACATCTTCCGCCATTATCATGTCTTCATCTCCAGGTTGGCTCGCCGGTATGGGAGGCTCATTTTCGACTTCTGATCCCAGGTCCTTGCTCTTTTTCTTTGATTCCGCATACGCCTCGTACTCGTCCACGGCACCACGCACTTGCCCCACGAACTGTGCAAGCTCCACTTCCTCCAGTGCCTTGAGGATATCTGCCGGCATGATGGTTCGTCGGTACGCAGCCTGCGCGTGCACATTGGCCTCTGCACACAGATAGCTGATGAAAACAGACGCGCTGCGCTGTAAGGCCAAGTATCCATCTGAGGGGATGGAAGCCACGCTCTCGGACCCCTCTGCAGCAGCAGCCCCTCCGGAGAGCGCCTCCTTGGCTATTCGCATGACGATGGATCTGGGTAGTAGTAGATCATCGAGGGTGTATTGCGGTTTTTTTTCCTTGTGTGAAACGGGGCCTTGTGTCGGAGGGGGTGTGGCTGGTGTTTCTCCGTCGGTCGTAGGTGGTGGTCTAAACCCATCGGGGCCCTTTCTCCATCCTTTGGGAGGCATCGTGAGTTATGAGTGTGATTAAAGTGAAAAATAAGAAATAGAGTAAAAAAGAAGAAACTCTTTTAAGTAGACCTTACTTTTGAAAAAGACTTTAAAAGAATTCAATTATCTTGCAATTCCAAGTGCGGAAATTTCATATAAAAAAAGGGAAGGAAGAAAAAAACAAAACAACATAAAGTTACAACTTCTGTGACGCTTTTTTGTTACAAACGCGAAAAATACGCGTCGCGTCAACGATTTATTATATTTTTCTTAAGCACATACTTTTTTTTTTCAAAATCTTTCAAAAAGAGTCCAAACCAGTTTATAATTGCCATAATCCATCAAGATTTCGTAAATATTCCCATCTAAATCTTTACTTAAAAACATACACGGTTTAATCCTCAATCGAATACTTCAACTTGGCGTACCGTCGTGACCGTTTGGGCACACACTCCGTGGCCATCGAAGTAACTCCTCTTCTTTTCCCCGTCGCAGCTCCGCCTGCACCTGCTTCTTTGCTGCCGCCATGTTCCACTGTGGCTGCTGCCGTTGGTGGGCCCGGTTGGGACATTAACGACATGGATAGCTGGGGTGCAGACGGCGAAGCCACCGAATCACTCATCCGCCAGACTACGGAGTTGTTCAGCAAGCTTTCCAAAACCGTCAGTCGCCGACTACCCCGGTCCTCAGAGATGGTACTTATAGGAGTATTTATGGATTTTGTAGGAGGCGGTTGCGATTTGCTATTTTGCGTCTCCTTGGTGCTGCTGCTACTAATACTGCTGTTGCTCACATCACTATTAGCGATAGTAGTACCTGCCACTGTCTCTGTACTTCCCACCAAATGTTCAGGAATGATGGCACTGATTGTGGCGTGCCGAGGTGATGATGGTTGGTGCTTTCTCGCATCCGGTTTACGGTCTCTTGTATTGTCGTGATCCCGTATTTCATTGCTGATCAGCTTATGAGTATCTTGATGATTTCCAGATTTTTTTTGTAAGATATCGGTAGCTGCTACCGCCGCTGCTGCCGCCGCTGCTGCCGCCGCTGCTTCTGCTCCAACATTGCGTGCCAGTTCAGCTAGCAAATCGTCCTGATTAGATTCCATTAATCAAAAAAAAACATGTACACACACACACGCGTACGCACGCACAAACTTTGACTATTAGCGAAATTAATTATAAACCTTTTGAAAAAAAAATTAATATATATATATTTCAGATAATGTTAAATAAAATATATCCAGACTCTATAATGTATTTGATGATGATGATGATAATAAGTTTTTTTTTGTTAAGCGTGAAAAAAAAAAATTGCTGATAGTATGACTCAGCATTCACGTAATCTTCCCATGGATTTGTCCATCACTCCTTCCGTCCCTTAAAAGCACCGATCGAGACCCGGGAGACCGCATAAAAAGCCCATGGCCAAGTATACAATCACGGCGCCTGCAAGCCCTAGGAGAATCTTAAACTTGACAGTGGCCAGCCACATTTTTCTTTTGACCGTGGTTGAGACCTTTCTAAACTCGACAGCCTGCGAGTTCATGCGGTCAGTTTTGGACACTAGCAGGTTGATTCGCTCGCCACGCTCAAGCACGCGCTCCACGTTCTCAATCATGATGGTGCGCACGTCCTCCAGCTCCTGCCGCGCCAGGCCGGACACATCGTTGTCGCCGCGCTCGGCTCGCGCAACCAGCTGGCGCACGTCCTTGTCCAGGTCTGCGGGCGGGGCGCCGGACTCTAGCAGCACCTGGTCTACGGTCGAGCCCACGCACTTGCCGAGGTATTTGCTGCGGAAGATACTTTCGAGATCCATCAGAAACAAGAACGGCACCCGCCGCGAGTCTGTGGAGGCAGAAGTCGTAGAAGAGGAAGAACCAGAGTCTGTTGATTGATCGGCGGTTACAGCAGCTGGTAAAGGGGATTGGCGTCGGACCACGACAATATATGTGAGACCTTCTGGGGCGCTGGAGGGGTTATTTCGAGGCCGGGTGATGTAATGAATGGCGTAGTTTCCATAGACAAATGAGACCTAGTAGAGACAAGAGGGTTAGTATGATAATTAGGTCTAGAGATAATAACGGTAGTACCTTAGAATCGTCGTCAAGATCTAGTTTATCGAGAACGACGGCAGCTAGATCTTTAGCTTGGGATGCCGGGTCAGCATTGTACTCAGCCAGAAAAGTTGTTTTCCCATGGACGATGGCAGCATAGACGACTAAGGGATGTTAAAAACAAGGTTAGAGGGCCGTTTAAAAAAAGTGTGGAGTACAAAACCAAATTAACAAGGTATATAAATAAATAGCCTATTTTAACACCGTGCGATGATTCAAACAAACAAACTTACATTTTTTATAAGGATTATCTGGAGAAGACGAGGAGGTCGAAGAGGACGGAGCTGGTTGTGGTTGTTTTGGAGAGTCTTTTGGAGGCATTTTCACAACTTGAAGATTAAGCGACTGAGCTGTTGGCCTGGTAATATGAGGAGATTAAAGTCAAAAGTAAGGTTCGCTAGGAGACTCGATTGGAAGCTAATCAGCAACGTTTATATATATTTGATATATAGATCTTTTTAGACTGAGAATTGGTTGCTATTGAAATTAACGATCAAATAAAAAAAAATGGTTAAAATATATAATGATGGTAGGTGTGACTAAGAAAAAAAAGGGCTGAATGAGAAGCGGTAATCAACAGACAAATGCTTTTGACCTACACTGGTAATAGCAACAGTTGATTGACAAACGGGCTGATTGAGGGACACAAAAAAAAGTGAACAAGTCAGTACGCGCAGCAGCAGTTGACCGGCTGCAGAGGGATGCGAATTTTGTTGAGGTTTGACAAATTCAACTTAAAATGTTATCGACTGGTTGGATGGCCTTTTTTTCAATTAGAGGGGCGGCTTTTTTGGGGGGAAAACACGTGCACATTCACGTGATAAAAATTAAAAAGTTATGGACGACACCGGAGTTGAACCGGGGACCTTTCGCATGCTAAGCGAACGTGATAGCCAACTACACCAGACGCCCTAAATTACTTGAAATGTAAAACACAAATTGTATATACCCTATCCAAGTAAAAAACTGTAAAGTTATTAAATGCGCTGAAGGCATTTCCGGTCTTTGTATATCGCATGTGTTAGACCAATCATTGAATACGGCATGGAAATTTGGTTTCACAAAATCCTTAAAGGTGAAATTCATAAGCTTGAAGTTGCTCAAAACATGGCATTAAGAAGGGTAGTTGGTGCTTATCGTACTACTCCTATCGCGGTATTACAGAAAGAAGCCGGTGTTATGCCATATAGCATCAGACTAAATTTTATGATCGCAAGAAAGGCCATCCGCCTTCATTTGAACATCAGTAACACTAATCCAATAAAGGAACATTTGTTGACCTTAATTGAGAATTCTCCTATCGCTAAATTAACCTCGGTTTATTTAGAGGCAGAAGAAGACAGAAAAGTGGTAATAAAGAATTTGATGAAAACGAGAAAGAAACCAGTTTTTGGACCGGTTACTCGTGAGCTACTTCAGAGTCAGCTTATTGCGATTCTCAAGAAGCAAGCGATAGAAAAATGGCGAGACGCGTATTGGCATAGCAAGAAAGATCAATGGTACCATGATATTACGGCAGAAACACCTTGTTCTGATAATCTTTCTAAAATGACCACGGGAGTGGTTATGAAGAAAGATAGTTGCAGAACCTTGAGCTTTATTACTCAATTCCGCACGGGCCATGGCAATTTTGGCGCATGGTTCAAAAAGTTCGGCATTCAAAAGGATAGCTACGACTGTGAATGTGGCGAGCTGGAAACAGTTAGACACATTCTGGTTGAGTGTCCTCTGTTGGAAGAAAAAAGAAAAGGACTCAGAAGGATATCTCCTGAAATGGACATGTCGACCCTCTTAAACAGTCTAACTGGCTTGCAAGAGATTGCACGCTTTATCTCTGTTTGGAGAGAATAAGAAATAAACTTTAAAAGCGTTGATGAAGACAAGTGGAAATAGATTGGGAAGGTTTGGCTTAGGCTCCCTGTTCCTCGTAAGCTGGCATCAGGATTTATTTTCGGGCTGTTGGAGAAGCATGTTTGAAACTGAATGAAAAGTTCAAAGAATGATGGATACTTATATAGGTAGAACAAGAAGGATAGCGTTGACGCTGATGTTATATATTTCTATAACCCTTGAATAAAAACAAACAAACAAACAAACTGAAGGCATTTATTATTCAATCTATAGTATATTTTGACTAAATTTATAGCTATTTATATGTTAGGCTTAAAAAAATTAAAAAAAAATTAAAAATTCAAATTCTATATTACAATTTCAACTAATCTTCTATATGAATATCTTCTAAACGTTTAACACTCAATATAAAGGCTCCTCTTTTCCAAAATTATCTTTATAAATACCTTTATATAACCAATCAACTTTATAATCAAAAAAAGTTGACTTCCAAAAAGTTAAACAGCTCAAACCAAAAAGAAACGTCCAAAATTGACAGCGCCAAACAGCCATCAAGCTCATCTCATTTTCCCACAAAACATCCCAAAACTGAGAAAGAGAAAAAAGACCCAAAAACAACCCAACCATTCTCGCAGTCTCCCAAAACCCCCAGATCGTGCACAAAAAACTAATCAGAATACAGACCGTGTAATGTGCGTGAGCAAAGACCACCACCCTTCATCAAGAAACCAAAAAAATTGGCTCCTTTTACACTGGTTAAACCAAGCCATCATCTTGTAATAAAACACCCACTTCTCTTAAAGAAGTCATGCTGGTGCCTCGGAAACAAACAAGACAGTTAACAAAGGCAAACTTCAGGACTAATGACTAAAGGGTGAGCTGGGACCAAAAACCCTTTATTGAGTCCACAGGCACTGAAACATTGTAATTAATGGTTGGGTTAAAGTATAAAAAATTTAAAATCCTCAGATATATTTATACTTTGTTCGGTTCTCAAAATCCTCTTGATTTTTTTTCCAAATCTGGTAACTTTCATTTAAATTGTGACCCCTTTCTCGACCAATGTGATGATTTCCAAACAAGCCCGTTGATATCATTTATCAGTGTATGCCGTTTTCAAAACTACTCAATGTAAACTCCATCTTTTATATTTCACTCTAAAACCAACTATAAATTACCCATCCCCAGCTCTTTCTACATAATAACACACTTCTCCTTCCGGTACTCCGCATGCCGCTGCTCTTCCTCATCCAGGGCAAATCCCATAGCCCCACCTCCCAATGGAACCCCATGGTGAGAAGAAGCTGCGGCAGCCGGGGACGACGAGTGGAGGTGCCCATGGAAGTGTCCGCTGCGCAAGTGCACGTTGCCGCCTGGTGGGAGACTTGTGTAGCTGCTGCTGGCCGTGCTCGAAGTGCTTGGCACTTCCACCGTGTTGAACATCACCTGGTTTGGCGGCGTGGGTGAGCCCGTAGCCAATGACACCGCAGACACGGTCCCCGAGGATGGCGTAGACGACGGCGGTATCGACGTCACACCCTTGTTTTTCCCCCGTAGCCGTGAGGCCATTTTGCCCTCGTCCGCCCGTGTCGGCAGACTGGGCAGAGGCTTGTGTGAGAGTGTCGACGCGGCTGCTGCCGCCGCCGCCGCCGCTTGCGTGGTTGAGGGAGATGCAGAGGAGGGCAGCAGCAGCGATGACGGCGCAACCGAGGAAAAAACTGCAGACGATTCGCGGTGGTGTCGGTTCACGTGGTTGTGGTTTTCGCGCAGCGTGGGCACGCCGCTCGCGTCCACGCCGCCCGTCCATGTTTTGGGTGACGTCGGAATCGATTGCGTCCGCGCCTTGTACGTCGGCATCGGCGCAACAGGCGAGACCGAGCGCGCAGATGCCACCGAGTGCTGCGACCCCAGACCAGGCACTCCCAGGCCTTCCGTGGCCGGAGCCAGTTGCGGGGACGATGACTTGCTGTGGTATCCTCCAAAGGTCGCTTCCATGGATTTGCGGAAGCCCTTGGATGGCGTGGGCGGCGCAGCCACAGCTCCCTCGGGAGCGGAAGGTGAGGGGGGCCGTGAGCGTGACTTGCGCAGACTAGTCAAGCTCTTGTACAGCGACTTGTTGCGCTTCATGCCCTTTTTCTTCTTGTCCAGGGCCTCTGCAGGGGGCTCTGAAATGGCGACGCGTGCCATGCTATCGGAGAGTTGCGGAGCATGAACAGCCACTGGTGCATGAATAGTTATTGAAGGATGAGGATGATGAGGAGGGGGAGCTGGGGGTGTAGCGTGAGCCGTAGGTGCAACGGGGGCGGGAGGTGAAACATGAGCAGCAGCATTAACAGGTTGAACCATTTGGGCATTAGTAACCCCTGTGGAACCGTCAATGATTTGAGAAGATCCCATAATGCCACTTATAGAGCTATCGCTGTCACTGTCGACTTGGTTGACTGTAATTTCAGATGTGTCTCCATTGTCCAGCAAGTCGAACGGTGTCATTTGCCGCGATGTCGGCCGTTCAATCTCAATGGACGTGCGAGGAGAGGTCGGTTCGGATGCAATGCCGACTCCGGATCCAGGAGGATTAAACGTGTCAATCGTATGTGTTCTGTCGATCGGGGGTTCAGGGGCTTGCAGTGGCTGTAGAAGCTGCTCGAGTTGCTGCTGATCCACTGGCATAAATCCATCGGGCGTATCGGCGCCTGCCTCTTGCTCTCGAGTGTAGTCAGCCACTGTGACAAGCCGGTAGAACAATAGATAAGGGTTTTCGCGGCGGAAAACCGTCTCAAAGTCGGCCACCGTGACTTTCTCGCCGAGGGGTTTTAGATCGTCAAAGAAGATCCAGCGGCTACCTGGGCCTGTGGGTGTATTTTTCTTTAAATCGGGGTCGTATGGAATAGAGTTGTTTTCACGCGCAATGGCAACAAAGTGGCCTGCGTTTGTGGAAGCGCCGCGGTGGAAAATGGCGCTTTCCAGCACCAACACAAACTTATCTGCGGCGTTGGTATTTGTATGCTCCGACTGCTGCACGTCGTCTTCGTTGTTATCGGCGACAAAGTTTGGGAAATGAATCACCTGAGGCACAATGACCTTGCGGTTGTTAAGGACGGCGTGGTTATTGCTTGTGGTCCAATTGGATCGCTTAAGACAAATGGCCACGACGGGCCGCGCGCCGGCAAACGAGTCTGTTGCGGGTGCAATGCCGAGGGGATTTGCTGGGGTTTTGTTGCACTCTGGGTTTGTGTAAAAGGGGACTAATTGAAGAAACATCCATGCTGGTAGGGAGAACTCCTTATTAGGGGTCCAGAGAGTGTTTGGCGGGAGGGAAGAGAGGGAATGCTTTTCTGGCGGGGGTTGGACGGGGTTTTGGTAGAGCGACGAATAGGTTGGCAGCAGGTCTTGGGGGCTTTGAGGAGAGTTTTGCTGAGTAGGAGTGTGCGATTGAGTTGGGGTTGTTGCGGCGGCTGGTTGTTGTTGTTCTTCTTCAGTGATTTCTCTTGAAGAAACACATATCGAAAGCTGACGTTTACGTCCTCGAATCTTGGGAGCTGATTGGGTCGAATCTAACGTCCGTCTTCGTTCCAGCTGACGAAAGACCTGGACCGAGTTTGCAAAGTAGGACTCTAGACACTGCTCGAGTAGAATGGGCTCGTCGTGGGAGTCCCCTGGAATTGTGACAAGTAGCAGTCGTTCATTGACGAGTTTGTGATCATCCTCTTTAGAGTCGAGGCCCTCATGTGCAATTTCCAGCTTGAGGGTGAGCATTGGCATGGAGAGGATGTCGGTGACAAAGTTGAAAAGTTCGCAGCAATCCTGCTGGGCGATAGCTCCTGTGGACTCCCAGCCGGCCTTGATCAGAGCGTTGATGAGTAGTTTGGTAATGTCCTGGGTGATGTGCTTGCCGTCGCGCAGCATGTTGACGTATAGCCGGATGAAGACAGTCAGACTATCAATGTCGGCGTTATCTGGGGAGACCTTTTTGAGCATGGGCTCGAAATCGTTGATTCGTGCAAACATTGAAAAGAGCAGCGTGTCGAGGTAGCACGTTACGGCGTTGCGGTTATCCGCGCCAAGCAGGCGGTAGTAGGCCTTGTGGGATGGAGAGGCGGGGCAAGCGTGCGTGATGGGCGAGATTTTGTTATCTGAGGCGTCCAGAAAGTAGACCAGGACCTCTGCAGCGCGCTCGACATCGCGGCAGGCGTATCGGGACTCGTATGCGACGGCAGCATTTTCCTTTGAGATGGCGTCTACTGGGTATCCTTTAGCAGCGACGCGGGAAATGATGTCTTGGATTGGGGGGGCGGTATCGAGGACTATTGAGGGGACATCTCCCCGGTCCAAGAATTTAAAGAGTTTCTATGGAGTGGTGAGTAGGTATTTTGTATGAATGCGAAAAGAGTGTTTATGATACGTACTTTTGACCGAGTGGATTCTGGTTTATCTTTCATGATAATGGTGGAATGTGTATCTAGATTTATGGTGGTAATGATTGGCAAATGAAGAGAGAGTTATAGTAGTAGGGGAATGATTAAATATATATTAATAAAAGGTTAAATAAAAAATAAAAAGAAATATAATAAACACCCAAGGGCTTTCATTAAGAGAAGTCAACAAGATTCGTCGGTAATCCCTCAAATTATTCGGAGGTACCGTTGAGTACCGAGAATTTAAATAAAAGTTGACGGTGTTGTTGCTTATCACCGATAGAAATAAATATCAAGAGGAGGAGGCGGAGGAGGCTGCGAGGAGGCCTTTTAGTTTATTTTAAAATTTTATCTTAAATTTTTATTTTAATTTTTCTATTTTAAAAATTTAACATAACTTGACCCACTACGGAACTCTGACCCGGGTCGGGTGCCCCCGAAAAAAAATGGGAAACCGGAGACAAGTCTGCCCAACAAATCAGCCGCTCAGTCACGAGTAAGTCACGTTATGAATCACATGACTTTATTGTGACCTTGCGGTTTAGGGTTTTGCCACTTTGCCATCTCCTTTTTTTTTTGGTTTAAACAACAACAACGAAACCGCCAAAATTCCACATTCACACGGAGATTTTCTTTTGAATATAAAAAAACCCAACAAGCTACTATCTTTCACAATCTTCAATTCAATATAGATATATACCTTTATACATATCACCTTTTCATACCACATAATCTATAACGCAAAACAATGGACGTCTTATTGGGAATCACTACCGGCGACGCTGTCATCCTGGCTACTTCAAAAGCGGCCATGCGAGGTATCTCGGTCCTCAAGAGCGACGACGACAAGACCCGCGACCTCACAACTACATCCTCTCTTGCATTTTCCGGCGAAGCAGGTGATGCAGGTATGCTTCTTTTTTTGCAGTCCAAATCTGTTAAAGACACCTCTAACCAAAAACAGTCCAATTTGCTGAATACATTCTTGCAAACATCTCTCTCTATGGTATGCGCAATGGCTACGAAATGTCAAGTACGGCCATTGCCAGTTATCTACGGAACGAAATGGCAACCTCACTGAGATCACGAGTATGTCACCTTTTTTGAGAGTCGTCTTTTTTTTGATTCATTAACTCGTTTAGAAACCATACCAAGTCAATATGCTTCTTGGAAGCTACGACGTTAGAAAAGAAAAGCCCTCGCTTTACTGGATCGACTATCTTGCCTCCGCCGTCGATCTCCCATACGCCGCCCACGGATACGCATCTTATTACATTCTATCGCTACTTGACCGACACCACCGCCCAGGTCTGACGTTGGAAGAGGGCCTTGACCTTATGAAGCTATGCGTCGATGAAATTAAGCGTAGAATTCCCCTGGACTTTAAGGGCATTCAAGTGAGTATCAATTGATGGAATTATTTTTGCAATGGCTAGAATACTAACCGACTGGGACTTTAGATTAAAATTATTGACAAGAATGGTGTTCGTCTGTCCAACGATCTTTAGAGCTTAGGTAACTTCTGGGTAACTTGTAATTTACATAATGGTAACTTGTAATCACGTGATGATAATTTTTTTATTTCCAAAATCTGTCTGCCGTAATTTTTTTTTTTTTCATCCACCAAACATTTCGAAAATCTTTATAAAAACCCTCCCTCCATAGACTTAATCGATTCTTTCAAATGGAAGAAATTGAAAAATTTAAAATCATCTCGCTCGTGTCGAGACTCACGACTGAGATGGCAAACCATACCGGCGTCACGGATAAGGCGCTGGCTGAGTTTGTTCTTGAAATCCACAAGTCTTGTAAAACCCTGGCTCAATTCAAGGCCCAGCTGCGAGAGGCTGGCGCAGAGCTTCCCGATGATTTTATCGAAAACATCGACCGGATCATCCGACAATTGCATCCACATCCCACCATTTTTTCCGACGTCAAAGATAAATCCAGCGTATTCAAAGGGCTGTCTCTTCCAGACTCAAAGGTGTCGCGCGACGACGAGGATGCAGTGGATGAGGCTCTGAGCATGCTCAAGCCACGACATGAGCGACCTGGACGCGACGCATCACCCGAACAATCCAGAGAAAAACATCGACGCGACTCCAGAGAATACTCCAGCAGAAACTCGCAGTCAAAAAGAGATTCAAGAGACCGCTCCAGTAGAGACTCAAGACGCGACTCGCGGTCCCGAAGACACTCCAGAGAACGGTCCCGACACGATTATAGAAGACACACTCGAGACCGATCTCGAAGCGAATCTCCTGAACGCCCCCGGCACTCTCGCCGTAGATCACCCTCTCCAGAAACAGACGTCGACGACGAACCGGTTCTTAACAGAATCTACAATGGTCGCGTTATCAACATGACCAACTTTGGGGCGTTTGTCGCTCTAGATGGCATCCGCGGACGTCGAGATGGTAAGCATTTAACAGACATCTGCTCTACACACCTTTTATTCACTCATTAACACAAATCTAGGTCTGATTCACATTTCAGCAATACACAATGGTGCTCGGCTCGATCATCCGTCCGAAGTGCTGCAACGCGACCAGCGGGTCAAGGTCAAGGTCATCAAGCTGGATGGAAATCGCATCAGTCTTTCGATGAAGGACGTAGACCAAGAAACAGGCCAGGACCTCGAGCCTATCCCCAGCTTTGCCACCGGCGCAAATAGTTTTGGTCTGCGGAGCGAGTCGGTTCCAGAACGCCTTGCGTATCCCAACCGAAGAAAACGGCTGACGTCGCCAGAAAGATGGGAAATCAGACAGCTGATTGCTTCGGGCGCGCTCTCTGCTGCAGATTACCCCGAGCTTAATGAAGACCTACAAGCAATCAATGATCCTGATGACCTGGAGCCAGAAGAAGACGTCGACATTGAAGTCCGTGAAGAGGAGCCCCCATTTCTGGCGGGCCAAACAAAACAAAGCTTGGAGCTCAGTCCCATCCGTGTTGTCAAGGCCCCTGAAGGCTCGCTCAACCGAGCTGCCATGTCAGGCGCCTCGCTGGCACGCGAGCGCCGCGAACAGCGCCAACAGCAAGCCAAGGAGCAAGCGAAAAAGGGTACGGATGAGCTATCGATGCACGATCCCTTGTCTTTAAAGACAAGCAATGATTTTGTAAGCCAGGTACCCGAGTGGCGCAAAAAGACGTCCAAGCAGGACGTTTCCTACGGCAAGCGCACCAATCTCTCGATCGAGGAGCAGCGCAAGTCGTTGCCCGTGTACCAGCTGCGTAAGCAGCTTGTGCAAGCGGTTCGCGACAACCAGATTATGATTATTGTGGGCGACACTGGCTCGGGCAAAACCACGCAAATCACGCAGTATCTTGCGGAAGAAGGGTTCACCAAACGCGGCATTGTGGGGTGCACGCAGCCCCGACGTGTGGCTGCAGTGTCTGTGGCCAAACGTGTTGCGGATGAGGTTGGGTGCAAGCTGGGAGCAGAGGTCGGATACACAATTCGATTTGAGGACGTGACGTCGCCTCGGACACGCATCAAGTACATGACGGACGGTATGCTGCAGCGCGAGGCGCTGCTGGACCCGGACATGACGGCGTATAGCGTGATTATGTTGGACGAGGCGCACGAGCGCACAATAGCAACCGACGTGTTGTTTGCTCTGCTGAAAAAAGCAGCGAAACGGCGGCCTGATCTGAGGCTGATCATCACCTCTGCGACTTTGGACGCAGAGAAGTTTTCCGAGTACTTTTTCAAGTGTCCAATTTTGTACATTCCTGGGCGCACGTTCCCCGTGGAGATTCTTTATACCAAGGAGCCCGAGTACGATTACTTGGAGGCGACGCTGATGACGGTGATCCAGATCCATTTGTCGGAGCCTCAGGGAGATATTTTGGTGTTTTTGACGGGTCAGGAGGAAATCGACACGTCGTGCGAGGTGCTGTACGAGCGGATGAAAGCGCTGGGACCCGACGTTCCCGAGCTGATTATTTTGCCCGTCTACTCGGCGCTGCCGAGTGAGATGCAGAGCAAGATTTTCGAGCCGGCGCCGCCTGGCAGCCGCAAGGTGGTGATTGCCACCAACATTGCGGAGACGTCCATTACCATTGATGGGATTTACTATGTGGTCGACCCTGGGTTTGTCAAGATTAACGCGTATGATGCCAAGCTTGGGATGGACTCGCTGGTGATTTCGCCCATTTCGCAAGCACAAGCGAACCAGCGATCCGGGAGAGCCGGGCGAACAGGCCCAGGCAAGTGTTACCGGCTCTACACCGAGCAAGCGTTTAACAACGAGATGCTCCCCAATACGATTCCGGAGATTCAGCGGCAAAACTTGTCGCACACGATTCTGATGCTCAAAGCCATGGGGATCAACGATTTGTTACACTTTGACTTTATGGACCCGCCGCCGGCCAATACGATGCTGACGGCGCTGGAAGAGCTGCACTCGCTGCTTGCGCTGGACGACGAGGGGCTGCTGACACGACTGGGGCGCAAGATGGCGGACTTCCCGATGGAGCCGTCGCTGGCCAAGGTGCTGATTGCGAGCGTGGACGCCGGGTGCTCGACGGAGATGCTGACGATAGTGGCGATGCTGTCTGTGCAGAATGTGTTTTATCGGCCCAAGGAGAAGCAAGCACAGGCGGACCAGAAGCGGGCCAAGTTCAACGATCCTTCCGGCGACCACTTGATGCTGCTGAACGTGTACCAGGCGTGGGAGCGGCAGGGCCACTCGCGGACGTGGTGCGTGGACAACTTCATCCAGGAACGGTCGCTCAAGCGGGCGCAGGACGTGCGGCGGCAGCTGGTTTCCATCATGGAGCGGTACAAGCACGCCATAGTGTCGTGTGGCCGCGACACCGACGCCATCCGCAAGGTGCTGTGTTCTGGGTTTTTCCGGAACGCGGCACGCAAGGATCCACAGGAGGGGTACAAGACGCTGATCGAGGGGACGCCGGTGTACTTGCACCCGTCGAGCGCGCTGTTCAACAAGGCGGCCGAGTACGTGATTTACCACACGTTGCTGCTGACCACCAAGGAGTACATGCACTGCGCAACAGCCATTAATCCGAAATGGCTGGCGGAGGCGGCGCCGACCTTTTTCAAGGTTGCGGATCCGACCAAGCTGTCCAAGCGGAAGCGAAATGAGCGGATTCAGCCCTTGTTTGACCGGTATGCTGCTGATGCCAACTCGTGGCGGTTGAGTGCACAGCGGCGCAATGCCAAAGGAGGGTCTACGACGTTTGGGTGACACACTAAAAAATTTTCACTTTATATTTTTAAACAAAAAAACCATCTATATTAAAAAAATTATACAAAAAATTAAAAGATAAAATCAAGAATTCTCTCCCAAAGAGTCATGTTTTCATTTTCAATAATGACCAGCTCTTCTTCTCTGCGGCCCGTGAAAATGTCAATGTTTTCAGGCGAGTGGAGCAGAGGCCCTCTAAAGACGGCAAACTGGAAAATAAGATACAGGACAATGAAAATGAAGAGAGAAATGTAAGCCGTCAAAAAGTCCGAGGCATTAAAGTTCCAAAAGGAAGTAAAGCCCTGGATGATGGTGACGCAAATAATGGAGATGCAGGCGTACCAAGCATACCACTTGCCGCCATGCATGGTAAAGGGCAGATCCTTGCGGTCAATGCCGTGGTATTCAAGAGCCTTCATGAAGCGGATATGAGAAAATGAAATGGCAGCCCATGCCAGCAGACCGGCAACGGCAGAAATGTTGACGAGCCAGTTAAAGGCGGTGGTGGAGCCCTCCGAGACGGACAAAAAGCCGAGGAGACCAATGAGGGCGGTGCAAACGACACCAATGTAGGGGACACCGCCCTTGGTGGTGCGGGTGAACAACTTGGGGGCGACGCCGGAGGAGCCGAGAGCGTACAAGAGACGGGAGCCAATGTAGACGTTAGAGTTGGCGGCAGACAGAATGGTGGTGAGGATGACGGCGTTGAAAATGTGGTCGAGGACTTTGGTGCCCGAGTTGACAATGGCAATGACAAAGGGGGAGGAGGAGACGTAGGACGAGTCCGAGGCGAGGAGGGGGTCATTGTAGGGGACGAGGAGGCCCATGAAGAAGACGGAGCCAATGAAGAAGACAACGATACGGAAAAAGACGCGGTTGATTGCGCGGGGGACGGTTTTGCGGGGGTTTGCAGATTCACCGGCCGTGATGCCGACAAGCTCCGTGCCCTGGAAGGTAAAGGCGGCATTGATGAGGGCGGAGAGCCAGCCCAGGAAGCGGGCCGTGTTCTTGTTGCTGGAGAGGATACCGGGGCCCCAGGGGCCGGGGTTGCGCCAGTAGCGAAAGCCGACGGGGCCGGTTTTGCCAGCGCCGCAGACCATGCAGAGGGCGTAGATGAGCCAGCCGACGACGGCAATGACCTTGATGGAGGCGGCCCAAAACTCGATTTCGCCGTAAATCTTGACGGGGAAGAAGTTGAGGGAGGAGAAGATGACGAAGCAGATGCCGATCCAGGCGGCGAGGGGGACGGCAAAGGTCCAAAACTCAATGACCTGGCCGACAATGGAGAGCTCAATGGCAAAGGTGATTGCCCAGGAGAACCAGTAGAGCCAGCCAATGGAGGCGCCGAGGGCCGGGGAGACGAAGCGGGAGCAAAAGACGGTGAAGGAGCCGGTGATGGGGATGAAGGTGGCCATTTCGCCAATGGACTGGGCGAGGGAGTAGACGACGGTGGCCATGAAGACGTAGGCAATGAGGGAGCCGACGGGGCCGGCGTCGGAGATGGCGGAGCCGGTACCGATGAAGAGACCGGTGCCTATGGTTCCGCCGAGGGCAATCATGGAGACGTGGCGCTGCTTGAGCTGGCGCTTGACCTCGCCCTGGGAGAGGTCGCCCGAGACGGCGACGCCGTCTGGGGAGGTCATGTTGAGGGTGATGCCCTTTTCCGTGTCGACAAAGCCGTCATTGGAGTAGTATTCTGGGGGGGTAGAAGAGGAGGAGGATATTATATTTGAGGGGACATTTTTGATTTCGGAGGTAGGGGGTTTTAGTTCGTAGGTTTTTTCAAACGACTGTTTGTTAGGGATGCTCATTTTGTAGTGGCTATGGGGGGGAGAGAGAACAAAGGAGGATGTTGGGGAGGGGAAAAGAGGGAGGATTTGCGAGGGTTTATATAGGCCTCGATGGAGGGCTTTATATAAGCTGAGTATAAAGGCGAGGGGCGTTTTTTATGGGACCAAATTTGTGATTTGATTTTTGCTTCTCCAGAGTTATTGTTTTTGACGGAAATGGAGAAATTTTACGAGCGACCGTTTTTTGTTAGTTTTTAAATGATGGGTTAAATTTCCGCTTTGGGCAATCCGCGCAGAAGAAAAGGTTTTTTCTGAAGCCTCGCAAAAAAAGAAATTTTTCATGACGTTGTAGTTGCTGCCCAAGGTTTGTAAAAAAAAGGGCCTTTTGGAAAATTTTTCAAAGCCTTCCAACTCTTGCCCAAAACGACAGGTTTGATAGAGGCAAATCGATAACACTGATGCTGGAGATACGGGGAGCCCAGGCCAAGAAGTAAAAAAAGGCAAAAGTAAAAAATTTTTAATGTGATCGTCTGACAAATTTACTTTTTCATAAAAGTCAAATATTCTATCTTATCTCACAGTACCCCGTCTTCATGGTAATCTCATAGCCGTCAAAACCCCCATTTTCCCGCGACTCCTACTGCTGCTGCTCACTGATTCGAGAGAGGATCACCTCGTTGGCCTGCGGAGTCCCCAGCCGTCGGCTCACTCGCACCCGGTGCCGCCGCAGAATGTACCGCTCCTCGGGGTCATCGTCCTCCAGGGCCCAGCCCGTCCCCGACCCGCGCCTGGGCTTCTTCTTGTCCGCCGCCTTGTCGTGCTGCCGGACCAGCTCCTCCAGCTTAATTTCCTCCTTCGCCTTGGCCTCCTCCTCCTCCATGTCGTACCACGACTCGGCCGCGTCGCGCGCGCAGTCAACCACCGGGGTCAGCCGGTGTAATCGCAGCAGCGTCGATGCGCACGCGTAGTCCACCTCGATCGGGACCTTGCCGTTGCGCATGGCCTGCTGCGCATACCGCGAGATGTTTGTAGGCAGCCCCGTCTCCGAGTTGACCTCGATGTTATCAAAAAACTTAAACTCTTGGCCAATCATGGCTGCGTAGCTCGGCGTCAGGTAGAGCTCGTTAGTGGAGTTGCCGTTGTGGACCAAACTGTGCTGCTCATCAGCCTTTACTCGTTTGACTGGCCGAGGTTCTTCGTCCATGGTGTTTGCAGATAGCTCTTATCAGCTGAGGTTATTATATAGATGTATAAGATAGTGAAAACATTCCATTTTTATACATTTATACAAACTCATATCTTTAGTTTGCCACAAACCGCTTTTGTGTATTGTTTATATAATAATTACATAATCGCTCCTTCCCCTGGCCACGCCGCTCAAGCACGAGACTTGATAATGTCCAAAAACTCGGGCTTGAGAGAAGCTCCGCCAACAAGGTATCCGTCAATGTCGGGCTTGCCGTCGAAGGTGGTCGCGTTCTTGCCATTGACCGAGCCGCCGTACAGAATGCGGACGCCCTCGGCCTGCTTCTCGCCAATCTTCTCGGCCAAGTGGGCGCGGATCTTGGAGTGCACGTCCTGGGCATCGTCGGGCGTGGCGGCAAGACCAGTGCCAATGGCCCACACGGGCTCGTAGGCGACCACAATGTCGGACCAGTCGGAGACCTTGGCGATGACGGCGTCGAGCTGGCGGTTGCACACAGCAAGGGTCTCGTCCTTCTGGCGCTCCTCCAGGGTCTCGCCAATGCACAGAATGACCTTGAGGCCATTGTCGAGCGCGTACTTGGTCTTGTCGGCAATGAACTCGTCCGACTCCTTGAGAATGGTGCGGCGCTCGGAGTGGCCCAAAATCACCCACGTGGAGCCAACGTCCTTGATCTGCGCAACGGAGACCTCGCCGGTGAAGGCGCCGTCGCCCCGGTCAAACGAGTTCTGGGCAGCAATCTCGACGGTGGGGGCGGTCAGGTGGTCCTTGGCCCACTTGAGGTAGGGGAAGGGAGGAGAAATGACGACCTCGACGTCCGAGGGCAATGAGCCTGCATTGAGGCCCTCGACAATGGTCTTGACCTTGTCAAGAGAGCCATTCATCTTGAAGTTACCGCCAACAAAGAAAGTACGAGTCTTACCATTGTTAATTGAAGAAGGAATTGGTGGTTTCAATTGATGCTTACCATTGTGATTATTGATTTTGGATTTAAGAAGTTTAAAAAGAAAAAGTTATGATGCTAAAAGGTTATTGGGTAAGAAAGAAGAGAGAAAGAAAGGGAATTGGTTGGGTGTGGGATTAAAGGGACAATGGGCCGCTGCTGCACTGTCACGCCAAAAAAAAAAGTCTGATGATTATGGCTGCACCTGACTTAACTTAACTCAGTTAGCTAACCACGTTAACTTAAAAACAATACGTGGCTTTTTACGGACCGTTTCTTGGCTCTCCGCCATCCTTTTCTCCGCAATTTCCATTCCAAGTGGGGTAATTCTCTTTTGTTTTGAAAAGTTCTCTTCTGGCCAATTGTAGTTACATGTATTCATCTCGTTTTTGGGAATCTAATAGCAAAAAACTGAATTGCTAATTTTGGGGTTTGTAAAAAAAGAATAAAAACATAGCGATGCTTGGTTTCGATCCAAGGACATCAGGGTTATGAGCCCTGCGCGCTTCCTCTGCGCCACATCGCTTTTTACTTATAAAATATATAAATAAAGGCCTATACTAAGAAATTGTAATAAATATATTATGTAATGATTATATCATATATTACAATTGTTATTTGCAAATTACCTTTTTTTAATAAATTAAGAGCGATGTGGCGCAGAGGAAGCGCGCAGGGCTCATAACCCTGATGTCCTTGGATCGAAACCAAGCATCGCTATGTTTTTATTCTTTTTTTACAAACCCCAAATTAGTAACTAGGAACCATTAGGTCTTGGAATGGAAATTTTACGGCGTTTTTTTTACAACTTTTTAAAAATAACAATTAAGAGCTAGAAAGAATAAGAAATTTCTAGTTGCCTTAAAAAAAGAAAACGTAACAATCTTGCTTTTCACCCGATAAGCTTTTCCTAGCCACGGAATAAAATTTTTTCTATTATTTTTTTAGGTGATTTTAAAAAAAAAGTTAATAAATGATTTAAAATCATAAACTTTAAGGGCATAAAAATTTTTTACCTGAGGCTCAGCCAGATTTGGACTAAAACAAAGAATTTTCCTGGGCACACAAGTGGTTTGTACCGAATCCTACAAGAAAAATTTTTTTTCGTGGCTATCAACTTTAACCGACGATAACCATCTACGAAACCATCGAAATCCCATACCTTTCTATAATCACCTCACTAACTTCGGGTTTTCATGCTCTTTCCTTCTATATCTTGCAATTCTTGCGCCTGAAAATCTCTCTCTCTCACCCTTATCCTTGCCTATCGATAACAAGTACTGACATCGTACCTTTCAACTTCAACACAATGGACTTTTTTTTATTGTAGACGTAATTGAGCAAAGAAAACGTGGTAACACAAAGAACAACATATATCTTTTAATCAGACTGTCTAAGTTGATATCTATTTTTGAAGTACTAGAAAAAAAAGGAATCTACAATATATTTAAAAAATTCTCGGCAACGGGGAATTGAACCCCGGTCCCCCGCGTGCTGCAGAAGCTGACAGGCGGAAATTCTAGCCACTAAACTATTGCCGATGCTTATTGTTGAAGATGTTAACATAATTATTTATTTAAATTAAACCCAGTAATAAATAAATAAACCCTAACCCTGGCATTTAGAACTTTTTTCAAAGTTTTGGCAGACCCGTGTAACCCAGGCCGAATTCTCTTCCGTAGACCTAACAGCTCTGGGAAATCTCATGGACGCGAAGCACTGCTGTAAACCCGCTCTTCAATCCGAATAATAGTAATCTATCTAGAGACCGCGTTGATAATAGACTTATCACATTATCGATATCTCTCTAAAATAAACAAAGCAACAGCAAGAGAAGGTGCAAAAAAGAAAGAAAAAGAGAGAAAAAAAAAGAAAAAATCTGCGTAAAAATCTCCGTCACCCTTTGTAATTCCCGAGTTAACCTGGTCTGGCTTCTCATCGCCCAGCTTACATGGGATTCCGGGCCTCCAAGCACGTCTTCGTCGCCATTGCAGCTGCTCTTATTCCTTGCCCCCACATCAACTCTAAAAACGCCCCGTCGGTAACAAAGATGTCTCGACGCAAGTCCTGGGCACAAGCAGCAACCAGCCTATCTTGCAGAATCTCTCCCGTGACCCTCGCCTCCCCATCGTAGTAACTATCACCGACTGCCCCCAACCACGCCCGCCACCTCCCCATTAGGTAACGTCCCATATGCCGGAGGCCCGCTGGTCACAAAACATCTTGGGTACTGCAGACCAATCGACTCGCGCGCTTCCTTCACAGAAACAGCAACACTTGTCGATGTCGCCACAACAACCAGTAAACACCTTCGTACTCCTCCATGGTCCCCAAGGTGATTCATCCAAGGTACGTCACCTCACAAGGTTTTTTTCTGCCTTCCGCAAGAATGACTGAAAAGCGTACGTCGTAAATTCTCTATCGCCATGAATGGCCTGCTCTTATGTGGAAGTAAATTTAGCACTAATCTCGGTCCCAAAATAACAAAAAAACAAATGTTGGGTTTGACTCAATCACGACTTTTCTCGGTACCAGGACCAGTCGTACCTCGCCATTCGACGTTGTAAAGGTTACACCCCTCGGGTATGTTATATTCCTTTTTAATTTTTTTAATTGTAGGGTACAAGGTACACCCAGAACTCCTCTCAAAGCCGGTAAAAGTTCTCCACCGACTCGGCAAAGGATGGTTTTGCAGGGTTCTGCGACGGTGAAAAAAAAAAAAGGCAGTACCTCTACAGGTACTAGTTTTGGCTATGAAGCCGCTTGGACTCTAAATGGCCGTGTTTGCTGGCATACAAGTAAACTCGGTGTATTCAATACTGCCAACTTCTACAACAAGGTACCTAGTTTCACAAGGCTCAGTCACTCCGACTACGCCAAAACAACTCTTGTAACGCCACTCAAAACTTGAAAAACTTAGGCTTTTTTGGTAGAAATCTCAGCACAAACCAATCCGGCTGGTGGCGCAACAACCGTAATGGTCGTTCCATAAAGCTCCGTTACTCCAATAGCCAGCTCTCGTGATGTCTTCTTGCAACTTCACCGCTGCCGCGATGCGTAACCACCGTGTGTCCAGAGCTCACTCCATCACCTCTCTACTTCCTTTCGCGTAGTGACCACCATGACTTTACCATTCCCCGCTAAAGACGGTATTGTGTCGACCCTCCACACAAGAAAACTTAATGGAGCATCTGATAGCCTCCGTAATAGTGTACGTATTCTCTGGCCTAACTTCTGCTGAAGACTCGGTAAAAGATTCCATTGAAAATTGTATCAATCCCATGGACGACCCAAGAGACGGTTTAGTGGGTGACTCAAAACTCGGTGGCAGTTATAAATGATTCAAATAAAAGCTTGCACTACGTTTTATGACAATTTTCAAATGTGAGTGCCATAATAAAATTGACACGAAATCAGACCCTCTGATGAACTTTTCTCGTTTCTGCAACTTCCCCATAAACACCCAAAATGAAGTTGACCGTTATCTTTGGGCCAAGGAAACATCTTGGCCTGTGTGCTCCTTCGGATCCTGGAGTACTTGAAACCATAATAGAGAAAAAAAAAACCCCTGGTTAACGCTATTAGGATGAGAATGTGGTGAGCCTGTAGAAGACACTGTTGCTCAACCTGGATTATGACAACGCTAACTGCTCTTTGAGAAACCGTATTTTATAAAGCTTTCCATACCATTGGACAGGCACTCGGTTACACTTGTGTGTTTCCAGAGCCAGTGTAGATGTAGGGTTGTAGCGAGTTTCCGACGATTATTTTCGGAGTAGAGGAGCCTTCCCTTAAAAGATTAACTAAACCCTTTAACCAAGAAAAGCACTTTGGAGCATGAGCCGTGCAACTTTATTTTATTGTTTAACTTACTTTTCGGGGGTTTCAAGGTGGTTTGCAAAAATACATTGTAAAAAAATAAAAATTACTGCTTTGTTGAATATAAAAAGTAATCGTATTTAAAGGTCATCGATAAAAACCCTAAATGGACTGTGTAACTGAAAAAAACATAAGGGGGGAAGAGTGTAGTAGTGGCAATTTTTGGTGGCGGAAATCACAAGGAGCGCCGGCAGAATGAGGAGGTTGTTTTTTTGCAGATCCTCAGTGTAATCCGTAGCAAGTACAGGTGATTTCCTCAGGTTTTTAGAAAAGGGCGGTTGGATTTAATCCGAAATGTCTAAAGCAGCTGTGGAATGAAGGTGGAGGTTGCAAGAAGTTCGGTTAACTTAACCCAGTTAAACAAACTATTTGCGCGACACAGCCCCACTTAACTTAACTGCGGTTACTGCTTGGACAGTCAAATAGATTGCCTAACTGGGACATCAAGCCAAACAAATAAACACTTGCGTGGCTAAGCATTTGATTAGCCACATGGTAATACTATGGGGCTCTTCTCATCAAGGACTTTAGCCACATAGAGAAAATAAACAAATAAAGAAACTTTCCTTGTCAAAGTCGTGCCGGCTGCTGCTGCCTGGGACAATCCATTTCGACCGTTTGCATATCTCCACAACAATATCAAACATTTTGATAAATACATCTAAGTCTTGATTTTATTAGGATTAAACAACTAGTTCATGAAATATATATATCTAAATAAATAAAGCAAATAGAACGGGCAAAAGGGCGTATCCCTTAGAGACTCCAACCATTGCGCCGCTGTTCACTTGCTCAACAAAAGTGCTGTTGCCACTGCTAACTGGGACTTGACTGACCCCGGAGAGTGTGGCCGAGGCGCTGCCCGGAGCAGTTGACTCCACCGAAGGCCTCTCCTGAACCTTGGTCTCGGTTGCTGCAGTTCCTTCCGACGAGCCAGAATAGGCTGGGACGCTGGTGGCCTTAGAAACGGCACTTACAGGAACACTGTTTTGCTCAGGAGTAACAGCGGTGGCCTGCAGAGTTGAAGTCAACGTGCTTACTGCCGTACTGCCCGACGTGACAACAGATTCAACAACCGCATAGGTGGTCGATCCCGGTGATGCTAACGCGTGTGTCTCGACGGAACTGCTGGCCAGCAAAGTCGAGGCCGAGGTGACCACAACGCTGCCAGAAGTAACGGCGACTTCTGCAACTGTGTAGGTTGTTTCACAGGGCTCCGTGACCGTCACAACAACGGACCCCGAGGTCGTTTCATACGTAGTCAACCCGGTCGAAACCTTGGTGTATGTCACAACCGACTGAGTTGTACTCAATGTAATAGTTGATGTTTGTGTAGAGCCCTCCGAAACCACCGGCGACTCAACAATGGTATACGTGGACTCGCAAGGCTCCGTGACAGTCACAACGGACGCGCCCGAAGATGTGGTATATGTGGTCAATCCAGTCGAGATCTTGGTATAAGTTACAACTGGTTGAGCAGTGCCCAGTGTAATAGTCGACGTCTTTGTAAAACCCTCTGAGACAACCGGCGATTCAACAATGGTATATGTAGACTCGCAAGGCTCCGTCACAGTCACAACAGACGCTCCAGAAGATGTGGTGTAGGTGGTCAGTCCAGTCGAAACTGTGGTGTAAGTCTTGGGTTGTTCCGAGCTACCAACGGTGAATGTGGTAGTTTTAGCAACTCCACCGGAAGTCACTGGAGACTCAACCACTGTATAAGTGGACTCACAGGGCTCCGTCACCGTGATCACAGACCCACCAGATGTAGTGATATATGTGAGAGTGCCGCTCGACACTGTCGTATAAGTCTTAACCTTCTGAGTATCGGATAACGTAGACGTCACCGTGCTGATCACTCCCCCAGTGGTCACTGGCAACTCCACAACCGTATAAGTGGTTTCACAGGGCTCAGTGACAGTTATAACTGACCCTCCAGATGTCTTTGTAACCGTAGTAAAGCCCTGTGAAACGGTCGTCCGTGTCTTGCAAACTTTGCACGCTTCTGTCACTGTCTCCGTTGATCCTGCAACTTCAACCGTACCCTGACGCGTAATAACCGTGTATCCTGAGCTTGCTGCCTTTGTCACCTCCACAGTCACGGCCACTTTCTTTGTGGTAGTGATGGTCTTGACTTCATTCCCCACAGAAGACGTTATTGTGACTACAGTCGACGCCGTGTAAGTCTTGGTAGAGCATCGGGTGCAGGGCTCGGTGATGGTGTACGTGGTTTCGGGCTCAATCACAATAGTCTCTGTTGTAGTCTCACAGGGTTCTGTAACAGTCGTGGTAACCGAACCAATGGTCTTTACTGTGGTCGTGTACTTGGTGACGGTAGAAGTAACGGTGGTAGTGCCAGGACCGGCAGCAGACGTAACAGCAGATGAAGAGGATGTGCCGATAGGGGAGGTGAAGCTTGAGGTAGTCGGAACAGAACTCGACGAAGTAACTGTAGTGTTTGCGGTCGAAGATGTAGCGATGGTTGAAGATGCGGACGTACTGCTAGAGTGAGGATAAAGCGCATATAGAATATCCCCAATAAACTTGTCGTAGACTTTATAAAAGTTGTCTGCAACAGAGCTGAACTCAGCACTCTGGTCTGCAAAGCTAGAAATCGATTCTTGAGCAGCAGTCAGAGTGGCTACAGTGGCCAATCTGACATATGACTCCACAAGAGAAGGTTCGGCATAGTTGCGAATCTCGCTGATCAATCCCAAGAAATTGCCATAAGACGACTGCTTGAACCAAGCAGAGAGCTCTGAGATGAACTCATTGAAAACAATAATGGCCTCCTCCACTGTGGAAGCACGTTTGAGATTAGTGCTGCCGTTGAATAAGATGGGAAACAGGTTACTAGAGACGGTTCCAAGAACACTGATGAACAAGTCGATGATGGAAGCAACAAGATTTGTGAGTAGACCAAGAACATCCAGCGTCGAAACGGCGTCGAGAATGGCCTTTCTGATGGACTCAATGAACGAGTCAAAGTCCGGAACATCGCTTGGCGTGGCCGAGACAGAGGATGATTCTTCAGCTGAGGAAGAGGCTGGTTCTTGAACCGAAGAGGAAGGATACTTGGAAATGGCAGCAGAAGAACCCAAAGACTGGGATGATGATTCGACCAAAGATTGGTAAGAAGACTCAGAAAGAGCTTCGGAAGAGAAAATGGCAGACTCTGATGTTTCCACCGGCGATTCGATGGCAGATTCAACTGACGACACCACAGATGATTCAGTCAGAGATGCCGAAGTGGAGGATTCCAAAGATTCCACTGCAGACTCTGTGAAAGAGTCTTCAGAAGAAATGGAAGAATATTCAACGCTTGAAATAAAAGATGGCTCAGAAGATGAGTTAAAGAGCTGGGAAGAAGATTCCAAAGGCTCAGAGATAGGCTCAGAAGACACTATGGATGATTCAGATGAAGGTTCAGAGGATACTAAAGAAATCTCAGTAGAAGACTCAGTGGAGGATTCGGTAGAAGATTCAGTAGAAGATTCAGTAGAAGATTCAGAGGAAGACTCGGTAGGAGACTCGACTGAAGACTCAACAGAAGATTCAACAGAAGACTCAATGGAAGACTCTACAGAAGATTTGACGGAAGACTCGACTGACGACTCAATAGAAGACTCGACGGAAGACTCGGTAGATGATTCAGTAGAAGACTCGGTAGATGATTCAGTAGAAGACTCAAATGACGACTCAATAGAAGATTCAACAGAAGACTCAATGGAAGACTCAATGGAAGACTCAATGGAAGACTCAATGGAAGACTCAATGGAAGACTCGACGGAAGACTCGACGGAAGACTCGACGGAAGACTCGACGGAAGACTCGACGGAAGACTCGACGGAAGACTCGACTGACGATTCGACTGACGACTCGACGGAAGACTCGACGGAAGACTCGACTGACGACTCGACGGAAGACTCGACGGAAGACTCAACTGACGACTCGCTGCTTTCTGTCCAAGACGCTTCAGAAGTTGAAGCCAGCAAAGAAGAAGCCAATGAAGACCCCAGCTCGGTAAACGAGGAGCTTTCTTCTGCGCTGGAACTTGCTTCACAAAGATCAAGCTGAGGAGTGGTTGAGATTTCGTTGGCAGTCAGGTAAGGGAAGATGTTTGCTTGAGCGTTGCTTTGGATTGAGGGATACTTGGAAACGCAGTGGAGAAGGCCGGCTAGGGTAGTGGGGTCAAGATAGAAGTAGGTCGTGTCATCAGAGCTGGATGACGAAGTAGCAGTGTCGACCATGGTAATCGTTCTCTTGGCCAGACGAACAAGTGTACTAATGTATGTAGGAGTCAAAGTTCCACTGGAGTTGATTTCGGCCATGATTTCGTCATACGCACTGCTGCACTGAGCCTCATCGTAGTCAGCGACACAGGTGGCCGTAGACGATGCTTCAACAGATGAAGTCAATGGTTCTGTGGAAGATACTTCTGTGGATGATGGTTCTGTGGATGATGGTTCTGACGACTCAACGGAAGAACTCTCAACACAAAGGTCAATTGACGGAGTGGTTGAGATTTGGTTTGCAGTCAGGTAAGGGAAGATGTTAGCTTGAGCATTACTTTGGATTGAGGGATATTTGAAAATGCAGTGGAGAAGGCCCGCTAAGGTAGTGGGATCAAGATAGAAGTAGGTAGTGTCATCTGGAGTAGAAGATGACGACGATTGAATAGAAATGATAGTAGCTATTCGCTTAACTAAGATATAGGGAATAACTTCAACAGCAGAAGCACCGGTACTGCCTGAATTGATTTTTGCCAAAACATCACTGTAAGCACTACTGCATTCGGCTTCATCGTAATCCGCAACACAGGTAGCCGTGGCTGAGGCTTCGACAGAGGATGTGATCGACGAAGAGAATTCTTCATCTGAAGAAGAAGAAAAGTCTTCGATAGTAGATGAGGCAAAACAAACCCCAACGGTAGCCAAGGTGGGAATACCGTTATCGGAAAGGTAACCCAGGATGTTTGCTTCGACGTTGGCCTGAATAGAGGAATATTTAAGGGCGCAGTTGAGGAGGCCCGAAAGAAGAGTGGGGTCCAGGTACGCAAAGACCTCACTGCCATCGCGTCTGACAAGACGTAGTTTTCTTTTGGTCACAATGAATATTTCTTCAGAAGAAGAAGAGGTGGCGGCCTGAGCGGCTGCAATCTCGGCAATGACGCTGTTGTAAGCATTATTGCACTCGGTTTCGTCGTAATCCTCAACGCAGGGGGCGGAGGAGGAAGATTCCGCCTCGACGGTTGATGATTCCGAAGATGGGGTTTCGGAGAGTTCGACAGAGGAGCTCTCGGGACAAAGGTCAAGGGCAGGGGTGGTTGAGATTTCGTTTGCCTCTAAGTAAGAGTAGATGTTTGCGAGAGCATTACTTTGGATATTAGGGTACTTGAGAACGCAGTGAAGGAACCCAGCGAGAGTGGTAGGGTCGAGATAAAAGTAAGTTGTATCTGAGCTTGAGGAAGAGCTCAAGGATGTAGGAGCGGCGAGTCTCTTTATAAAGGTGATGAGGGAACTAGAAGATACAGTGGGAGTGGAGGTTCCACTGGAGTTGATTTCAGCTATTATTTCGTCGTATGCACTGCTGCATTGAGCTTCATCGTAGTCTGCAACACAGGTGGCTGTAGACGATGCTTCGGTGGATGATGCTAAGAATTCAGTGGAAGAGAGCTCTGTAGAAGATGGTTCGGGCGACTCAACAGCAGAACTCTCGGCACAAAGGTCAATTGACGGAGTGGTTGAAATTTCGTTTGCAGTCAGGTAAGGGAAGATGTTAGCTTGAGCATTACTTTGGATTGAGGGATACTTGGAAATGCAGTGGAGAAGGCCCGCTAAGGTATTGGGGTCAAGATAGAAGTAGGTCGTGTCATCGGAGCTGGATGACGAAGTAGCAGTGTCGACCATGGTAATCGTTCTCTTGGCCAGACGAATAAATGAAGTAATGTATGTAGGAGTCGAAGAGCCACTAGAGTCGATTTCGGCAATGATTTCATCGTATGCACTGCTGCACTGGGCTTCATCGTAGTCAGCGACACAGGTGGCCGTAGACGATGCTTCAACAGATGAAGTCAATGGTTCTGTGGAAGATACTTCTGTGTATGATGGTTCTGTGGAAGATGGTTCTGACGACTCAACGGAAGAACTCTCAACACAAAGGTCAATTGACGGAGTGGTTGAGATTTCATTTGCAGTCAGGTAAGGGAAAATGTTTGCCTGAGCATTGGTTTGAATGCTCGAATATTTGGTCACACAGTGAAGGAACCCAGCGAGAGTGGTAGGGTCAAGATAAAAGTAAGTTGTTTCATCTGAGCTTGAAGAAGAACTGGTATCTGTAGGAGGCGCGAGTCTTTTTACCAGGCGATAAACGGTACTGATGGTTGGATCAGGGGTTGAAGTTCCACTGGAGTTGATTTCCGCTATGATTTCATCGTAAACGCTGCTGCACTGGGCTTCATCGTAGTCAGCGACACAGGTGGGAGTGGTAGTAGTGGAAGACTCTGGTTGAGAAGCGACGACAGTTGAGGACTCCTCAATAGTTGAAGACTCCTCAACTGTTGAAGAAGCCAGACACAGGCTGAGGGATGCAGAAGTAGGGATGCCGTTGTTGGTCAAGTACCCCAGGATGTTTGCCTCAACGTTTGCCTGAATAGAGCTATAGTTGGGGGCGCATGAGAGAAGACCGGAGAGAACAATGGCGTCGAGATAGGCGTAGGCTTGGGTGGTGTCGCGTTTGGCGAGCCTCAGCTTGACGGTGGATATGACGGTAGGATCCGGGGTGTTTGAGCCGTCGGTTTCTGCGGCGGCAATTGCGGCGGCGATGTTGTCGTATGCGCTGCTACACTGGGCTTCGCCGTAGACGGGAGCGCATGTGGCGGCGTCCGTGGGGGTCTGGGAAGATTCTTCGGTGGAGGTTTGGGAAGACTCATCGGTGGGTTGGGACGATGAGGTGGGGTCTGTGGTGGAGGCGGAGACGGATGCAGAGCAGAGGGAGTACACCGGGGAGAAGATTCCGTCCAAGGAGAGATATGAAAATACGGTGGAGGAATCGTCGTAGTTGAGGTCGAGTTCGTTGGACCAAGTTGAGTAGCAGTTGAGGAAGCTGTCGATATCGATTTGATCGATGTAGTGTGCGAGGATGTCGTCGAGGGCTCTTTTGTGTTTTTTAAAGTAGAGAGCGTCGGTGACGGCATCGGCGACGGTTGTGAAGGCAGTTAAGCAGCCCTCCTGGTCAAGGTTTTCGAAGCAGGGTGTGGACGTTTCAGGGGCCGCCATTCGATTGTACAGGGTGGCTTCTGGGGGTTGGGTGATAGTTGGGGTCCATTGTGGAGTAGTTTGGGCCGCGGTAGTAGCTATGAGGAGCCAAGGGATCAGCTTGGAGGGGATCATTTAGCTGGGTGAGTGTTAGAGAGTATATAGGGGTGGGGATAAAAATATAAGTACCTTTCGGGGGGGATTCTTTTTAGAAGCAGATTTCTATAGGAGTATTTTAAATAGAGGGTGGGTGGTTTATTAGAGAGTTGTATAAAAATTTTAAAAAAGAGGGGGAATCAGCTTATCTTTTATACCAAAAAGCGATCGAAACGAAAGCGAGCTTTGAGATGCCCTTTGGAGCCTCCCACCGTCAAAAAAATATTGTTTAGCCACATCCCAGATGGCAAATGTAGCAGAGGGCGACTTCGAGAGCGAGGCGGATGGACTAGAAGGGGGGCCTTAAGTTATCGTGATGGTTTATGGAAAGGAGTATTTTTTTGTTTATATTGGGACGTTTGAATATGAAAAAAAGAAACGAAAAACGTCCTTGGAGAAAAGTTGGAAGCAAATGTGCATGCAATTGCCTAAAAGGGAAATATGCGGAAGTGGAGAGCCAAGATATTTGACAAATTCTTTTCAAAACTCCAAGACCTGCTCTTTTCAGCTTTTTAAAGTCTCTCACATCCAGCTTCCATCAAAAGACCCTCTTTGGCGATCCGCAAACTCACAAAAAGCCCAACCTCCTCGCTTTTCGGTCTCTCCCCTCCATCAAAACAACACAGCCGCACACAAACAATGCACTTTCCGGAAATCACATCCACCCACCAGCTCAGTCCACCCAATCCCTAAGCTGCAATTTCAAACCCTCCTTAGCACCTCACCCAAAAAGCCCATCAAACTCCCCCTCCAACTCCTCTTCCCTCTCAACATACTTCCAATAATCCCCCATCATGCCCCACCATCACCACAAATCCTCCTCGCTCGACCGTCTCGCGGACATCCCCCTCAACACAATCTCCCCAGAAGCTGCCCATGCCGCCGCCCTAAAACAAAGCCAGCCGCAGCCGGGCCCTCCAGACTCCGAGCCCCCCCAGCCCGCCGGATCCACTGGAGGAATCCCCGCGCTCCCCTCCACAAACACCCTCCTGCGCATCCTCTTCGGCATCCAGCGCTACTCCGCCTACACCTTCACCGGCTTCCTCGGCCTCCACCTCGCCTCCGTCGTCATCGCCCCGGCCTTCTCCTACGACGCAGGCAACGCCTCCCTGCTCTTCACAAACACCATCTACCAGTCGCCGCTCGTCGAGCCCATCCTCGTCACCGGCTCCCTCGCCCTTCACATCACCTCCGGCATCGTTTTGCGCGCCATCAAGATCCTCCGCTCAAAACGCCTCTACGAGTCCTACTGGACCGCCATCTCTAAACCCTCCCTCCTGGCCTACGCCGGATACGCTGCAACGCCCCTCGTACTCGGCCACTTTTACGTCACTCGCTACCTCCCCCTCTCCATCCTCGGCGACTCCTCCCTCATCTCCCTCGACTACATCGCCCACTCCATCGCAGATCACCCGGCCCTCGCTATCGGTTCAATGCTCACCATGTTAACCCTAACCCTCTACCACACTGTCTACGGCTGGCGACGCTGGCTCAACATCTACAAGCGACCAAAACTCCTCTCCGGCCCAGGGCTCCTCGTCCTCTCTGGCGTCCTTCTGGGTGTCGCTTCTCTTGCTCGCCTAGCCTCCCATGGCCCCGCAATCGGCTGGGTTGCTACTCAATATGATAAGGTTCTAGCACATGCTTAGACTATTTATAATGCCCATAAGAAAACTACAAGTAAAATAATATTAATAAAACCTTCAACTCCTACTGTTTGCCCTCCCTAAAATCGACTTCTAGTCTTGTTCAAACAGTACAGGGTTAAAGTAGATTGGTATGTGATTTCTTTTGTTTTCACCTGCTCATCTTCGGTATCAACACAGGTTTAGATCAATTGAACTCCCTTCAAATCTTCACATGGTATCTTATTTTTTTTTTAACAAATCTTTTTACTAAAGTCAACCGTCTTGTAAAACAGAAAACTAATTAATCGCCAATATCAACTTGGGACTTTTTAGATCGCCTAGATTATCAACAAAGTACTTTCGAAAAACTAAAGGTAACATTAAGGAATCTCGACAAATTCTGGTATACTTTCGGTGATAATCCTATTTCGAATTCCTTCTATCAAAATGGTGTCTTCATTTTTTTAAAAAAGCATTTAGAATATCTGAGTTGAATGCCATTTTGGAAGAGACATTTTAAAGTGGCTGCATAAGATGTAGTCCTATATCAAACTACCTCCTGGCAATATGATTATGTAAATGTTACGTAATAGTTATTGTGCAGCGACGAAATATCTCGCGTAAGAAATACAAACTGCACAACACAAATATACTTCTAAAATATCCAAACCGTCTTCATCATAATGATTTACGTAAATGGTTAAAAAAATGCACAAGTTCCAACTATATCAACTACTAGATCAGCATTCCCGAGTATCTTTATAGAAAAACTGTAACTTAGTAAAAAAAAAGCTGAATTTTTGTTTCTCTAGTAAATTGTACCTTTACAGCTACGCCGTTTTGAAATTACAGAAGAAATCAAAGCCAGCTTTAAATATCTCAAGCCCTCAAATTAATTAAGATATTTGACCACCTGGTCACTTAAATAATTACATAAGTAATCACTAAATTTCATGTTCAAATAATATGGCAAAATCGAGAGACTAATTGTTTCATCTTAAAGCAATCGATATCTGTTGATTGGCATCCTTGCTGTAACTTGGATCTAGTAGGAGCAATCACTTACATAGCTAGTAGGGACACAAGCATGAGGTTGTACAGATGACCTTTCCAATAATATAGGTTAACCAAGGGGATCATTATAAACATCAATAATGTGACAAGTAAAACAAAGGAAACGATAACATGGATGGGATAAAATGTTCAAAGGAAATGATGAAATATCATTTTATAAACATATGAATAAAACATTAATTAAACAGGTAAAAGGAAAGGTGTGTATAATTAGTAAAAAATATTCAAATATAAAATACGGGGGCCTATAAAAAAATGACAAAAGGAATGACAAAGTACAATGATATAATGATACCAACAATAAAAATCACCAGGAACAGGAAGTGAACGTTTAGGAACATAAATATGCATGAAAAAATGAAAATTATCACGCAAATGTTGAAAAAGCCGGGATGCAGGGTGGAAAAAAAAGGGAAAGAGGCGGTTAGACAAGATATTTGAAGGCCCAAAACCAGGGAATCAGCGAGTCACAATGGCAGGACATAAAGCGAATTGAAGCAATAAATACCACTCCGAGATGGTGTAGTGGCTAACATAACTCGCCTTCACCGAGTCGCCCGAGGTTCGATTCCTCGTCTCGGAATACTTCTTTTTTGTTTGCAGCTTTGTGGTACCTTTTAACCGCTCCCCCGATCGCTTGCATTGAAGATGGTGGGTATAAATTTGCGTTGTTTCCTAAAAGTACTTCGTAAATTTTTGTCCTTATTTTTTTCATTATATATATCATTAATCATTCCCTGTACAAAATATAGACGTTTATTTCACCATTTTTCATTAATTTGTACCTTTTGATATTCCCTTATTCTATTTTTTTCTCGTTCTTTTTTCCATGTTTGTTATTACTGTTTCCCTTAATTTTATGAAAGTTAAATTATTAGTATACATATAAACACTATTTAGCTAACATAACTTATTATTTCTTACCGCACTTTTCACTATGGGATTTTTTAAACGTAAACCTGACTCGCAAAAAATTTGTTTACAAGATGTTCGCTCCAGTCTCAAACAAACATTTTTATTTTGCTTTGGAGAGCCATGTGACAAAAAACTCTCATTATTAAACAACAATATACTTATACTAAGCGTATTTATATACTTAAAATTTTTTTTTTTGAGTTTATATAATCTTATTTTACGTTTTGTCTACTGCACGACAAGTTGTATTACAAGTTAAATAATTCTGTTTTTTCAACAATTACTTCGGAGTTTGAAATAACTAATGACCACTGTGAAGGCCTGTAGTAGTTTAGGGGTGTGTTTTGGGAAGAGCTTAGACTGTTTATTTCTTGGTCTGAACAGATTCGATAATTGTGGCGGAAAACCCAACGGTAACTCGACAATTTTAAAAATCTATTCTGATTTACAAGATCAACAGTTTGGACTATCCTCAAGATTAAGTCAAATGACCTTTTCGTGTATAGTAAGTGGATTTTTTCTCCGCGAAGGTCGGAGGGGGGGTATGACCCCATATGATGGACAGATGGCAATGAAGTAGCGGGGGGTTTCAGGTTTGGGCCAGTATTTGGGACACTTGTGATGTATGTAGTCTTCGTTCTTGGTATGCCTCGCGTTGTATTGCGCAATTCTGTCATGGTCTGTTTTCAGTTATATAATTCATGATAGGATGTGTCTGGGGCCTTGTAGGGCTTTTTGAAGTTGGAGTTTTGATGCGTCGATTTTTATGAGCTCTGATGGGTCGGTTTCGCGGTACCCCTGTAAGTGGAGGCTATTCTCGCACCTGGGTAAGGTTGATTGATGTTTATTCTTCCAGTGTTGAGTGGTGATATGTCATGAGACTAGAGTGGTTCTGACTTTGTTTTGGAAATTCCTGACAGTGTTCTCCAGCAGTTCAGTCCTCTTCTGGATTCCTTTTGCAATTGTTTCTGTCAGGTTCTACATCCTGGCTGAGTTGTATCGCTGGACTCTTGTGGGTATTTATAATCTAATGGCAGCTTTGCGGAAAAGATATTTGAGTTTGATCTGGAAAGGAGTATTTCCATTTTTCTGTGAAGGATGTAAGTGGGAGAGGTGCGGAAAGCGCCCAGAATTATCTTTACGACTATGTTTTGGATGAACTGGTGGGTTGTGCCCATTATTTTGGTGGTTCTGGGGCTGTATCCTTCATACAGTGATGCCATAGGCAATGATGGGTATTGTGTAGGCTGTGTAAAGTAGTTTAAGGGCTGATCCAGAGAGGCCGTTTTTGGTTCCTCTCAGGCGCATGATGTATTTGAGGGCGTGTATGGCCTGTCCCGGTTTATGTGTCAAGTGGGGACCGAAGAAAAGGCTGCGGTCTAAAATGATGCCTAGTATATTGACCGTTTTCTGAGGGGGTGGGAGTTGGAGAGGTTAGGTCTGGGGAGGCTATGGCGGTTGTGGAACTTGGGGACCAAAGTGGATGAAGTTGAGTTTGTCTCATAGATCAAATTTCATATGTACTGAGTTGGCTCAGTCGATGCAGGC
Source organism: Magnusiomyces ingens NRRL Y-17630 (assembly GCA_900497715.1). Lineage (NCBI taxonomy): Eukaryota > Fungi > Ascomycota > Dipodascomycetes > Dipodascales > Dipodascaceae > Magnusiomyces > Magnusiomyces ingens. The sequence continues at coordinate 1,550,448 of UIDE01000005.1, forward strand.
ACCGAGTGCTTTGCTGAGCGTGACTGTTACTCTGCCAGGGAAGTTATGGCAGTATATTGAGAAATTATCCATAAATCCAGCAAATTTAATTCCCAGGATGTCTGACAATTTTTGGTATAGGTTTGATGTGTTGATGTTGAAGAGGATTGGAGAGAAAAAGGGCCCTTTTGGGATTTCCTTGTTTGTGGGCCGGTATAATAAGCATCTCTGGATATGAGCTTAGGGAGCTAGAATTTCGGTCAAGAAATGTCTACACCAATTCTCAAGAAAAGTTATGGGAAGATAAGAGTTTGCAAGATAGAGCCGAAAGGGGCCGGAGAAATCCAGGTGGAAGAGAAAAAAGAATGTGATTTTTTTAACGTTTATTCAAAGAATAGCAATGACGATAGTGTTATATTCTTCTATAATCTTTGAATAAAACGAACAATGTCTATTCTTCTCTATCAGGATTTTTTTTAATATTATTACTTCTGCTTAAAAGTTTCGTATTGTATACAATTGGTTAAAAGTCAGCTTCGTTAGACAGCCTCCAATTATTATGAACAAGTCTTTTGAGAAGCCTTGCTTAAACTTGTTTTAAGCGTTGTGTATTTATTTTTTTTGTAGCATCTTTATAAATTTAAATATCACCATTTTATAAAACTATTATTTGATAAGTTCTTAACGTTTTTTTCTCTTAATAGCTCCAAAAGCTATAGCACTCCAATACATTTTGGAGTTGATAAATCTCAATATAACTGACCTTCAATATCCGCTTCCATTATTTGTCATCATCTGTTTTTTACACAAAACAAACCATGTATCAACAAGTATCAACAAATAAAAAATTTACAAAATTCTGGTTTTACGAAGCTATCATTATGAAACAACCCTTGGTTCAGCTTCCAGTCTAAACCTGAATCGAGCCTTGTCAAAATTTGGTTTTTATTTACAATTAAATATAGTTTTGTTAAATTAACTATATTTTGATCCCATATAGAATACATATTAGAGCAAATTCTGCATTTCTGCGGCTTCAGTAGCCTTTAGAAATCCCAGGAAGCACGACGTGGACGCTTGCTCAGTTTACTTCCCTAAGGATTGGAGCTTTTCAGCTTCAATCCTCATACCCCACCTGTAATACGTGGTTGCCATTTGTTCCTGGAGAGGCCCCCCCCCCTCACCGCAACCCCAATCCAACTAACGGAGCCTAAACTTCAAATGGGTCTTAAGAAAAGGCGGCTAGTTTTCATGGAATGCGGGGTCCCAAGTTAATGGGTAAAATGATGTAATCTAAACTGAAACCAGCTGGTAGTTTTGTTAGAAAGATTCAAAGAAGTTAGCAAAGATTGTAAAAGATACTCTAGAATGTGAAAAAGTGCTGAAGATGCTGATGATACTGAAGATACTGAAGATACTGAAGATACTGAAGATGCCGAAAATGCTAAAGATGCTGAAGATGCTGAAGATGCTGAAGATGCTGAAGATGCTGGATGATCTTAAGTTTTTAAAGCTGCCGAATCAAGCTGCCGAATACAGCTGCTGAACAAAGCTGTGCCGAAGCGAAGTCGCAGATCGCAAGTTTTATAGATTAAATTTTTTAAAAAAATAAAATCAAGTTCAACCACAGTTCCACACCAAAATAATAATAATAGTAAAAGTTTTGATAAAAGTAAAGTTTTTTGTCAACCAAAGTTCAAAAAATAATAATAATAATTTTTGATACCAAAGGGACAAGACCAAATCCCCTAAGGCATCGATAGGCCAAAAAGAATACACACGGAAGAAAAATAGACGTTCTATTCAACTTGCACCAGTATACCCTTGTTATGACAACCCGTATTTTCCAACGGTCATCTCTCCAGGATTTTTAGTTTCGGAAAGAGTAGGACACCAGATCACTTGCAGTAACCAACATGGAAACAGAAACAAGGATACCTTTGCTAGCCATCTCATCTCCTCACGCACATCTTGACGAGGGGGGTAGTCGGTGCGTGGCGTCCAAAGTGGACGACTTCTTTCTTAGTAGTGTTTATGATGATATTGTTGTTGGCTTTTAAAAGGTATTATAAAGAGATTTAAAAAGTTAACTTAGGTATTTCAAACGATTAATTGAAGTATACATACAATTGCTGGATACATTTGACGTTTTTTTGGATTCTTTCAATGAGTTAGATGAGAAATTGATTGTAATCTTTACTTACTTTGTTTCTGATGATTATGTGAAGGTTAGTTACGGTAAAGAATGAAATTTTAAATAGAAGAGTGATAATAATTACAATGATAATAATGATAATGATAATGATAATGATAATGGTAAAGATAAAGATAAATATGATAATAATAAGGATGATGATAATAGTGATACTGATACTGATGATACTGATGATACTGATGATACTGATGATATTGATGATACTGATGATATTGATGATACTGAGGATATTGATGATACTGATGATATTGATGACACTGATGATGATGATGATATTGATGATATTGATGATATTGATGATATTGATGATATTGATGATATTGATGATATTGATGATATTGATGATATTGATGATATTGATGATATTGATGATATTGATGATATTGATGATATTGATGATATTGATGATACTGAGGATATTGATGATATTGATGATATTGATGATATTGATGATATTGATGATATTGATGATATTGATGATATTGATGATATTGATGATATTGATGATATTGATGATATTGATGATATTGATGATATTGATGATACTGATGATACTGATGATACTGAGGATATTGATGATATTGATGATATTGATGATATTGATGATATTGATGATATTGATGATATTGATGATATTGATGATATTGATGATATTGATGATATTGATGATATTGATGATATTGATGATACTGATGATATTGATGACACTGATGATGATGATGATGATGATGATGATAATGAGTTAAAGGATACAAAGTTGATGGAAAGAAGAAATAAAACAAATGGTGATATTTTTTGATTAATTTTTTTCTTTCATGATAGTTAAAACTTTTACTGTTTCATATAACTCAAGTATACTTGAAATTTACAAAAGTAGCCATTTGCTAAGGATTTTTTTACGAGAAACTTCACATGTATCAGAATCATGAAGATACTTAATTTTATATTCAAACCAAAAAATGGATGTTATAACCAAATATTCTTGTATTCTGTTTAATTGTTTTTACTTGATTGAAAATCATTCCAAAATTACTGAAATCGTTACATTCGACATATTCCAACCAATAATTTTTGCAATTCAATCTTTATGACAGGCTTTTATCTCGGCTTACTTTATATTATTTGGGCGATTTCTCCAATAAGCTGAGCACAAGGTAAAGATAATGCGTTTCAAATCTTAGTCTTCAGGGTTTTGTAGCTTGTTGCGAACAGCCTAGATATTTTTGATCACCATACCATATCAACACACACTCACCATATTCTAAATCTTAAAATACTTGTAATAACTGGAACAAACAACCGTACTCTTTATTTTAAAATCATAGGCATGAGGCGAGCTTGTGATAATATGTTTTCGAGTTTTTCTTTATCGAAAATATTTTGACTAGTTTCTAACCAATTTCTTAAGTTTTCAGTTTTAATTAGTTCTGAGCCTCTCAGATGTGCTGAAGCCCAAAATTCAAGATTTTGTCACGGTCCCAATTATGCCGTAATCCTATAACTTAATTTTTCATTTTTTCAAAAATAAAACGCTTCTATTCTGATTTTATATCTTAACAATTTTTAAACAGTCACCAAATTCATATTGTCAAAAAAAATTACAAAGTAAAAAATATGCCTCGAACCAGATTCGAACTGATGATCTCGTCATTACTAGTGACGCGCCTTACCAACTTGGCCATCAAGGCTGTTATTTTTGTGTTATTTTATTATTTATTTATTTATTTATATTCAAGGGTTATAGAAGTATATAACATCAGCGTTATCGCTATCCTTATTAATTTCTAACTAATGTGTGTCGGTCATGTAGTACCTTTTCAGTACAAGTGTCGGTCAGGACGTCTCGGATAGCCCGGAGCGCATGGGCCCTGATGCCAGCCTACGAGGAACAGGGGTGAATCAGTATGTCGATCCCAAACCTTCCCGACCCAATTTCCACTTATCTTCACAGACGCTTCACGGAAAACCGTGATTTTATTTCTTATTCCGCCCTGCCAGAGATACGGCCCGCAATCACCTGCGTAGCTAATTAGACTGACAGGACGGTCGGCCGTTAGGCCCTTTATGTCGGACTATGGTAAGCTCCCGCAAACCATTTAAAGAGTGGGTGGTGTGGGGCTCGAACCCACGCCTCTCGCATATAGCGAACGTCTTTTCCGACTCGACTAACCGGTCCCACTCTTATTTTTGTGTTAAATTTGTGACAAATTTAAATTGGCATGATAAAATAATAAAGCTATACTATCATGATTATTTATAGAAAAACCCTTGAATAAAAACAAACAAACAAATATTTATAGAAAAAGAGTGGGACCGGTTAGTCGAGTTGGAAAAGACGTTCGCTATATGCGAGAGGCGTGGGTTCGAGCCCCACACCACCCACTCTTTAAATGGTTTGCGGGAGCTTACCATAGTCCGACATAAAGGGCCTAACGGCCGACCGTCCTGTCAGTCTAATTAGCTACGCAGGTGATTGCGGGCCGTATCTCTGGCAGGGCGGAATAAGAAATAAAATCACGGTTTTCCGTGAAGCGTCTGTGAAGATAAGTGGAAATTGGGTCGGGAAGGTTTGGGATCGACATACTGATTCACCCCTGTTCCTCGTAGGCTGGCATCAGGGCCCATGCGCTCCGGGCTATCCGAGACGTCCAGACCGACACTTGTACTGAAAAGGTACTACATGACCGACACACATTAGTTAGAAATTAATAAGGATAGCGATAACGCTGATGTTATTTTGTTTGTTTGTTTATATTCAAGGGTTATAGAAGTATATAACATCAGCGTTATCGCTATCCTTATTAATTTCTAACTAATGTGTGTCGGTCATGTAGTACCTTTTCAGTACAAGTGTCGGTCAGGACGTCTCGGATAGCCCGGAGCGCATGGGCCCTGATGCCAGCTTACGAGGAACAGGGGTGAATCAGTATGTCGATCCCAAACCTTCCCGACCCAATTTCCACTTATCTTCACAGACGCTTCACGGAAAACCGTGATTTTATTTCTTATTCCGCCCTGCCAGAGATACGGCCCGCAATCACCTGCGTAGCTAATTAGACTGACAGGACGGTCGGCGGTTAGGCCCTTTATGTCGGACTATGGTAAGCTCCCGCAAACCATTTAAAGAGTGGGTGGTGTGGGGCTCGAACCCACGCCTCTCGCATATAGCGAACGTCTTTTCCAACTCGACTAACCGGTCCCACTCTTCACGCTGATGTTATATACTTCTATAACCCTTGAATATAAATAAAATAAATAAATAAATAAAATAAAATATTTATAGGAAAGAGTGGGACCGGTTAGTCGAGTCGGAAAAGACGTTCGCTATATGCGAGAGGCGTGGGTTCGAGCCCCACACCACCCACTCTTTAAATGGTTTGCGGGAGCTTACCATAGTCCGACATAAAGGGCCTAACCGCCGACCGTCCTGTCAGTCTAATTAGCTACGCAGGTGATTGCGGGCCGTATCTCTGGCAGGGCGGAATAAGAAATAAAATCACGGTTTTCCGTGAAGCGTCTGTGAAGATAAGTGGAAATTGGGTCGGGAAGGTTTGGGATCGACATACTGATTCACCCCTGTTCCTCGTAGGCTGGCATCAGGGCCCATGCGCTCCGGGCTATCCGAGACGTCCTGACCGACACTTGTACTGAAAAGGTACTACATGACCGACACACATTAGTTAGAAATTAATAAGGATAGTGATAAGCTGATGTTATATACTTCTATAACCCTTGAATATAAACAAACAAACAATATTTATAGAAGAAAGAGTGGGACCGGTTAGTCGAGTCGGAAAAGACGTTCGCTATATGCGAGAGGCGTGGGTTCGAGCCCCACACCACCCACTCTTTAAATGGTTTGCGGGAGCTTACCGTAGTCCGACATAAAGGGCCTAACCGCCGACCGTCCTGTCAGTCTAATTAGCTACGCAGGTGATTGCGGGCCGTATCTCTGGCAGGGCGGAATAAGAAATAAAATCACGGTTTTCCGTGAAGCGTCTGTGAAGATAAGTGGAAATTGGGTCGGGAAGGTTTGGGATCGACATACTGATTCACCCCTGTTCCTCGTAGGCTGGCATCAGGGCCCATGCGCTCCGGGCTATCCGAGACGTCCTGACCGACACTTGTACTGAAAAGGTACTACATGACCGACACATATTAGTTAGAAATTAATAAGGATAGCGATAACGCTGATGTTATATACTTCTATAACCCTTGAATATAAACAAACAAACATATTTATAGAAGATGACTCAAGATGGCCTAAACTGGATATTAAGGAAGTCGAAATTGCTTTGGCGAATACCCCAAATGATAAAGCTGCTGGAGATGATGGCATAACTGGCTTAGTATTAAAAAAGGCATGGAAGAATAAAGACTACCAAATCAGATTTTTTAAACTACTACAAGCTTGTGTCAACTTTGGATATCATCCAAAAGTCTGGAGACATGGCATTATTGTGGTAATACCCAAACCTAAAAAACCTGATTACTCTAAACCTAGAGCTTACAGGCCTATATCGTTGCTTAAGATACCTTCCAAGGTTTTGGAAAAAATCATGCAAACCAGAATGACCAAACTTACCGATAAACTTCTACCGCCAGAGCAATATGGAGGCAGAAAAGGCTATTGTGCTACGGATGCCGTTTTGGAGCTTGTCCAGAGAATCGAAACAAGCCGAGAAAAAATCTCTGCTATTTTGATTGACATTCAAGGTGCTTTTGATAATGTAAATAGAAACATACTCGCTGAAACAATGGAAAACATGGGGCTACCCAATGCGTTGATAAGTTGGACTTACCAATTTATTAGCCAGAGAGAAGCCAGTATGCTCATGGATCGAAGAAAAGGTCCAGTTCAAAAAATCAGTACTGGAATCCCACAAGGCTCTCCTATATCCCCCTTACTGTTCCTAATATATTCCACGCCAATGTATAAGGCTATCCAGCAATGGGGAGGAAAAGCTTTTGGATTTATTGATGATGTTACAATCACAGTTGAAGGCACCATAGACAAAAACACTGAGCTACTCAGCAACATTTTGGCTAAATGTTGTGAATGGGCAAAGTCAAGAATGACAAAAATTGATCTTGGAGATAAATTGGGTTTTATTCATTTTGCAAAAAATATTAAAGCCAACGACCAAAAAGCACAGCTGACTCTACCAAATGGAGAACACCTCAAACCCCAAAAGGAAGTCAAGTTACTTGGAATCATTCTTGATAATACCCTGGATTTCAAATCTCATATTATGAGTAAGATAACCAAGGCAAGGAAAGCAATAGGAGCCATTTGGCGACTTGGTGGAACACTTAGAGGTATGCGAGGATCTTCTGTGAGGTCTTTGTATATCGCATGTGTTAGACCAATCATTGAATACGGCATGGAAATTTGGTTTCACAAAATCCTTAAAGGTGAAATTCATAAGCTTGAAGTTGCTCAAAACATGGCATTAAGAAGGGTAGTTGGTGCTTATCGTACTACTCCTATCGCGGTATTACAGAAAGAAGCCGGTGTTATGCCATATAGCATCAGACTAAATTTTATGATCGCAAGAAAGGCCATCCGCCTTCATTTGAACATCAGTAACACTAATCCAATAAAGGAACATTTGTTGACCTTAATTGAGAATTCTCCTATCGCTAAATTAACCTCGGTTTATTTAGAGGCAGAAGAAGACAGAAAGTGGTAATAAAGAATTTGATGAAAACGAGAAAGAAACCAGTTTTTGGACCGGTTACTCGTGAGCTACTTCAGAGTCAGCTTATTGCGATTCTCAAGAAGCAAGCGATAGAAAAATGGCGAGACGCGTATTGGCATAGCAAGAAAGATCAATGGTACCATGATATTACGGCAGAAACACCTTGTTCTGATAATCTTTCTAAAATGACCACGGGAGTGGTTATGAAGAAAGATAGTTGCAGAACCTTGAGCTTTATTACTCAATTCCGCACGGGCCATGGCAATTTTGGCGCATGGTTCAAAAAGTTCGGCATTCAAAAGGATAGCTACGACTGTGAATGTGGCGAGCTGGAAACAGTTAGACACATTCTGGTTGAGTGTCCTCTGTTGGAAGAAAAAAGAAAAGGACTCAGAAGGATATCTCCTGAAATGGACATGTCGACCCTCTTAAACAGTCTAACTGGCTTGCAAGAGATTGCACGCTTTATCTCTGTTTGGAGAGAATAAGAAATAAACTTTAAAAGCGTTGATGAAGACAAGTGGAAATAGATTGAGAAGGTTTGGCTTAGGCTCCCTGTTCCTCGTAAGCTGGCATCAGGATTTATTTTCGGGCTGTTGGAGAAGCATGTTTGAAACTGAATGAAAAGTTCAAAGAATGATGGATACTTATATAGGTAGAACAAGAAGGATAGCGTTGACGCTGATGTTATATATTTCTATAACCCTTGAATAAAAACAAACAAACAAACATTTATAGAAGATTTGGTTAAAAAGTCATTATTTTAAAACGATATACTTGCTTTAATATATTTTGTTATAGCTGTTAACCCTATTCAACACTCTAAAAGGTTTGTAAGAGACTGCTCGCTCTATCTCTGTTTGGAAAGAATAAAAAGTGAAATATTTCAAGCGTTGATGAGGATAAGTGAAAATAAGTTGGAAAGGTTTTTTTTAGAATTATTGTTTGTTATGAACTGGCATTAGAATTTATTTTTGGGTTGTTGGAGAAGCATGCTCAAACTGGAAGAAAAGTAAAAAAAAGAGAAACTTTACCTAGTTATCAAGAAATATGGCGATTAGGCTGTTTTTATATTTTTATAGCCCTTGATTAATAGTTATAGTTATAGGTTAAAATAGTCTTAGTATTCAAAAAGTTTTGTCTTATTTGTCTTTCATTTGAGATTTTTTTTTATCTTTTTAGTGAATCTTGTACAATTAAAGATCTTTTAAAATATATTTAGGACACCTGATAAAAATATTGTTTAAAGTGATATACCCCTTTGCCTTTTAAATTATCGGTTCATTTCAATTCATAAAATATAGTTCATATGTAATTTTTTTTTATAATGACTGGAAATCTGAATTTAAAATTTAAAAAAATCTATTGATTACTTTGTTTTTGGGATGATTGTTAATGGTTTATACGTTAGTTATAAGGATAGATTTGATTAAAGTTGTCTGAATAAAAAAAATGAAGCAAAACAAAGGGGAAAAGTTTAGCAATTATTAATGCAATCACACCTAAACTTTCACATGACCCCCATAAATTTTAAATGCTATGGTTCGGTGTATGTTTTGGGAAAAAAATACTATCCTTAAGAAAAAGCTTTTCTAATGCCTTTAAGCATTAATTTCGAAAAAAAAGAGGACCGAGTTTTTTAAACCTCAATCTTTATGAATGAATTTTTTTAAAAAATCTTGGTAATTATAATACCAGAAACGGTCCAAAGATAAATTAAAATTATCTGTTAAAAGGTCAAAAGTGAGGACATATTGATTGAAAAATAAAAAAAATACGATCCACAATTTGATAGAGATGAATCTCGCCAAGTAAATTGAAACATAGATACACTATTTTCTTGATGACTTGAATTTGGCTGGAAGCAATTCAAGTTTTTTGGTTATTAATGATGTTTTTTTAATGTTTTGATTTAACTTTAGTGGGCTGAGGCCTAAAGCATACTGGCGCAATCGATACTCTCCAATAAAATCAATTTCATTAATTAATTTCGTTTTTGTAGAATCTGGTGATTAAGTTATCTTTTTATCTAACGTTATTTGTATATTATTTCCTCTGATACTCCTCTGCTTCACATAATTTTCAAAGCTTCAAATAGATCAGTTTTCCTATTCTGCTTCATTTTAATAAGTATCCATAAAAACATATATTAAATTACTACTAAAATATAAATATAAAAAATCATTATTAAACATTAAAAACATTAGAAAAAACTACATTAAAAAATTCAAATCTCAATATTGTCGTCACTTCATAAACCAAACCTCTACTCTATCAATCCTTTCGTCCCACAAGAGCAAGGCCTAATCCATTAAGATTAACATTGTTCAGAGTGTTGGTAATGTAGTAATCAAACTCTGTACCACTCACGAGACCGCGGATACGGACATTTACAGGAGAGTTGCGAACGTCTCCCGAAGTCTTGAGTGGCACATCAATGCGTAGCGAGTTTCCAGGAGTAGGAGGTGCAGTCAACTTAACAAGGGCAGCAGTTGTAGTCAATGGAGAGCAGTTTGCCTCAAAAGTGCGGTAGTCCAAATTATAGATTGCTTGTGCACCGACACCAGTTGTTTGACTTACGTGAATTTGAGTGCATTCAAAATCAAAACGGGCCCCAAAGGAAATCTCAAGGTTTGTCCAATTAACAAAAGAAGCGGGAATGTAAACTTGGATAATGCTGTGGTCAGAGTAGGTAAATGCGTTCGACGAGGGGAAATCAGCATTAACAGGAGCCAAGTCGATAGCGCTCACCATGGCAAGGCCGTCACTGGTCAAAAAAGTCAAAGGAACAAGCTCATTACCATAAGTTTCCGGGTATTTGAGGCTAGTGGTAAAGTAGATGGAACCGCTTATAAAAGTCCGATCCCATGCCTGGATGACAGTACCAATCAAAACGTTATTAACAAAGGTAACACGAAGAGTGGGGGTTCCCTCGTCATTATTGACAGAAAAGGGTTTAGGAAAAGTAGCAAACTGGTGAGGCAAAGTGATGTTAAAAGAGTCACCCAAAACCAAGGGGCGCTCGGAATTGATAGAGATGGAAACCTCAAAGGAATCAAAGGGATTAAGTGCCAAGGAGGAATTGGTATTCAAACTGCCCACTTCAATGTTAGTCACCACAATGGGAGGAGAAGGAGCTGTGGTGGAGTTAGTAGGGAGAGATGAGTTTGTACCATTGGTGAAAAAAGGAGTAGGCTTGGAATAGTAGTAAATGGGATCAGAAAGATACACCTCCCACTCGTTTGTCGTGGTAAAAATGGGGTCATGGCCGGGAATACCTGGCAGTCCGGCATACAAGACACGATAAATACCAGAGTTTACGGAAACTCCATCGGGGAACTTGAAAGGAAAAACTAAACCATTGGGAGTGCGGCCCAAGTTAGTAGCGGGGAAGCTGGAAAAATCTGTGACAATACCGGGCTGTTCGGATATCTGGAAAACAGGAAGAGTCAAGTTGGTAACGTTGAAGTGTTCTTCCACCAAAAAGGCATCCACAGCCTTGGCGCCAATGAGGGCAGTCATGTAGAGAGCAGACGTGCCGTCATCAGTCACTTGGATTGTAGTATCCTTGACCACCTCGACACTGCTGCGAGCATTGCGCTGGGCAAGAACCACTGGGGGGCGGGAGCCCCAGATGCTAAAGTTGCTGGCAAACGTGCCAATGTATGGAAGAGCCACAACGTCGCCGTTATGGCCCGAGATCTGGATCCGGCCTTGGTAGATGGGCGAAAGCAGATTAGAGACGGTATTGGGGAGGGTGATGGACACGGTGATAGTGCGGATCGAGTTGGGGGGAATGGTAAAGATGGAGTAGTCCTGTTTGACGGAGGCATATTGCTGGATAAAGGGAGGGAAGTAGCTGAAAATGACGCCGCCAAAATTCTTTGCATAAACAGTGGTGGAGGGGATGTGGGACACATTGTAAATGACTGCATAGTTGTTTTCGTTGCGAATGGTGACGCGATTGTCACGATAAACATGCTCGGAAACAACACCCATGTTGAGAACAGGATCTGACATGATGAACGTTTTCGAGTCGACAAGGCGGGTGGCATTGACAAGACCACTGCCTTGCTGAATGAGAGGGGCCGGGGTGCGCTGGGTAGCAGTGTCCATGATGGAGAGCAGGGGGTATGCAGTTTGAATCATTCTGCTACGGATCTCACGGCCATAGGCTCTCGAGGTTCCGCGGCCGCCGACGCTTTGCAAGTACAGAGCGGCGACGCCAGAAATATAGGGCGTTGACATGCTGGTGCCGGAGAGAATGGAGTAACTATAGTTGCGATAGGTGGAGTAGATGTTGCTGCCCGGCGCCGATACCTGTGGGTACAAGTTGCCGCCAAAGTCGGGGCCCCAGGTGGTGAAGGAGGAGAGCTGGGTGCCGAAAAACTCTGCAGGGTTGAGCAAGAGACGGGGGACAAGAGAAGTCTCGTCAATGACGAGCCGGACCGAATGGTTGAGGGCCAGCTGCTGGTTAAGCCAAAGGCCGGCCGCGTTTTCGGCCGTGGCGCGGAGCCCAATGGGGTTGGAGAAGGAGCCGCCGGGACTCGTGTAGGTGAGAGTATCGGTGGCCTTGTCCAGGTAGTTGAAAACCACAGAGTACCCGAGGTCCTTAACGGCGTAGAACCAGTCATAGCTGCGGCAGGTTTTTTGCGGGAGAAACAGAGCAGTGGAAGAACCAGGGGAGTTTGCAGGGAGACTCTTGTTTTTGGCCAGGGCGCAGGCGCTGTCGTTAAAGGTTTTAATGTCAAAAGTGCCCGTGACGTTGGACTGGACCCCGGTGGTCGAGACAAAAGTAAACTCGAGGGAATCGAGCGAAGAAGACACAAGCCGGGCGCGGTAGCTGACAATCTGGTTAGTAGTGGTGGAGCCGACGGTGGTGATGTGGCGGCCCGTGGCCAGCGCGCTGCCGTAAAAGGGTCCCGTGGAGCCCGAGTTTCCGGCAGCCACGGCGACAAAGACGCCCTGGTCGACCAAGCGGTCAAGCACAAGGCCCTCGGGGTTGTTCTGGAAGGGGTCGCCGTTGGAGCCAAGAGACAGGGAGGCAATGTCGACGCCGTCCTCGTAGGCGCGCAGAATGGCCTTGATGATGATGTCGCTGGTCGCGGCGCCGCGGCAGCCAAAAATTTTGTAGGAGCGCAGCGTCGCGTCCGGGGCCACGCCCACAAACCGGGTATTGTTGGAGCCCGCAATGATGCCGGCGACGTGGGACCCGTGGCCGTTGCAGTCGAGGGGGTTGGCGTTGCCCGTGACGTTGAAGCCTTGGAATGCGGGGTCGTAGAGGTCGCCCACAAAGTTCCAGCCGCCAGCCACCTTGAAGCCGGCACCAAAGCCGCCGCCCAGCGCCTCGTCGTAGTAGAAGGTGCCCGTGTCAATGATGCCAACAGTGACGCCTTTGCCCGTGATGCCGCGCTTGTGGAGCTCCGACACACCGGTCAGCAGGTGCGCGTTCCAGCGAGGGAACGGCTCGAGGCGGTGTTTTTCGCTGGGTGGGATCACCTCGACGATGGAGTCGTTGGAGAAGCCGGCAGCGTTGCGGGGGGTCAGGTTGCTGGGTTGTTGGAGGGTTTGGTGCTCGTCTGCAAGCGCGGCGGGAGCGTCGTCGGCGTTACTCAGGAGATTCACGGTGCGCACGGGCCACACGTTCTTCACGTCGGGGAGGCGGCGCAGCCGGGCCAAAGTGTCCTTGGGATCGGATCCAGGAGTCTCGGGGATGGCTAACGCCGCGCCCTCAAACAAGTCTGGGGAGTCATAGGTGTAGAGCGGCTGAGCGGCGACTCCATTAGCGCTAAGAGCCTCGATGAGCTGGTCGGCGGGGTTTCCCGTGGACGAGCGCCGGGCCAAGTCGCGGGCATCTTCAAACTCAACAATGTATCTTCCGGGGACAATATTTTGGGGAGATGTAGGAACTACAGCTGCGGAAGCCGCAGCAGATAGAAATCCTATTGTGGATGCTAGATGCAGTAGAAGTCTAGTCATTGAGGGTATAATGGATCAAAGGTGAGGAAGAAAAAAAAAAAATCTCAAAAGAAGAGGACTTTTTACTTCTTTTTATATAAATATCCTTGAAAATAAAGCATTTGCAACTCATGAAAACGATATCCATAAACTGACAGTTTAAGCTTGGGTTCGTCATGTAGACGAAAATTCATAAATGTTTGCAGAGTTGAGGCCATGTTTATGCAAAATATATAGTATGTGGGAAACAAAAGTGAAAAAAAAATATGAAAAACTCATCCAGCATAGTTATACATGAATCTTAAATATCAAAAAGATTTACGCCTGGCCTGCTGCCACGAGTCTTAAACCCATCATCCTTTTCAGTCACCGGAGTACTGCTGTTGGGCTCATTTGAGGAATCACCCAGCATCCATGCAAACTCACTCTCTGCAAGAGTAGTACGTACATGCTGACTGCCCGAGCTGTTGTTACTGCTAGGTGCGGCCGGACGTTTCTCGCTCGCCCGACTTGGGCTTGCAGAATCATGCGGGTTTTCAGCCGCCGCGGTGGAGTGGTTGGTGATGGCGACGACGGGTTTCTTGCGCACGCGCGTGCGGATACGGATGGGGGCCGGCGTGGCGTCTACGGCAACCACGTTGGCGGCCAGCAGAGGAACCGAATCGGTGGAGCGGGCCGTCTTGACGGGGCTGCGAGAGCGCGACGGCGACGACGAGGAGCGGGCCGCAAATCCGTCGGGCGGCGTGATGGGGGGGACGAGATGCGGCGGGGAGAGGGTGGAGGGCGAAAGAAGCTGCGAGGCCGATTTTTCCAGAGCTTCTTTGGTGGGCAGTGGAGTCTCGACGGGATCTTGCTCAGTGAGAGGTGGTGGCGGCGCAGTTGCAGGAACCGGTTCTGAGTCCTTGGCCGGGGTATGCGGGTTGATATTTTCCAGTTCTGGGTCGGGCGCAGTTGAGGTTACACTTGCGGGGCGCCCGACTTCAATGCTTGATCTTGTTGAAGGGGTTGACGAGCTGATGGAGCGGACGTCAAGGGTGTCTTCAGGTTCGGGTTTCCCAATGATTGGCACGAGGTATTTCTGAGCGGTGCGGGCGCGTTCTCTGCGCCTGCTGGCGGCAGACTCGTCACCAAAGAAGCTGGAGGAGGAAGATGAGGACGATGAGGATGAGGAGCCCGAGGAGGAGGCAGACGAAGCTAGGAAATCGCGTGCAAAACGCACATAGTCTACAGCAGCTGCGCGTTCGGACTCAGAGACAGGGGTCGGGGAGTCGAACACAGCGAGGGCATGGCCTAGCACAGTGGCAGCCACTTGGGCCGTCGAGAGGCTTTTGGGGAGAGCTGGCGAGGATGCTGCCGCCGAGTCACCCGTGACGCTGCCAAGGATCCCCATAAGACCGGCTGTCGCGGAAGAAGATCCCTGGATACCCTTTGATCTGGCGCGCTCGGCCTGGGTCTTGACTTGGGTCTTGACCTGGGCGAGGGCACCACGCACGGCGCGGTCCATGTCATCCCAGGGCATGCGTGCGGCCTGAGCAGCTCTACGGCGGGCTTTATCGACGAGCGAGTCGATGTTTGCGGCGACGCCCGTGGGAAGGCCAAGCGCACCGGTTTGGGGCGCGACGGTGGGGAGCAGGTGAGCATTGTATTGCAGGGTGACGTGGTGGCCTGCGTCTGCGGCAGCGCGGGCGGCGTCGCGGGCAAAGTGGCCCGGGGCGAGGCCGTCGGTGGGGCAGATGTAGCGGGCAAGGTAGAGGCCGTTTGCCACGAAGGAGTGCATTGTTTTGATGTCGACGGCGGAGGAGGGGTAGTTGAGGACGGTGATGAGGAGATCCGATGTGTGTAAATCCGGGGCCAAGAGCTGGGGAGAGATGCGAAGGAGAAGGACGGTTGCGACAAGGTCGACGAGGATGGTGAGGGGGATGCATTTGCGGTCATCTATGCTGGTCATGAGGGCGTCATGGTCTCGTTTTGACGTGAATGGCGAGGTGGAGGGGTCCGGGATGGTTGGGTCTGTTGCGGCAAAGAGGGCGTCCCAGAGGTAGAGGGTTTTTTGGAAGCCAAACTCGCGGCCAAAGAGCAGGCGGACCCAGCGGAGCCCCCAGATCTGGGGCTCGATTTGGTTTTCGCGAAGCACGGTGCAGAGCTCCGGGTCGGTGACCTTGAGCAGAATGCCCTCGATTGCTGCGGACTTGGCGACGATGGCCGGGGTGCTTGAGGGAGAGGTTGCCGGGAGGTACCAAGTTCTTGCGTGGGCCATGAGGGCGGCAAACAAAGCATAGGCGTCGGCCTCAAGGTACTGCTCTGCGCAGGTGGTTGTCGCTGGGTCGTAGTTGTTTTGAGCGTCAATGTGGACGACCCAGAGCATGGGGCCTGCGAGCTCGTGCATGCCCTGGCGGTAGCCCGTGTCTGGGTGGCATTTGGCGTAGACGTAGAGGATGTTGAAGAGAGCCGAGTGGGCCTGTTGGTTGCGGAAGTATTGGAGCTCGGGGAAGGTCCGCTCGACGTCCTTTGTGATGATGTCGCGGAGCTCCTCGTCGTCGGTATTGTCGCTGGGGTCCTGGGTGGGCCATGAGGCTGAGAGAGGGTCGGAGATATTTTGGGTTGTGGAGGTAGTTTGTTGGTTATTAGATGTAGGGAGGAAGCGGGCGATATTCAGGGCGTATTGGTCGCGGGCTTTGGACAATATGGCGGACCATTTTGCTTGGTCATAAGAGTTGAAAAGCAGACAGAGCTTCCATATAAGTGAGCGGGGGATGGAGTCGTCGAGGAGCAGTTTGCCGGACCATAAGGAGCTGCGGAGGAGGGCCAGGTCGGGGTACAAAGCACGGAACCGAGACCATGAGAATTTGCTTTGGGGGGTGGTGTTAGATTATTGAGGGAAGGGGGCGGGAGGAGGATGGACTTACTTGGAGACGGTCATTGCTTTTTTCGAGGGGTGGTGGTGGTGCTGGTGATGGTGAAATTTTAAAAGGCAAGAAGGAGGTGCGTGGAGAGTCCAAGGCTTAGAAAACAAAGGAGGAAAAAAACAGATTGGGCGTTTGTGGAGAAATTAACTTTAACAGTAGTTAAATTAAAATTAAAAGATTAAATTAATATGATTAGTCAGCATTAAGTTAACGCAACTTAAGTTACTGTTAAGTGAAAATCACGTTAAATCACAGCCGTTTCTACTCCACCAATAATCATTACTCCGTTCATCATTAAAAAGCAACTTCATATTTAAAAATGCATTAAAAATTCAAATTACTACTTATTTATATTTTTTTTCTTCATAAAGTCATATCGTCATTAAAAAGAGCAAATCACTCCATAGGTTTTTTTGATTTAACCACGAACAACAGTATCAATGGCCTTCGCAACATAAGCCACGTTACTGTCATTCAGCCCAGCCATGGATATCCGGCCATTACGGGTAAGATAAACATGAAACTCATCCACTAGCCGGTCAACTTGAGCAGGCGAAAGACCAGTAAAGGAAAACATGCCAATTTGAGTAACAATGTGGTCCCAGCAGCCAGGGGTGCCAAGACGAATGAGTTCGGCGCGGAGAGCATCGCGCATTCTAATGATACGGGACGACATTGTAGTCAGATCGGCTTGCCACTCGGCAAACAAGTCAGGGTTATTGAGGATGCGGGAGGCAATGCGGGCGCCATAGGCTGGGGGGTTTGAAATCTCAGAGCGCTGGAGAAGACTTAATTGGGAGTGGACAGCGACGCGGGTTTCTTCGTCAGCAGTGACGAGGTGAAGGGCACCGACACGCTCACCGTAGAGGCCAAAGTTTTTGGCAAAGGACTGGCAGACAAGGAGCTCGATTCCTCTGTCGACAAAGTGGCGGACGGCCCAGGCGTCCTTGTCCAAGTCGCCCGAGGCAAAGCCCTGGTAAGCGCAGTCAAAGAGAGGGAAGAGGCGGCGTTCGATAATAACGTCCGCAATCTTGGCCCACTGCTCACGTGAGGGGTCGATACCAGTTGGGTTGTGGGCGCAAGCGTGAAGCAGGACAATTTCACCCGGGGAAGCGTTTGAGAGGGTTTCAATGAGGCCTTCAAAGTCCAGGGAAAGGGTATCAGCTTTAAAGTAGGGGTAAGTTTTGACGGTGAGGCCGACATTTCTGAAAATGCTAAAGTGGTTTGCCCAGGTAGGGTTAGAGACATAAATGACGCCATTTGAGTCGTTGGAGGGATTAAAGCCGAGGGGAGGGAAGCGGGCGAGGAAGAGGCCTGCGAGATGGTTAGCGCCCGTGCCCGAGATGGTTTGGACCGAGGCGACACGTTTTTGGGCAATTGCGGGAGAGGTCGAACCGAGAATTAATCGGGCAGCACCCGAGGTGAAATCGGGGAGGCCTGCAATGGGGAGGTATTCGTGGTTAAGGGTTGGATCCGAAGCAATTAGGGCATCAGCCTTTTTTTGGGGAAAATGGTTAATATGCATGTGACAGCAATAATTGAAAAAAACTTACTTTTCTAACGGAAGGAAGGATCCAAGGTTTTCCATTGTTATCTCTGTAAGCGCCGACACCGAGATCGACCTTATTAGGAAAGGGGTCGGCCTTGTGGCGAGCCATGAGGCCAAAGAGAGGGTCGACGGGAGCAGTATCTACCCGGAAGCCAGTTTTGTGGGAGGCGGCATGTTTTTGGCTATTTGCCAGGTCGACGAGGTTCGAGTTAGACGACATGATTGCAGAGAGTCTATTTTGAGAGAGATCTAAGGGCTGAGGAGAAAGAGTCTTCATTTTTTTTAAATATGGGGGAGGGGATGTGTATTTATATATAGTTTTGGATAATTGTTAATGGAGGGATGTTTGAGAAAAAGGTTTAATTAGGATTGATTTTTTTTAAGTATATTTATATAATATGGATGAAGAAGTTGATAATTAAATGATATAGTAATAATGTTTGAGAAAACCAGGGGGGATTTGCAAAGGTTTATATAGTTTTATGGTTATCTTGAAGATATGTATATTATGTATATGGCTGCGATATATGACTGATTTAATGTGTGGGTGTATATAGTAATAATAATAGATAGGATATTATAGATAGCATAATAGTAAGTTTGGATTACATAGTAAGAGGCAATTACGGACCATGACGGGCGAGAAAAAAAAATAGAAGGAGGGGATTGATAAAGAAAGTTATGCCCTTGTTAGAAAACTAATCGTCTCTATTTGAGGCTGAGATGACTTGGAGTTTGAGGGGGACTGGAGTCTGTTTTTTCTTAGATAAAAGAAGAAAAGCGGAGAAAAAAGATTAGTCATTTTGGAAATGATTGCGTAATCTTGCTTTATTAGGTAATCAGCTGTTACATTTCGAAACATTTCCAACATGTATGACTAAATAATTAGGTAATACCCACACGGCTAAAATATACTAGGTTTTTTTCTAAAAAAATATTTCTGAACAGGCAAAATGCTAAAGCCCATAAAAAACGCTTTCGAAACAGAAAAACCTTTATATCAGGTACTATTTTATTTAAAAAAATCCAATTTTATTCATGTTTTTGAGCCTTTGAGACTCCTCGTGGATCCAGCATGTGCATCCTCTTCAAAGTTTTGCTTTTTTTGTGTGTTCCTCTCCACGATAACTATTTATCTTTACGTTACTAGCCTGTCCAATTCCGATTTATTTTCATAGTCCGAGGCCATTCCAACCTCCCCTACCCTTAGCCCCTCTCTTTAATTTTCGTGGGGATTATGATGTGATAATTAACGTAAAAAATTTTCTTCTCCACATTATTGCCACACAAACACAAAATACGTTTGATTTGAGTTTTTACATGTCTATACATTTCTTTGCATTTTGAGGATTTCTTTTTGCTTTGAGAACTGCATTGTATTTTTTTTTTGACAAGATTAGCGTGTATAAATAGATGTTACAAAACTTGCCATGTAATTACACTTTCTTACCCCCACGTGACATCCCGCCGTGGTCTTTATCGTGGCGGCCGGTCAGGTACTCAACGTGAGACTCCTGACAACAATACCCGTGCCTCGGAGGTTCCTGAATCAGGCAAGTCCACGATCACATCCTCTCCTTTTATTTAATAACAAACGCCGATCGGCTAGAAAGTTTGAAGGCATGCAGTTAATAAACCAAAAGCATGACAAGATACCATGTTTGTTATCATGGCTCTATTTTTGATATACGCCTTATAGAATAAAACCGTTTTACGGAGTTGCTTTCTTGTATAGTAAAAAGGCCTCAAAGAATTCTATCAAAAAAAAAGAAAAATTGTAATTTCATATCAATATCACATTCTTTTTTGTTTAGATAAACTAGACACAAATATTTATATAAATCAGCTATTTCCCCTCAATTCCATCATATTCGTTCAACCGGAAATCCCTTATCAGGAGAAGGGAGGGGAAAACAGGCCTAACCAAACAAGTGGATACTAGAGTCAGAACATTTATGCAATTGAAGTAAAAAAAAACGTTAAAAGTCTGGATGAGCCGTTTTTTTAATGGTTATCTCTATCCAGGGGAATGATGATATCCACAGCAAGCCATGACACAACCCGGGAGGGCATTCGACTTATTTCCTGACATAATAAGAAAGCACAAGACTTGGACATTCCTTTTTTTGTCAGCTATTTAGTCTCAACTGTGGAGAAATTACCACTTAATACTTATACCTTACATTCTTTAAATTTTGAGACATAATACTTAAACCCAATATATTGCAACTTATTACTTAACTCTTAAGTTGTGCATCTACCCACTCAAATGCACGTTCTAGAAAACACATTTCTTCTTTTCGTAACCCCACAAACTCGGCTTTTGTTGATTGACCCCATGCCTCCACCCCCACTCAGTCAAAATTTCATCAGTCATTAATTATATATACTCTCAATAACTATGAGCCATTGAATTATAAACAACTTTTTCTATTCCTTCTTTTTCTTTTTCCTGTTCTTTTTCATCGTGTATACTTCCTCTAACTTAACTCCCCTTCTCCTTCCCCCCCTGATTACCAAAAATGGCCTCTTCTACTCGAATCCTCTCAAGAGTCTCAGCCATCCTCGCTGCCCTTGTAGCCATCTACGTGCTCAAATTTAAACCAGAAATAGACCTCACAGGTCTCACCCACCTGCCCCTCAAAAACAACGAAAACTGTAGAGTCCTCCACAATATCCGCGCCACAGAAGACATTGCAATTGACAACACCGCAGGAATCGCCTACGTGGGAAGTGCTAGCGAATCAACCCGCTTCACAAACTTCCCAGGCTTAGGAAGACATAACCATTCTCTCCCAGAATCCTTCGATGGCCTCGATCCTTACCGCGAAGACCTCTTTGTTTTCGATCTGGACTCGGAACAGTTCTCAAAACTCAATCTTGTCAACTACCCCCAAGACCAGGACCTCATTGTCCACGGAACCTCCCTGCGCTCGTTTGCCCCAGGAGTTAACACACTCTACATTGTCAACCACAAACGCTCCGGCTCCGTCATCTCCATCTTTAAACACAAGGTCGGGTCGCCCAACCTCGAGCATGTGCGCGACGTCAAAACACACCACATTTATATCCCCAACTCTGTGACGGTCATTGACGAATCCCGCATCTTGGTCACAAACGACCACGGCTTCTACACCGGACTCGGGCGCAAGTTTGAGGATCTCACTGGATTCAAACACCTGTCCACAGTGGCGTTCTGCGAAATCCGCGACTTTTCTCAAACTGACTCCAAGGGCCTCAAGTGCAAAATCGTTGCCCGCGGCCTTAGCTATGCCAATGGAATTGAGTACATTGAGAAATCGAACCGCGTGGCCGTCTGCGAAACGCTCTCCGGAACAGTCCAGTTTTACCGCTACGACAAGTCCTCCCAATCCCTAACCTATGAAAAAGAGGTTCGTTCTGGTGGGGCTTTGGACAATGTCAAGCTCATTCCAGGCACTAACGACCTGGTCTTGGCAACGTTTGCCGACCCACGGAGCACTCTGGGGTACATCCACCACGGGCCTGATTTCAAGGGACCTGTAGCCATGCTGGCGACGGTTCTGAAAGAAAAGGATGACTACGAAACCCCTGTTGTGGGGTTCCATGATAATGCGGAGACGTTGGGGGGGTTCGGCTTTATGACCGGAGTTGTTTTTGTGCCCAAGGCTGGCAAAATGCTAGGAGGCAGCTGTTCCAAAGAGGGGCTTTTGGTGTGCAATGTGGATTATGCTAATGTTTAGTCATGATGATGTAATAGTAAAATATTATGTAATAAATTCTTTTAGGCAATTTTTTTTTTTTCCCACCAAAATGATTTTTTTTTTTTCAACATCTATTCCTTCAATCTTATAACAGTACTCATATAAAAAATGAAGTTTGATACAACTCATATGCGTTATCTTTCTAAAGATGACTTTCGCGTGTTAACTGCAGTATGTCAGTTCTATATAAATCACCTTTAATATATATTAACTTTGAGTTTTCTTTTTTTCAAGGTCGAAATGGGATCAAAGAACCATGAGATTGTGGCTGTCAAGATGATCAACCAACTGGCCGGCTTACGCTCAGCTTCACGCACCGACCGATGTATATCGGAGTTGGCCAAGGTCAAATGTATTAGCAAAATTCGCAATGCGAAGTGTAAGTTTTCTTCATTTTCTAGCAATCTTTTAGATTTAAAAAAACCTTGTTTTTGTTGCTTGGGCTAACTTTAAAAAAAAAAACCTTGTATAGATGATGGCTACCGTCTTACATACCTGGGAAATGACTATCTTGCCCTTAAAGCCTTTACGAAACGTGAGACGGTCTACTCCGTTGGCAACCAAATCGGCATTGGAAAAGAGTCAGATATCTACATTGTGGGCGACAAGACGGGCGCGTCAAATGTCTTGAAAATCCACCGGCTGGGCCGCGTCTCCTTCCGCACGGTCAAAAATAATCGAGACTACCTCAAGAAGCGGCAGAGCGCCTCGTGGATGTACCTGTCGCGTCTTGCCGCGCAAAAGGAGTTCCAGTTCATGAAGGCGCTTTATGACGCCGGCTTTGAGGTTCCAGTCCCCATCGACTCCTCGCGTCACATGATTGTCATGTCCCTCGTGGACGGGTTCCCCATGCGGCAGCTCACTGAGCATGGCGAGGCTGGGCGGCTCTACAAAACGCTGATGAAGTTCATCATTCGCCTTGCGTGCGCGGGGCTGATCCACTGCGACTTCAACGAGTTCAACATTATGATTCGCGACGACTATGATCCGGCGGTGGACCCGCCCGAGAAAGAGGCGACCGTCATTGATTTCCCGCAGTGCGTGTCCATCTCGCACCCGGACGCGCAGCGCTACTTTGACCGCGACGTCAACTCGATCCGCCACTTTTTCGACAAGAAGCTGGGCTACGTGCCTGCCGACGGTTGGTATCCGCAGTGGGAGCGAGACGTGCATCGCACAGGCACGCTGGATGCGCTGGTGGAGGCGTCTGGCTTCAGCAAGGAGATTGTGCGGGACTTTGAGCAGGCGCTGTCGGAGAGTCGTGAGGCGTTTGGGGCCGAAAAGGAGTTTGCGGAGGGCGAGTATGACGAGGATTATGACGATATGCTAGAGGTTGAGGAGGATTATACCGCGGAGATTGAGCAGAGCGACTCGGACGAGGAGGAAGATTCGGACTTGGCCGAAGAGCAGGAAGATGACTATGACGCGCGAGTGGAGAGGGCCATAGCCGAGAAGGGGATTGAAAATATGCGTCGTGATAAGCTGGGCAACTATATTCTTGATTGAGACATGCATTTTTTCTAAATCCTTGGGAGTATATATATATATAAATTCTACTTGGAGGGGTTCTTTCAGTTAAATCGCATCCCTTCCCTTAAAGGCATTCAACCCACCGCCATTGCCCATCACGTGCTCGCAACAAACTTCCGTTTGAGGAAAAACGAACCGAGTCCCGTGTCTATTGTTTTTTTCTTTTTTTTTTGTACCTTTATGTCTACACTCCTACAAGCACTCACTTTGTTCCTCACAACGTTTTTTTTTTTTGCTCAGATTTCTCGCTCTTTTTATTTTTTTGAGGAAAATTTTTTTATTCCCGAGAGATAAAAAGCTCGTGCAATCCTCTCTCTCCCTCTCCTTTTTTTTTTTAAAAAAAAAACAACCTCCTACGCTTACCATCAAACACACAACCCTTCAACATTCCAAACTAAATACACAGCCATGGGATTCATCAGACTACCTGGATCCCCCCATCTCTCGCCATCGGTCCGGCCCCAAAGTGGATCCTCCTCGTCGTCCACCGCCCCGGGCCACGGTCGCCCAGCCCCGGCCTCCAACTCCCCGGGACCCTCGCCTTATCTTCTGCCCCGGTCGCCAGCCATTCGCTCGTCGTCCCGAACCCGCCCCAAAGGCCTCTTCAGCAGCAGCTCCTCGACCTCCTCCACCAACGGCTCCAGCGCCAGCCACTCGGCCCACCACTCGGGCTCGTCCAGCACGGGATCCTCAACTTCCTCCTTTGCAAACAAGTTTCGCTCCTCGAAATCAGGCACAACACCCACCTCGTCGCCCAAAATCTTGCCTGCCTCCTCGTCGGCCGCAAACGCTTCCCCCATCCCCAAATCGCCCGCCCTCGGGCCCCTCACCCCCAGATCCCCGGCCCTTCGCCCAACTTCATCCACATCCGCAACAGCCTCTCCTTCGCTCTCAGCGTCCACCCCAGCTATGGTTGCCCAACCACCGCCTCCCCCCATCAAGCTCTCCTTCAGCATCGAGTCCCCTCCCCTGCTCATGATTGGCACCCACACAGAGTCCACCGGTGCGCTGCTGTCGGGGCTGTTCACTCTCAATGTATTTGAAACAACCCCAGTTCCTCTGCGCTCCGTCCACATCTCCATCATCCAAAACGTCCGCGTCAATATTCCCCAGCAGCCTTCCTCGGGCCACCACCACCACCTCCACCACTCGCCCTCCTTCACGTCGACCTCCAGCCCCGATATCCCTCCCTTTGGCAACTTTTTCCCGGCGGCCTGCTTGACGTGCGCAGACTGCCTCACCCACACCACCGAGCTTGCGCGCTGGGACGTTCTAGCCGCCCCCAATAAACTGCCAAGAGGCGCTCACGCCTACCCCTTTTCCCATTTGGTCCCCGGCTCCGTGCCAGCCACTTCCACAAACCCAGTCTACACTGTCGCCTATAAGCTGATTGCTATCGCCGTCCCCGACACGGGCTTCCCTGGTGGCCGTTCCCCCAACAAGCCCTACACCATTGAAATGCCGCTCGATATTAAGCGCGCCATTGTGCGTGGCCCAGACCGTGCGTCCGTGCGTGTTTTCCCCCCCACCGACCTGGTCGCCCACATCTCCATGCCCAACGTCACGTACCCGGAGTCGACCATCCCCCTCGAGATTTCTCTGGACGGCGTCTCCATCTGCAGCGAGAAAAACGCCCAGAACGGCCGCAAGACCCGCTGGCGCATGCGCAAGCTCAACTGGCGCATCGACGAAACTTGCAAGATGCGCGCCGCCCGCTGCCCCAAGCACGAGTCGGCCCCGCTCTCGAAAAAGGCCCGCAGTATGTCGTCGTCCTCCACCTCGTCGTCTTCTTCTCGCACCGCCGCAGCTACCGGCCATGGCTCTGTCCGGGGCGGCGGAGGATCGTCGGCTGCTGCTGCCAACGGGGGGTCTCCACAACTGGGATTTGCGTCTAGACGCGGGTCGTCAAATGCACCCTCAACTACTTCCACTCCCCTAATGGCTCCACCACCTGCAGTCACCATCACGAGACAGTCGCCCCTGCTGATGCCTCACTCTGGCACCCCAAGATCCATGGGGGCTGCCATCAATGGTGGCTCTACGGTCCCCTCGTCGCCTCTGGGAACCCCGCTACACCCTCACACCCAGTCTCCTCGTCACGGCCCACTATCATTTTCACAATCACCTGTTAGTGGAGGTAGCACACCGGCTCCAGTTGCAGCTAATGGGAATGATGGAGCAGCAGCCTCCTCCCAACCCAACGCTCGCGCGTCTCCCTCGTTACGTGAAATCATGAACCAAGACTTTGACTTTGCTCTTGAGCAGCGATTACAACAAGAACAAGAACGCCAACAAGAGCTAGAGGAACAACAGCAACAGCCACCACAACCAATTGAAAACCCCTCTGATATCGTGGTGGAGCATCAGCGGATCATGTGTGGTGGAGAAATCAAGAGCGGCTGGAAAACCGACTTTACCGGTAAGGGCAAGATTGAGCTTCTTGCCGAGCTGCCCACGGTCCACGTGTCGCATAAACTATCGAGCAACATTAGTGATCCGACCTATGGGCTCGAGCTGTCGCATATGCTGGTCATTGAGATTGTTGTTGCCGAGGAACTGGTCCCCAACAAGGGCCACTACCAGGCGACGCTTACCGGGGCTGCTCGCGTGCTGCGCATGCAGTTCAATCTGCTTGTGACTGATCGGTCCGGGCTCGGCATAGCCTGGGATGACGAGGTTCCGCCGCGGTACTCGGACGTTCCTCTCTCGCCGCCCGACTACGAGAATGTGGCGGGCGACTTGCCCCGCATCGAGGATCTCGTGCTCTCGGACGACGGCGAGGATTTCGAGACGGCGCGGTCGCACTCCTCCGAGGCGTATGAGACGGCCAAGTCTAGATCGGAGGAGTCTTCTATATATGCTGGAGACTTGTAGAGTATATATAACTTAATTTGAGATGAATTGTTACAGAAAAAAAAATGCTCTATCTTTTGGAAAGGTCTCTTGTGTGGACCTAATTATGGTTATCATTTCTTATCAGATGTCCATGGGGATTATCACGAGCGGCTAAACTCAATTTTCACAGACCTTTTGTAATTGAATTTTTTTTTGACGGGAAACATGTTCCCGTTGTATAAAAAATCTTTAGTTTGCTACATCTTCTTCTTTCCTTCTACACCCTTCAGACCACCTACTAAAACATCCATGTCCACTCAACCCCCCGCCGATTCTCCCTCGCTCATCGTCTTGCCCCAGACCAACCAGCTGCTTGGGCTCTACACCATCATCCGCGACCGCGCCACCCCGCGCTCCGACTTTGTGTTCTACGCCGACCGCATCATCCGGCTGCTTGTCGAGGAGGGCCTCAACCAGCTGCCCGTGTCGCCCCACACCATCTCGACGCCCACGGGCATCTCGTACTCGGGCGTGCGCTTCAACGGCCACATCTGCGGCGTCTCGATTGTGCGCGCCGGCGAGTCCATGGAGCAGGGCCTGCGCGACTGCTGCCGCTCCGTGCGCATCGGCAAGATCCTCATCCAGCGCGACGAGGCCACCGCCCTCCCCAAGCTCTTCTACGAAAAACTCCCCGACGACATTAGCCGCCGCTACGTCTTCCTCCTCGACCCCATGCTGGCCACCGGCGGCTCCGCCTGCATGGCCACCCAGGTGCTCATTGATCGCGGCGTGCCCCAGGAGCGCATCCTGTTTTTGAACCTGCTTGCGGCTCCCGAGGGCATCGAGGCCTACCACAGCAAGTATCCCAAGGTCAAGATCATCACCGGAGGGGTTGACTCCAGTTTGGATGAAAACAAGTTTATTACTCCTGGCCTGGGCGATTTTGGCGATAGATATTACTGTATTTAAAGATTATAAAAAATATATATATACACACCAAAAAAAACAAGTGGGATCTCCGCGGCTCTTCCGGCATATCAAGACTCAGTACTGCAACGGGCCGTCGGGCTCAGATCCTCGAATGTATCGCGCCAGGCGTTCGTGGCGAGCCTGAAGAGCTCCGTATGGTCGTTTGTACCGCAGCGATGCCGCCGCTGCCTCTGTTCTGGCCATGGCCGGGGTCTGCTGTTCTGCTGGTCCTGCTCCCAGAATCAGGCTTTTGGAGACGCCCCTTGCCGGAGGAAGGGCGGCTTGGTCAGTGGAGGGGTCCTGAGGTTTTCTGGGTTTTTTGCGTTTTTTCCGCTTTTTCTTGCTCTTGGTGCCGTGCCCCGCGGGCGTCTCTTTGGCGCTGATCACCCCGTCCGGGTCCTCCAGCTCGCGTGCAAAGGATCCGGGTCCATCCAAGATGACCTCTACGTCGGCCAAGGGGCTCCCTGCTTCCGTGGCTTCTGCCACGGCTCCTCTAGCTCCTAGCGGGTCGCCATGGTAATGCCTCCGATGGAATGCCAGCAAGTCATCGGGCGTGATGGTTGGGACTTGGATTGTCATGTAAGGATTTTTGCTGTAGAGGTGGGGTGAGAAAAAAAAAACTTTTTTAATGATGACGATGATGAAAAGTTGGAAATGTGCTGCGTTCGAATCCCTGAGGTTGCAACAATTTATATTTTACCCCTTTATGAACCCCCCAGACTCTCAAAACCCCTCTTAAACATCCACAGAAGCAAAGAAAGACCGATCTTGAGAAAAAACAGAGTTCCACTAAATACCTTTTTTTATTAACTCTGAATCCTAATTGAGTTATAAACTTAATGTCTCGTAGACTTTGACCAACTCCAATCAACCTATTAGGCCCTTCAATCCCTAACCCAACTCTCTTAGGTTCCTCCACACCTCCCTTTATGGCATATTCTAAATACACTTCATCACCACCCCACCTATTATAACCACCTTCCCCTATACCATGAAAATCACCCTTGACAAGCTCCCAGGAGAAGTCTACAATGACCTGGCAAACTTCCTCCCCTCGGAGTCGCTGAAAGCCTTGTCACAGACCTGCTCCAGCCTCCAGTACGCCTTTGCTGACCGCTCATGGCAAACAGTCGAAATCGTTCTCTCAAAGATGACCAAGACCCGCGGGAACCCAGTCGAATACCCAGTGCTGCCCTATGCGCGCGAAATGCGCTTCAACACAACAAAAAAGAAACTGACCACAGGATTCACCCCCATCTTCCACCCCGAAGCCTACTCCTGGTTCTCCCCCAAGCTCGTCCAGGTCATCATCATCACCTCCAAAGTGGGCGTCTTTCCGCCAGACACAAAAGCCGTAGACCTGCCTCCTATCCTGGACTTTGCTCTGCCCACAGAACAATACCCGGCGCTCCGCAGAATTTACTTCAGACGCCTGGGCAGACCCGACAACTTACTCACCCCCGTCCGCAGCTCGGTCTTCTACTCCAGCCTTAGTGGCCTCCACCCGGATTTCCGCCTCGGCATGACCGTCAACCATGACGAAAATGCCATCCAGCTGGCTTCCGTAGAAACAACAAGCTGACCCCCCGCGCACTGCCCTTTGAGATCGGATGCGACTCGCTCGAAGGAGGCTTCACCAACGCCATGTACGACCTCATCGGGCCTCGCAGCGGCACCGTAGGCCTCAACAGGGCTCTGAAACAACTCTTCCCTCCGCATCTCTCCGAGCTCCGCCTGGTCTACAACGACACCCACTTTTCTCGTCTTATCCTCCCGATGCTCGCCAAATTGAACATCAACTCCGTCTACTTCTCCATCGGCGTCTACCCCGCCCCCGACGACGTCCTCTACCTCAGTCCGGCGGCCAGCGTCTTGGAAACCCTCGCCATCCCCACCTGCAAGAAATTCACTGTCTTGTTTACCGACGTTGAGGAAATGACCGACAACCAGAACGTGGCCATTGAAATGGTCCGGCTCCATCCCCTCAACCCCAAAACCCTAACAATGCCCATTGTCACCCACGTCGAGCTGTGCTTTGAGGAAGGCGACTGCTTCAAACTTATCAACTTTTTCAAGACCCCCAAACTGACAAGCGTCCGCATGGAAACCACCGCCGACATTGTTTCCATGGAGTCCCTCATCTATATCCCCAACTTCCATTGCCTAACCGACCTCACCATCTTTGTGGGCTGGGGCCACCTCTACGCCATTTTGCGCTTCTTCCCCCAACTCACCGCTCTCCAGCGCCTGGTTGTTCGTACCTCGGCCATCCGACCAATGCTCTTCACCCGCAACTTCTTCAAGTATGCGTCCAACATTGTTCTCGACTCCCCCACCGGCGTCTTTGATGCCCTCAAGGTCCGCTCCCGCTCCGAAATTGCCGTCGCCGGCTTCCGCAATATGCTGTGTTTATCATCCAACTACCCGTACCCTATCAAAGCATGTGAGGAAATCTACAGCGACCCCGTCAAGTTCCTTTACCACGCAACGAGAAACTTCCATCTGGACCGCTTCGCTATGTGCGACGACGCCAGTATTATCCCCATCATCTGCATCGAGTGTCTCTATCGTACCGTCGCTAACCTCTCCACTCTTAAGATTTTCGACATGATGTTTGAGGACCACAAACACGCATACCCAAGTCTGGCACTCCAGGGTCTTTTAGCCGAGTCCAGCTCTTCCCTTGAACGAGTCGTCATTACTTTTGATATGAAGGAAGAAAATGATACACTCACTGATACCTTCAACAGCAACTTGTTTTTCCCGAACAAGAATCTCTCCAACGGCAGACCTGCTCTTCTCTCTAAAAAGTGTATGCCGGTGGCTTTGAGGAACTCCGAGTTACGTCGCCCAAATCAACCACAGAAAAAGCCATGCTGGTGTCGCCCATCTTCGGTATGCTTCCTGAACGGCCCTATCTAGTCAGAGCAATCCGCGGTAGCACGCTGTCGTTTGATTACAATCTAACCGAACGCTTTGTGCCCATGCATAAGTTTGGCGATGAGGTTCCTCAGTACATGTATCTAAGAGACATCACTTGTCGTGAGTGCGCCAAGGGATTGGCCGACCACTACCACCCCGAAATGCGTGGCCAAGACCCTAAGCCTAACCCGGAGTTTAGGGTGGTTTCGGAGGTACAGTATGCCCAATTGCCGAAGAATCAACCTCAGGTTAAGAGGGGTGGGGTAAAATCTAACGAGCTGGAGTTTGATGTATCCGATTTTGAGTTCTGGGATGATGATTATTTCAATAAATGAAAGGAAATAAAATAGATAGGACATTGTATATTGTAGGGTCATATATACTCATTTGTTTAAATATGTATCATGTAGCTTAAAACCTTGCTTAAATATATTGAAAGAATTTAACGGTATAGAGCTTGCAATTCCTTGCA
Source organism: Magnusiomyces ingens NRRL Y-17630 (assembly GCA_900497715.1). Taxonomy (NCBI): domain Eukaryota; kingdom Fungi; phylum Ascomycota; class Dipodascomycetes; order Dipodascales; family Dipodascaceae; genus Magnusiomyces; species Magnusiomyces ingens. The sequence goes on from UIDE01000005.1 coordinate 1,581,228, forward strand.
AGTTGGACTATTGATATAATCAGGTTGGCCGGTGAATAGTCTCATGTCAAAGCTTTTAAATTCTATAGTCTTGTATTGTTTAGTGTCAGAGGGTTACAGAACATAAACTCCCTCAAAGTTAGAATTGATACGTGATACTCTTTGAAGCACCAAGCTCGAAGGGAAATTTACAGTAAAAAAATATTTAAACTAAAATTAACTATTTAACTGATGTAATTCTTGGTTGGCTTCGTTAAATCAGCACATTGCTATACTTTTTGAACTAGATGTGTATAAAATTCTTGTTTTTAATTGAATTCTTCATCCAGGATCACCTTTTGCTTTTCCAATAGCTTCAAAATAGGTTTTAATGTTTTTAAAAAAATGAATATAATTCTGCAAATTAAACATCTCAAACTTATAACTGTTTTAACACCTTCCAAGCTCTTTTTGCATATAATCAATAACAGTAAATACGCTTTATGATGAACGTAATTCAAAATTTGTCAAGAATTGGAAGGTCTCTTGGCCCAGTTGGTTAAGGCATCGTGCTAATAAACAAGCAACTTCCTTGTGGAACGCGAGGATCGGCGGTTCGATCCCGCCAGAGACCATATAAATTTTTTAAATCCAATTGCATCAAAATTTGATATTTTTATCGGGTGGAAACCGCCTGTGTGCGTTTACGTGCATTTTTCTTGACGGGGTATGCCTTGAATTTTTTTTTTTCAAAGCGTTGCTAAAAACAGTATTGTCACGTGATGTTTACATTTTAACCGTTTTGGGAATTTGGCATTTCATACCCTTAACCTGATTTCATGCGTCTGTTCCAATTAGTCAATTCATGTTTTTGCGTCCTCGACTCTAAATGTGACTCGCCTCAGTTTGCCGTTCCTCTGTGGTCGCACCCAGAATCTTCATATGCGAATAGTCCAGAAGATCAAGATGGCACAAGTGGATCAAACAGAAGCTACTAATTAGAACTAAGCGGCAAAGACGCCTCAGTGGTAAACCAATCTGAAAGCCACAGCTCAGAAAAACAATAGTACTTGAATTGATGTACGCTGCAGTGAATGGGTCAAGAGATGGGCATTATGGGAAATCAACGTGGCGTTATCATGAAGCGGATGAGATTTTATTGCTAAATCAACATACCTGCAATCCTCTTGGTGACACGGTTTTCACGCGATGCAAACAATTACGAGCTCAGTTCTTTCCATTGCTGGAAATTTGGCATTGAATAGAAGCTCAGCACAACATTTAAGAGTCTGTTGAGCAGTACTTGAAAAAAACAATTGAAGTCTTTTCTTTAATCGTTGGTATCTGTAACTTGTAGATTTTATCTACATATTCCATAATCTTTTATCACACTCAAAGTGGTGAAATATCTATCCATGACGTTTTGATTTAATGTAATTCTCATATTATGATCAACATCATAAAGAATCAATTGCTTCTTCTATTTATGTTAATCTAACCTCCAATATCAGCATTTTGGCAGGGGGTTTCTGCACTGGTTTTCAGTTGATATTATTTAAACAAACTGCAAAATCCCGGTTAAGCGAATTACTTTTAGATCTTCCTTTTAGTAAGAAATGCAACAAGTATCAAACAGTTTAGTCTTTTTGAAAAGGGATTAGAAAACTTGAAGACAAAAAATCGTTTGAGGTATTTATCAGCTGAGATGAACCAATTTCTTTGTTATTTTAGTAAGCTAAAAAAGTGGGCTTTTTGGATGAATTGGTAGTGCAACCGACTCCAAAACTCGGTATCAAAGCTTAAGTTCATCTTGCAGTGCTTCGTATACAATGGATTCAATGAACTTTTTATAAAATAACTGGTGATATCTCAAGATATGACCAACTGGTTAGATTGGTACCAAGACATTAAAAGTATTACCAAGTATGAAATGTTAAGAAACGCGCTGAAGATGGCGGAATTTCAAAAAAAAAGTCTTCTGCTCTTGCACGAGACCTTTTAAAAACATTATAAGCAAGTCACATGACTCCTACCTTTAAATGACCCAAATAGGAAGATTCACATATATCATATGCTCAAAAAACATGTGGACAGTCTACTATTATCATTATCTTTTTTCATTTTTGATCTATTCAACTCTCGAGAACCTCGGCAAAAAACTAAAAACATTTCATCCCTTATTGTATCTAAACTTTATGTTTTTGCCAGGCGTCGGCTAATCGCCATTATTTTCCCTGTGTTGCACAATTACCCCCTGGGCGCTTTCATTTTTACTCTTCCCTCCACCTAATGTTAATTCCTGATCATCTTTTTTTGAACCCTCATCAGTCTTTTCCTCCCTCATCGACAACTCCACCATGTACTCTCTCAGCACCTCGAGCTCCTGCCTATAGTCGCGGGGCTGCTCCTGCTCTCCCTCAAGTTTGAGCGGATAGCCCAAGCAGTTCAGCCGCGGGAACCCGCCCCTTGGCTGGAACTCGATGCGATGGTCGTGCATGATTCCGCGGTCAATTGCTCGCTGCAGGGTCTCCTCCGGGAGCATGGGGAGGGCGCGGCGGGCGCGGACGTAGGCGAGAGGGAACATGCACGAGCGGAGCGGCCAGCACAGGACGTCGGCCCAGCCCGGCAGCTCTTCAAGCATGTCCTCGAGCTCGGAGGCCGTGGAGATCTCGTACTCGGGGTACAGCGGCTCGCCCATGACGATGTCGACCTCGAGGGGCGGCAGGTCCGGATGGTAGACCGAGTAGTGGCCAAAGTTGGAGGAGGAGTGGCCAAAGGTGATTTCCAGGGTCACTTGGGGAGGGACGAAGGAGGGCAAGGAGAGAAGCTTGCCGATGATTTGTTGGTAGAGACTAATGTATTCCCCGAAAACCAATCTCTGAATGAGTTGGTTGGGGAACCGGTTGCTGAAGATGAAGTTGATGATGTGGGTAGCTTGGTATTGTTGATAAAGAAACGAAAATTGTTGGTAAGGTTCCATTTTTGTAGAGATTAAAAAGAACAGGAAAGTGAGAGTTTGAGATATATATATATATATACATAATACACTAAATAAGTTTCATTTAAGAGAAATCTCACTATTCAAACTCAACATTTGAAGGCAAGAGAATGAATTCTGAATTCAAGGTGGCCCAATCATGTGATGAGTAGTCTTCAGGTACTTTAAAAAAACCTCCATATTTTTGAATTTAAAATCTACAAGCTCTGACATGGAACATTCTTAAAAATCTTCATTTAAAGTTAAATATAAAGTTATTAAACATTTCTTTTTTCAGTCCGCTGTTTTCTTAGCATCCCCGTTAATAGGTACCGTCTCATCTTTTTGACCTTCCTCCTTCGCTTCATCTTTCTGATCTTCCTCCTTTGCCTCATCTTTCTGATCTTCGTCCTCCTTTTTCACCACCATCTTGGAGGCCTCGCTAAGCGTACTCTTAACAAGAGTCAGCCCGAAATCCTCTTCCAAGGCCTCGGCAGAGTCTGCGCCTTGCGAGGCTTGCTTGAGCATTTCTTTCTCTTCCTCAATGTCTTCCTTGGACATCCGGGCCAGGCGAAGCGTGCGCAGCTTGTCGATATCCTGCTTCATCACCCAGTGCTGCCGATCGTCCAGCCTCATCAGCGGGTGGCCCCTGCCGTCCATGCCCTCGTAGTCCCAGGTGGGGAAAAACAGCGTGTCGTCGGTGACCTCCAGCGCCACGTTGGGGTCCGCGTACAGGTCTCTCAGGAGCTGGGTGGCTGCCAGCTGGGTCGCCTTTTCGTAGTTGTGCCGGACGTGCCAATTGTGTAGCGGCCTGCAGATGTGCTCAAGGAAGTTGCCCTGGTCCGAGTCGCTGTCCGGGAAGTATTCCTGGTACTTCATTGCGGCCAGGCTCTCCATTTGCTCCACGATGTGGCGCTGGGTCACAATGGTGGTGTCCAACTCGGGCAGGTCCGGGTGATTCACTATGAAGCGCGACACAACAGGGTAGGGCGGTTTCAGGTGGTACTCAAAGCTGACCTCGAGGGGTTTTCTGGTGGGGTTGGACTTGTTTACTGGCGGCACCACGTCCGACAAGCCGCCCCGGATTTCCTTCATCCGGGCCAGGTAGAGGTCGAGGTAGGTGATGTAGTTGATGTGTTTGCGCTGGTCGGTGGTCATGGTCTCCAGGGTCAGGTCCTTGAGCTGTAAGAGCTGGTTGGTTCGGTACTTTTGGTAGAGGGTCCGGAACGTGCGCTCCTGCGCTGTTTCCTCGGAGGGTGCGAGTTTAAGCGCGTCCTTGATTGTGTATCCCTCTGGTAGTTTGTTCATTGGTGTTGTGAGAGTTATTAGTGTTTAAGACTTTAGGGGCTTGGAGATTTGGTTTGGCAATATATAGGTGTATACAGCCCATCTATATATCTCAAATATAGTTATATTCAGCATATATATTAATTATTAAAAAGGCTTTCAAAGTCACAGGTTCATTAATTATTAGTTATCAGTCCGAGGATCATCTCGCCGTAAAAGCTCCCACTCAGTTCATTCAGCAAGCTCAGCCTTCAAACGACCCTCCGCTGCTCACAATCTTCTCACTGCTCCCTGATGGCAGCCCCCCAATCTTTTCCGCGTCTGCTGACTGTCCATCGCTTTGCTCTCCCGTCAATGCCTCCATAAACACATCACTACTACTGCTACTATCACGGGTCATCGATCGACCCTCGCCCCCATCTACACTGCCTCCCACGCTACCAACCCCCACCTGCTCAAGCCTCCTCTTCTCCATCGCGTAGTCCCACGCCTGTCCCGCCACCGAGCCATTCCACCCGGCCTTTGGCTGCATCAGCATATCCTGCGTCACAGCCAACCCCTCGTCTCCCGGGCCGCCCATCACGGCCCCCATCTCAACCACCTGCTTGTCGGCCGCCTCGTCCATGGCCTGCTTGAAGGCGCGCGGGATCACCCACAGACAGCACACCGGGTAGCATACCACCATGGACCAGGCCGGGTACGCGGCGAGTCTGCGCGTGCACCCGGCGGCGGCGCGCGCCTTGAACTCCTCCTGGTAGTCGCGCGTCGTCACCACGTCGACGTCCAGCGCAGGCAGGTCCGGGTGCCGCACGCGGTACTGGGCCAGGACGGGGGACGTGGGCAGGTTGAGGGTGTAGGTGAAGGCGATCTGCGGGGGGACGGCAGCTGCTGAGTGTTGGATTTGGGCGAGGCGGTCTTGGTACAGGTCCAGGTACTTGAGGAACTGGATCTGTCTGGCGTGGGCGGTTTTCTGCTCCGGCGACAGCGACAGCTGGACCTGGCGGTATTTCTGGAGGAGATGGAGAAACTGCTGTTGTTGGTCCATGGTGATGGGCTATTAAAAGAGGTGTGGGTGTTGTAGGATTTAAACTTCTACCACCTTGGAGTAAAATCAACTGATTTCTAAGCCCCGCCGGACCTCCCGCGTAGCCCTTCAAGAACCTTCTCGGGTCTACATTAAAGTTAGATATAAGGTTATCTTCAAGACATGTCTTAATACTTTATAAACGAATATAAACTCTACTCTCGATCCCCGGGGCTCTTCGTTTCGCTGGCCTTGTCACCTTTATCCTTGCAGCTATCGGTCTCCGACGGAGCCTCATCCCCACTGCTTTGCTCCTTGCCAGACTCCTTCAGCGCTATCCGGGCCGACCGGAGCTCGCGCATTTTGTCCAGCTCCGCCGCCAGCACCCAGTGCTCGTCGTCGTCCACCTTCGCCATCGGGTTCCCCGAGTCGTCGAACCCTGCAAAGTCGACGCCGGGCACCAGCAGCGAGGACTCGGTCACCTCGAGCGCGTAGTTGGGGTCGTCCTGGATCTTGTGAAGCACCTGCCCCAGCGCCTTGCGGCGCGCCCGCGCACACACGTGCCGCAGCCGCCACTCGTACACGGGGGAGCACACGCGGTCGAGCCAGTGCCGCGACGCCTCGACGTGCTCCAGCTCCTTGGTGTACAGCTCCGCCGTCAGGTCCAGCGCGGTGTCCATGAAGTCGCGCTGCGTGATGATGATGGTGTCCATGTCCGGCAGGTCCGGGTGCCGCACGCTGAAGCACCCCACCACGGGCTGCGGCGGGTTCATGCGGTACACGAACTGGGTGGCGATGGGCTCGCGCGTCGCGTTGACCTTGTTGTCGGCCGCAGACTCCGGCTGCTTCAGCGACTCGCGGATCTCCATCATCCGCGCCAAGTAGAGGTTCAGGTAGGTGGTGTAGTCGCGCCGCTTGATCTGTTCCGGCGTCATTGTGTCCTCCGTCAGGCCCTCTGTTTCTTTGGATAGAAACTCCTGGTAGCGTCGGAAGATGTTGTAGAAGGTGACTTCGGCCTCGGAGGGGTGGACGGATTCCATGGGCTCCTCGGTTGATTCGGTATTAGGTATTTCTGGCATTGTTGTGATCTGGACAGTTACGGTAAAGGGTTTAGATAGACTTATATAGACATGTCCATATCGCCAATAAGATGTATATATATCTAGATATGGACTGATTTTTTAATACAATCAAATGACGACTTCAGACTCCCAGGCGAGGCTCAGTGGACTTCCCGAGACGCTTCATAACCAAGGTTTATTGTTTTGTATCATAAATCCCGGTTATCCAACTCGCAGAATCATGGGCACAGCCTTCCCTCACTTCTCCACATAAATGTCCTCCGTCGACGTCTCAACCAACCTCTCAATCTCCGTGTTGAGTGCCACCACCCAAATGTCCCGCTCCTGGCGAGACCGCGCCAGAAACACCATCGATACGCCTGGAACTCCCAGCCGGTTCGCCATCTTCACCTCCGGATTAGTCCCCTCCGGCCCTCCGCTGCCGCGATCCCCGCCCTCCTTACTCCCGTCCTTATCAACAATTAGCCGCTTCGTGGGGAACCACAGCACAAAGCACCGGCTCACCTCCTCCTCACACGACCGCCACCCGTCAGGATACACCCGTGGCACGCTGTGTGTTCCGGGGCGACTCATGTCCAGCCACCGGTCCCGCAGCAAGAGCTCCGACTGCGCAACGTTGCCCGAGTACACGTAGCAGCTGTCCAGCGCCAGCGCCTGGTGCCGCCGGTGGTCCGCCCGGCTCTTGGCCGTCCCCGACGAGTCGCGCGCGTACGCCTCGTACAGCACCAAGTACCCGTGGGTGAGCACCACGTGGTACCGCCGAAACGTCGCGTGCTTGTTGGCCTTCTGGTACAGCATCCCGCGCAGCGCGACCGACCGCGCCCACGACAGCCGCGAGACGTGGAACACGGCCGGGTGCGCAATCCCCGCCGCCGTCTCCCACTTCGAGTTCGCCTCGCCCACGTACGGCTCGTGGTCCTCGTCAATGTGCAGCTGCCCCAAGTTGGTCTGTCGCACCATGTTGAGCAGCGCCACGTCCTCGTACACGCGGCGGCGCCAGTACCGCGCCAGCGCGGCCAGTCGCTGCACCCACGCGTCGCGCGCAACCTGGTTGACGGCCTGCAGTCGAATCACGACGCCGGTGGACATTACAATCTCAAACACCGTTTCGTCTGCAAACCCCTCGACTTGCCCAGACTCAGCCTCGTTAAATCCGACATTGCACGAGTGGCCCAAGTTGGCGTCTGTGCCTTGGCGCACCACGCGCCGCACCTCGTCAATCTCGCACATGTCGACAAACCCGTCGGCGCCTACAATCATCGACACGCGCCGCTGGACCTCGTACAAGGCCAGCTTGTCGCGGCGCGCAGCCTCCTCGGCGTCGGCCGTGGGGCTGTTGAGCCACTCAATTTCTTCCTCGCCATCGGTCTCATACGGCCGCGTCTCGTAAACCAGCCCTGGGTTATCGTCCTCGCTCCAGGGCGGCACGGCGCGGTTGGGTTTGGAGAAAAAGAGAAAGTTGTCGTGGGTATGGAAGTAGAGCTTTTTGTAGAATAGCCTATGCACCACGTGCTGCTGCTTGCCCATCTTCCCGTTCCACCTAGATAGCCGTAGTAAAAAGCCCTCCACCGGGGTAGGCTCTTCCATTAGCGTGCCGTCCTCAAACGTCACCGACATGGGGTAAGGTGCCTTGGGCCGAAGCTCCAAGTCGTAGGTGTTGTTAAGTACCCATCCAGTCTGCACGGACGAGTCGGTGAGCTCGCGCACCCATTCGAGTCGGTCGTAGCGCCGCCACACAAGCCCCACCTTTTGCGCCGTAATCATTGCCACGAAGTCATCGCGCAGCTGCTCGATCGACACGATTTTCTGCGTGATTGCAGCAAGCAGGAAAACAATGACAGGGGCTGCGCGGGCAAGTGTGGATTTGAGTTCCGGGTAGGTCATCTTTTCTGGGGCCTTGAGGTTTTCTGCATAGGTCAGGTTGTACTGTAGAATGGAGCGCCATGGGATGGCGATGTCGACCTTGAGAGAAAGATCCGGCACGGTCACAGTAGTGCGGGCTGGAGGAACCACGCCGAGAACTTTTGTGAAGAAGGCCAATAGTCTGATTGAGAGCTCGTGTGTGCGTGCACGGAAAATGTAAATCATTGTTGGTTTGTTTGGATCTTGGGAAGGAGTCCATACGGCGACAGTTTTGTCGAGGTTAGAGTAGAACTTTGCGCGGGTCTGAGTAGTGATGCTGAAATCGAACTTGGAGGCTGGTGTGGAATCGATGAGATGGATTGTTCTGGTTTGGTAAAACTGGACCCGCACGGGGGTACTTTCGGAGCCCGTGCTGCGACACACGACAATGTATTCTTTCCAGCGCTCGACGACGCGGGTATCGACAGCCTCGATTTCGCCAAAGTCGTGTGGAGGGGGTTGGACCGAGGACTTGATGAGAATGAGCATGTTTTCGAGGCGAATGGCTTCATGGGGGGTTTTTTTGGAGAGAAAGCGGGCCATATTGACGGAGATGGTGGGGAGTTGGTCATGCTCGGGCTCCTCGAAGCGGTACCTTAGCCGACTAACCTCGTCGAGCAGCATGCGCTTGGGGGGTCTAACTGTGGATAGTGAAGAAGCTGAGTCCAAGGGGTCTGGGGATGGGAGTCTAGGCGGATGAGTGGTGGGGGTAGCAGGCAAGGGCTGCTGCGTGGGAGTGTCTAAAGGTCCAATTGAATGTGTAGATGCAATGCTAGGGGAGGTAGTATGAAGGCCATTACTTGCAGTAGCAAAAGAATCGAAGGATGCGGTGGACAAGCGATGGGAGTTGTCGCTAACGGTCGAGGGGTATCGGTTAAAGTGGACCATGTCTGGGCTATACATTGAGCTCCCAGAGTCACGCTCGCGTTCGCGGGCCGTGACAAAGGATGGAGCTGCGGATGAATCAGTTGAAGGGACTAATGATGCGTTTGAGGGGAGGCTTAAGGGGTGTGTGGCGGGGTCGGCTGTGTATCTATCTCGGATGACGGAGAGGTATTGTGTAGCCGGGGACGGTTTTGCGGCGAGGTGTTTAAGGGTTTGTTGGGCGAGGCCTGCCAAAGGCTGGACAAAGACGGGTTTAGGCTGGGCATGCGTTTTGAGTTGGTCGTCGAGGGAGATGATTGCGGAGCCGGAGGAGTCCAAGTCGTCGACACTTTGTTCGGAGTCGTTATTTGAGATTGAGCTCATGACGGGGGCGACAGGGTCCAGGCCCTGGTCGGAAGACAGTTTTGCAAAGGTGGAAGCTCTGCGCATGCGGATCCGATTACGAGAAGAGGCTCTTGAGAGGGCCGAGGAGTTGGAAAAGGTCCGGAACAGCTGAGGAGAAGAGTCTTCGTCTTGCTCTTGTTGCAGCTGTTGTTGTATTTGTTCTAATTGATGTAGCTGGGACATTTCATCCGACATGTCCATAAACAGCTGTTGATTTATGTCATCGACAAAAGCCCGTTGAGCGCCCGGCCCGCCCGACAGGTCCTTTTTTGATGAGGAGGAGGAGGAAATTTTGCTGCGGACGCCGTCGAAGGCATGTTGCCAAGCAGGACTCGTTTTAGCCAGAGTTTTTTTGAGCGCGGCCAAGCGACGCTTGCGGACGGTGGGTTCTTTGGAGGCCCATTCCTCAGGGACGGGGCCAATAGCCACCACGGCGCTGTCGCGGTCCATCTGAATGGGGGTGGAGCTGAGCAGTCTATGGGCGGTGTAGGTGTGATGGTCGAGGAGCTTTGGGCGGCCCGTCAGATGGGGGGTGTTGGCCGAGGCGAAGAAGCCCGCGGAGGGCTCATGAGCCGCAGCAGCCAGAGAGGCGGTGGCAGAGACGACCGAAGGAGAGCGGACGAATTCGGTGTCGAGGACATGTTCTGTGTCAGATCTAGCCTGTTGGACGAGGACGGTGAGCCTTGAGGGGACAGGGAAGGCTAATTGGTTCGACATGGACAAGGTGTGTGTGGGTGATGGATGGTTTGTGCTAGACAAAGACTTGGGGATAAGGGACAAGATGGGGAATGGAGGAGTTAATTAACTACGTTAGGGTTAGGGTGGTTAGATTAACACGAGTTATGGTTACAATAACCGTGGTTAAAAATTTCAGTCAGGCTGATTGGGTTAAATGATAGTTAAGGGAGGATTATTTATATGTATATAATAATAAGGGGAGAGGCGGAACAAAAAACACGATACAACATCAATTGGATTTAAATGTCATCAGAGAGAAGCTTGTTGAGCTTAGCAATCTTAGCGGCAACGGAGAGATCGACGGTACGGTCGCCGACCTCAACGATGAGGCCACCGAGAATGTCGGGGTTGACCTTGTTGGAGATCTGGAGCTTCTTTCCCTCGCCAACAAACGACGACTTGGAGATGGAGGTCTGGAGACGGTTCAAGGTCTTGGTGTCGAGGGCCTGGGCGGAGGTGATGGTGGCCTCGACGACGCCATTGGCGGCGTTGATGAGGGTCTCGAACTTGGCGGCGACGGGGGCGAGGAGGGCAAGACGGTTGTTGTCAGCAATGACGGACAAGAAGTTGGAGACGGTCTTGTCGGCCTTGACGGCGGAGGCGAGGGTCTCGACGACGGTCTTCTTGTCGTCGGCGGAGAGGGCGGGGTTGGAGAGAATGGCGTCAAGCTTGGAGTCCTTGGCCAGGAGGGTCTTGAGGGCGGCGAGCGATGCGCTGGCGGCAGGAAGAGCGTTGGACTTGGCGGCCGCGGTATAGAGGGCCGAGGCGTAGGAGCCGTCGAGACCAAAGAGCTGGACGGGGGGCTGGGACGAGGCAGCGGAGGCCATTGAGCGGGCCAGGGCGGGGCGGGCGACGGCGCGGACAGCAGAGCGGGCAGCAAACATTGTGATTACGGTGGTATGGTGGATGGGCTGGGTGAAGAGGGTGTGGAAGGCTGGGTGTGTTGGATTTGGGAGGGGGGGAGAGGTTTTTTTTTTTTTTGGCTGGAGGAAAATGGCAGGTTTGGGTTGAGGCGGGGGTTTTGGTTGGTTGGAAGCGTTGGGTTTGTTGGATTGGATGGCAGGGGCTGGTAACCAGAGGGGGGTGGGGAAGGGTAGGTTACCGCTGGTTTGTTGGCGGCGTGTGGTAACTGGTTTAACCGGGAGGCCAGTCTACCGGGTAACCAAGTTTGGTAACCTGAGTTTCTGCCTGCCAAAACGCGCCAGCCAATGAAAACCCCCCAAAAGATTACCCGGAAGTGGCAGTTACCCGGCCGCCTGCCAAATGCCACCCCCCTCAGCAAGGCCCGCCGCCGCTGAAAATTTTTTCAAACTTCCCACCCACTGTATACAAAAAAATAATTCACTACCACCATACATCCCGCAGATATCCCAAGGTCCCGAGTACCGAAAGACACCTGTCAAGATGCTCCCGCTGCGATCAATCGCCAGATCGACCCTCGCCAGGGCTCGCTGGACCTCGCCCGCCGTCGCCGTGCCTACCCTGGCCTCCCACGCCAGATACCTGGCCTCGCCCGCCGATAAAGATACCCAAGAACAAGCTGCATCCATCATCGCCGAGACCCTGCACGAGAAGCCCGGCGCGGCGTCCGCCACCTCGGCCGGCCGGCGCCAGCGGTCCAGACCCTCGTCCAAGAAACTGAACCCCCAAGAACAGGCTCTGGCCGACTCGAAACAGGTGCTCGAGGAGCTGCGCACGCTCGAGATTGTCCCGCTCGACAAAAAGTCCAACCAAACGGACCTCGAGCTGCGCGACGACGACCTCAAGCGCCGCCTCAAGCTCGCCAAGGCCGCCGTCCAGATGAAACGCATCAAGCCCTACTCGCCCTCCCTCAGATGGTACCGCGCCCCCATCTACCCATACCTCCACCGCGGCAAGCCTGTGCGCGAGCTCACCGTCGCCAAGCGCCGCAAGTCCGGCCGCAACAACACCGGCCGCATCACCGTGCGCCACCGCGGCGGCGGCCACAAGCGCCGCATCCGCCTCGTCGACTTCTTCCGCAAGGAGCCCGGCGTCCACACCGTCGTCCGCATCGAGTACGACCCCGGCCGCACCGCCCACATTGCGCTCGTCGAAAACAAAGAGACCCACGGCCTCTCCTACATCCTCGCCACCGAGGGCCTGCGTGCCGGCGACGAGATCCAGTCCTTCCGCAGCGGCATCCCCCAAGACATCATCGACTCGATGGGCGGAAACCCTGCGCCCGCCATGCTCTCGGCCCGCACCGCCCAGCGCGGCAACTGTCTGCCCATCTCCATGATCCCCCTCGGCACCGTCATCCACAACATTGGCATCAAGGCGGACGGCCCCGCCAAGTTCTGCCGCGCCGCCGGCACCTACGGCCGAGTCTTTGAGAAGCTCCCCGACCAGCAGAAGGCCGTCGTCCGCCTGCAGTCCGGCGAGTACCGCTACGTCCACATCGATGCCTGTGCCACCATCGGCATCGTGTCCAACCCCTCCCACCAGCACGCGTCGCTCGGTAAGGCCGGCCGCTCGCGCCACCTGGGCATCCGCCCCACCGTCCGTGGTGTTGCCATGAACAAGACCGATCACCCCCACGGTGGTGGTCGTGGTAAGTCCAAGTCCAAGAAAATCTCCATGTCCAAGTGGGGTGTCAAGTCCAAGTCCGGATTCAAGACGCGTATTGGTAAGAATGTAAATAAGCTTGTTGTGAAGCAACGTCCACGCACCAAGGAACAGCGTGCAGGAAGATCTTAGAGTAAGTTAATGTTAAATGTACATAATATATATATAAATATCAATTTTAAAAGTTCCCCTTGACAAAAGGATGCTCGAGCATCTCTGCAGCCGTGGGCCGTTTGTTGTAATCAATCTCAAACGCCTGCGCCAAAAAGTCCTGCGCCGAAGCCGAGATGCCCTGCGGAATGGCAGGCAGGATGGGCGTTTCCTTGGCCATGTTGTAGAGAGCCTGCAGGGACATGAAGTGCGGGAAAGGGTGGGAGCCCGTAAACATCTCGACAATCAAGCAGCCCAGCGACCAAATGTCTGTTTTGAACGTGTATGGCTTCTGGCGCGCTACCTCCGGGGCCATCCAAAACGGGGACCCCTGGATGGACGTGCGGGCGTTTGTTTTCTCCTCCTCCAGCTTCTTGGAGATGCCAAAGTCCGAGATCTTGACGAGCCCGTCGTCGTCCATGAGCACGTTGGCGCCCTTGATGTCGCGGTGGATGATGCTCCTGCTGTGCAAGTACTTGAGGCCCTCCAGGATCTGGCGCACGACCCGGCGCACCTCCTGCTCCTCAAACACCCCGGACTCGCGGCTGCGCATCTTGGACGCCACGGACCCGCCGGGCACGTACTCCAGAAACACGTTGAGCACATTGTTTTCGCAGTTCGACCCCAGGTACTGCACAATGTTGGGGTGCTCGAGGTCGCGCAGCAGCGACATTTCCCGCTGCAGCGCCTCCACCATCAGCGCCCGCCGCCGCTGGTCCTGCTCCTTGGCCGACGAGGGCAGCTCCACCTGCTTGACGGCCATCAGCTCACCCGTGATGGAGTTGAGTCCCAGGTACACCTTGCCGAAGCTGCCGGCGCCAATCTCCTTACCGCGGATCCACTTGGACGGCCCCGACTGCTCGCGCTGAAACAGCTTGGCAAACTCCTCCTCGCTCTCGGGGATATCCGCCGTGTCCATCATGACGAGCGTCGCGGGCACGGGCGGTAGCGTTTTCTCCTCAACGGATGATGACGACGACGACGACGACGCAGACGCCGTCGACATAAAGCTGACTGGGCGCTCTTTGCCTGTTGGCAGAACCAGAGAAAACGGCGAGGTCACCGCGGAGGGCGAGGGCGACGCAGAGACTCCTATTGCACCTGCGGTGCCCGCTATAGCTCTGGCTTCAGCGGACCCACCCGTGGGCAGGTAATCTTCCAGCACGGGCACCGGGGGTGACGCCTCCTCACCGTCGCTGTCGTGCAGGTACATGGCGATAGAGGAGCGGTTCGACACGCGGGAGAGCCGCGACATGCGCTTGGTGTACATTTGGGAGTTGCGGATTGTTTTGCGCAGGGCCTGGGTCCCGGCCTCGGGGAAAAACTCTTGCAGCGATTGCAAGTTGCGCGAAATGTCTTGCGACTTGGGTCTGAATCCGTCGAGCTTGGATCTGGGGTGTATTTGCTGCTTCTGCTTCATCTGCTGCTGCTTGTGCTGTTGCCGCACAATCTGACGAGCGGTCGCCAGCTGGATCGCGGTTGGAGAGTGGCCCCGAACGCACACGAGAATGCGGTCGCGCTCCTTGTACTCCTGGGTTTGACAATAAGAAATGAGCTCGATTCCTTCTATTGCTCGCGGGGAGCCTTGCTCGTCCGTCACGTACATAACAACGCTGTCCGAGCGCACCTTTTCCTCTCCTTCCCACAGCGCCATTCCCTTCTGCTGGAACTTCTTGATGACCCGCTTCTTGACGGGGCCCGCATCAAAGTACTTGCTGACATTGACCTGCAGACACTGGCCCTTGTAATTGATGAACGTTGCAGGCGGCTGTTTTTCTGTTTTTAGCCCTCCAAGCAAACTTTCGCCAGTGCTAGGAGTAAAGAAACTTTCCACGGGCGAGGGCGCTGCTGCCTGGTGTCCGCCAGGGGTCAGCGTGCTACCGGCATAGGATCCGTGTCTGAGGCGCAGCTGGGCCATTTGGGCGATTTGCTGGGCGTGCTGGGCGTTCTGCTGGGCGTACTGCTGCGCAGCCAGGTCGCGCTGCTGCTGGAGGGCGGCGACCTCTGCCTGGGCGTAGGCGCGCCGCATGGCCTCGAGACTGAGGCCCAGGCGGATGCGGTCGCCGACGCGCGCCACGCCGATTTCTTGCAGCGCCGCCTCGTCGACCTCCAGCAAAATGTCGCCGGCAATGTGGTTCTCGTCGAACAACCGCACGTACGCCCCGCACCCCAGGTCTTCCAGCCAGTCCCGCACGTGGTGGCGCGTCCACGCGGACACCGGGGTCGACGCGGGGTTGTTGTGTGGGGCGGTGGTGTTGTTGCCGGAGGAGCCCGGCGGCGAAGAGGAGGGGGTAGACAGGCCTGTGGGACGCTCGGGCTCGTCGTCCATGTCGAAGGAGCTTCGTAGGGGAGATAGAGGTTCGGGTGGAGGCAGAAACGAGTCCATGCTATGGGCGTGGTGGAGGGTTCTGGTAATAGGGGGGGGGGGGGGAAAGTTGGGTGGTAAGTTGTGTTTTCCAAAAGCAAAGGGGGGGGAGGAAATTACAATTTTATATGGGCGTGGGTGCACGGCTATACCAATTTGTGAACGGGGAATAAGAGGACATTTATATTTCTAAAGTACAAGGTTTTATATATACGATATTAATGTATATATAACGACGAAACAGGCTATTACTACATGGAAGATCCGGATATTACTTTGTGTAAAGATCGGGTTGTGGCAGCCGAGGTGCGCCGTGGGTGCGTTGTGAACGTTGGAAGTAACAGAGGTGACAGCACGTTTGGGTCGGGAGACTGCACCTTGTGCAGATGATGATGGTGATGGTGTGTGTTATTTTGGCTACTACTTTGCTGGTGCCACATCGGGTCCAAAGGTTCAGAAAAGATGATCCGTGGGGGGGTTGCCGAGGAGCAGTTTGGGGCTACATGATTGTTGTAACTGTTGGACCCATCTTGGTCTTCTTCTCTTTCTTCCTCGTCCTCGTCTTCATCCTCGTCATCGTCGCTGGATTGATGAGACCCGGTTCTGGTCACAAACCACACGCCTATAAAGGTGAGAATGCACCCGAATGCAAACTGGAGCCGCTGGCCTGCAGAAGCCCCAGCAAAGTCGCGGAAGGTGATTGCGGACGCTGTGATGACGCTGAGAGTGAAAAATACAAAGTGGACGGGGATGACGACGGTGGCGCGGTAGTGTTGGAGGGCGCGGTTGAGGAAGATGACCTGCAGGACGGCTGTGATGGCAAGGACAAGCGCAAAGGCGTATGCGAGGGGGTCGGTGAAGGCTTTGGTGAGCGAAGCGCCTAGGAGGGTACTGAGGGCCTTTGTAGCGAGGGCCGTTTGGGCGCCAAACATGGCGACGAGTGCTAGGTTGGGGAAGAGCAGGTGAAGGGACTGGTTGATGCGGTTGTAGGCGAGGAGGACAGCGACGATGACTGTTGCTGCGGAGGCGTAGAGTTTGAAGCCCAAGCTTGAGAAGGCTGCGAGGAGTTTTTTGCGGGGGTCGAGGTCTGGGAAAGGCGGCGGGGAGGATGCGGGGTGTGAGGTAGCGGAGACGATAAAGAGGATGCCTAAGATGGCGATGAGGACGCCGAGGAGGTTGCTTGGGGCGATGCGTTCGTGGAAGAAGATTGGGGCGATGACGCAGTTAGCGACGAGAGCCAGCACGCCCAGCGGGCTGACGACGGACGCTGGGGCGAACCCGTACGCGACAAAGTTCCCTGTTTCGCCTGCGGTCATGAGCAACGCGCCTAGCCACCAGAAGCCGCTGTGGAGGTAGTTTAAATCGGAAGAGGCGGGGGGGCTGTTTTGAGCGTATGGAAGAGGTTGGTTGGTCGTTGTGGCTGGGGTAATGGAGGAGATTGGAGAGAGGGAGTGTGGAGAGTAGGAGTGGGAGCCATTATAAGCTGAGAGATTGGGCGACGGTGGGGAAGAAGGGGAGGGTTCTTTAGGGGTTGGATTTGGCAGTATATTTGGTTGTTCTTGATGAATTGAAGGTCTTTGAAGTCTAAGGTGGGCATAACGCTGAACATTGAGAGCTATTGCAATGACTATATTTCCCGAGATTGCGGAAAAGATGCCGATGAGGGTTTGAGAGGACGACGACGAGGACCATTGAGACTGGTTTGAGGTTGCCTGCATTCCTGGAGGGTGCTTTGTGGGCATTTGGCGATAGTAGATGTAGTGTTATTATGAGGGTGGTACTTTGGCGACATTCAAGCAGGTCGAGAGAGTAGGGGAGGTATTCCGGGCGGTATTTACGGATGGATATGGTATATATGCGGATTATAAGAGAAGATGATGGAGATGGAGATATATATGAGACTGTGAATATTGAAAGAGAGGTGGTTTTTTTTTGGAAAGTTTGTTGCGAGAATGTTGAATTTGAAAAAAAGGAAGGGAAATAAAAATGGACGGCAGAAGAAAAGCGCGCATAAAAAAAAAGGTCGGCACAACGTTAGATGCAACATTGCGGGTAAACACCGTAGACGCATATTAGGGCCGAGGGTTTGTGGCTTTAGTGTAATACTTTTCCCACGTGGTCGTCCACCGTCGCCAGTGGGCAGCCCAGCGCCAGCAGAAGCCCTAACCTCCGCACACTCGTTGCTTATCTCAGCCGCCAGCCCTTTTTTTTATTTTTGTTGCCACCACCATGGCTTATCGCTCTTCAACTGTCAACCACCCAACATCACAAGCCATCACATATAAATATACCAAGCTGCCTATCTCTCTTCTCTTTTATATTCTCCAGTCTTCAACATATCCACTTCGTTTACAACCCTCCCCCGCTCTCCTTATCACACACATCTATCTCAACGTTTAACAAAATGAGATCCCAGTTCAAAGAAGAACACTCGTTTGAAACCCGCAAGGCCGAAGCAGAACGCATCAGACACAAGTACCACGACCGCATCCCCGTCATCTGCGAAAAGGTCGAAAAGTCAGACATCCCCCCCATTGATAAGCGCAAGTACCTCGTCCCCTCAGACCTCACCGTCGGCCAGTTTGTCTATGTCATTCGCAAGCGCATCCGACTCGCCCCAGAGAAGGCCGTCTTCATCTTTGTCAACGACGTCTTGCCTCCCACAGCGGCGTTGATGAGCTCCATCTACCAGGAACACAAAGACCCAGATGGGTTTTTGTATATTACCTACTCTGGTGAAAATACCTTTGGAGAAGATATACTAGATGGAAGTTTATAAAAAAAGAAAAAACATGTTAAACTATGAATATCTTAGTGTGTTTTTTTTATCGTTACTATCATTATCAAAGCTGGCCTTTTTCTTTATTTCTTTACATATTTTATTTCCATTATATATATCTTATATAATGAATGAGCATAATCATTATCCAACTATTCTAATTGTTTTTTTTTTTACTATTACATATATATAGTATTAATACAAAATGTCCTTTTCTTTCCCTACAAATTAACCCCACTAGTCCTTTTAATAAAAAAACACCTCAGATGACAACAGACTTGTTTAATAATAAAAAGAAGGTCTTACCCGGAATCGAACCGGGGTTATTGGAATCAGAATCCAAGGTAATAACCGCTACACTATAAAACCAGAAAGAAGCACCCACGGTGGGACTCGAACCCACAATCTTCAGATTAGAAGTCTAACGCCTTAACCATTGGGCTACGCGGGCTTCCTTGAAAAAGTAAAATAGGAATCTTACAAATGCCCGGATTTCTACAAACGTATCAATTTCATTATATTTTTAACAACTTATTAGAGAGTGGGACCGGTTAGTCGAGTTGGAAAAGACGTTCGCTATATGCGAGAGGCGTGGGTTCGAGCCCCACACCACCCACTCTTTAATGGTTTGCGGGAGCTTACCATAGTCCGACATAAAGGGCCTAACCGCCGACCGTCCTGTCAGTCTAATTAGCTACGCAGGTGATTGCGGGCCGTATCTCTGGCAGGGCGGAATAAGAAATAAAATCACGGTTTTCCGTGAAGCGTCTGTGAAGATAAGTGGAAATTGGGTCGGGAAGGTTTGGGATCGACATACTGATTCACCCCTGTTCCTCGTAGGCTGGCATCAGGGCCCATGCGCTCCGGGCTATCCGAGACGTCCAGACCGACACTTGTACTGAAAAGGTACTACATGACCGACACACATTAGTTAGAAATTAATAAGGATAGCGATAACGCTGATGTTATATACTTCTATAACCCTTGAATATAAATAAATAAATAAATAAATTAACAACTTATTAAACCCCCTTTAATTATCAAATTCTTTTTTAGTCCTTTTTCTCTTTAATTTGTGGATTCAAAAATATTTTTTTCGGCATTCCTTCATATTCAAAGTCAGGGTAACCCTTGTATTTTTTTTTTTAAACCTCCATTCCCAAATTCCTTTTTTTTTTTTTTTTCTTCACCATATACTCCACTCTATATATCCACCATCCTCCCAAAACCACCCCCTAATGGCCGCTGAATCATCTTCAAGGCGCTCGGGAACGTCCCGCCCCCGCCAAAACCGCGCCTCGCGCGAATCCTCCAAAATCGAAACCCCAGACTCTCGCGCGCCTACTCCTGCCCCAGCACCCCAGGAAGATGCCCCCCCAGATGCCATTCTACTAGACCCAAAGTCCCTGTCGCAACCACCCGCCCTATCATCAAATAATTCTCCCTCACACATCCAAAACCAAACCTACTACCCTGGAATAAACGACATGGCCGATGCCCTCGAAGCCATGCCCATGGAAATCATCCGCCACTTCAGTCTCCTGCGCGAAATCGACGCCAAGTGCGTCACAACAACCCCGGAGCTCACCCGCCTCATCAAGTACTTCCTCGACATGCCGCTGCCTGCGCGCGCCCTCGAGGCCGCCGCGGAACTCGCCGGCGGGCCAAACAAAATATCCCTGGCGGCCCAAAACAAAATCGCCGAGCTGGCCCGCGAGCGCGAAAAGGTCCTCGCCAACATCCGCCAGCTCATTGGCGAGCTCATGCCCTGTCTCGAGGAAAAAATGCACGTCGCCGGCGTCGCCGCAGACGCCATTGCGCGCCACGTCGCCAGGCTCGACTACGACTTTGACAAGCTCATTGTCGCAAACAACGAAATCCCCCACGAAGTTCGCTACGGCCCCAAGGTCCACCCCGCATACCTCCCCATCGTCACCGCCGCAGAACAGAAACAGGCCCATAATACCCGCTCGGAGGCCCGCAGAGAAGCCATGGCCGCTAAAAAGGCCGCCGCAGCGGCGGCTGCCGCCCAGGCCCAGGCCCAAACCCAAGCGGCCGCAACCGCTGCCGCCGCCGCCGTGGGTAGTGCTGCTGCCGCCGCTGCTGCTGCCGCTGCTGCCACCAATGGCGGCGTGTCTTCCGCAGCATCGGGAGGCCGCACAGGAACCCCACGTGCAGACGCAGACTCCAAGTCGTCTTCCCGCAGCAGCAACAGCAACAAGTCCAGCAACGCGTCGGGGTCCTCGTCCACGTCGTCTTCGTCCAAGCGGCGCAAGACCGCGGCGTCTTCTGGCTCCTCGGCCTCCAGCAACAACACAGGCCGCAACACAAACAACTCGCATTCCACCAACCACGGCGCCGCCGAAACGTCGGCCTCCCACAAGGCCGGCGGCTCGGCCGCCGGAGGGTCGTCCTCGGCGTCCTCCAAAAGCAAAACCTCGGACGACCGCAAACGCAGCAGCAACTCAGGGGTGGGCGGCGGCGGCGGCGGCGGCGGGTCGAGCCAGACCTCGTCGAGCTCCAGCAAGCGCAAGCGCAGCTCGACAAGTACGCAGGACGACCATGGAAAGAGCGAGCGGTCTGCGCGGCGCAGCAATATAGTCACGGACGACGACGAAGAGCACGACGAGGACGCTCGGCCCTCGAAGAAATCAAACACTGCCGGCAGCGCGTCCTCGTCCGGCTCGTCCTCTTCTCATAAGAAAAAGTCTGCAGCTGGGCCCCCGTCAACGGCTTTGTCCGCAAGCTCGGCGGGTGGCTCGCACGCGGCCAGTGGCCAAGGGGCTGGCAGCTCTGCAGTTGGAGGGGCCGTCACCAGCAGTGGATCAGTCAAGAAGAAAAAGGTGGCCGGGGGGTCTACGTCCTCTGCATCTTCACGGAAAAGCAAAAAGACTTCAGACAAGGGTGGAGCCGCTACGTCGGTGGACAATGACGAGGATATGCTTGATGAAGACGAGGACGAGGACGAGGACGCTGAAATGGACGAAGAAGATGAAAATGATGAAGATGAAGAAGGCGCACACAATGGCCGCCGGCCATATTCACACAAACACTCGTCCTCCAAAAACTCCTCTTCTGATGCTACTTCTACCTCTGCTACCTCTTCCACTGGTGCGTCCAGCGCCAACACTGCCACTACTGCTGGCGGGGCGGCCTCCGCTTCTGGCGCGTCTGCCTCGGCGTCGTCGAACGCGTCCGCCGCGGCGGCTTCCAACGCTGGCGAGTCGGAGCAAGTGTACTGCTACTGCCAGCAGGTCTCGTACGGCGAGATGGTGGCGTGCGACGGGCCGCACTGCAAAAACGAGTGGTTCCACCTGCCGTGCATCGGGCTGAGCTCGCCGCCCGAGGGCCAGTGGTTCTGCAGAGACTGCAAGAAGGAGCTTGCGCGGCAGAAGCGGGGGCTCGACCGCCACGGCGATGGCCGCGAGGCGGAGGCCTCCCGAGGAGATGGCGTGAGTGTGTGAGGGACAGGGAGTATATAAGTCAAGGAGTTGGGGAAGAGCGTTTTCTTTATAAGCGTGTGTATATAAATTGGGTAGCGTTCAGTCGCTGGAACCTTTTTTTGGTCTTAGTGGGTGATGTGTTTGTGAATTAGGTGATTTATATATTTGATTATAGAGTAATTTATTTCAAGCAATCTCCCATATCTTTGGTTTTGAACTCGTACTCGAGGTTGTCTCTGGAGAGCCGCGTTGGTTTGGGTTCAGTGGACGTCTCCAGGATGAAACCAAAATATGCAGAAGTAAAGGGAATGTAGTTTTAATAAACTGGGGCTTGCAAAGAAAAAAATGTAGGGATTTCAACGCGCGGTTCGACAATTTTTACATGTCAGAGGTTTTTAATTGGGGTATTAGCAATATGCTTTAGGTATCACATTTTACAAGTTGAAAAGCCTTGCTAGCTCAATCGGTAGAGCGTGAGACTCTTAAATATAAGTTATCTTAAGGTTGGGGGTTCGACCCCCCCGTAGGGCTTACTTTTTTTTGTAAATGTTGCTTGTTGCTAGTTACAAGGTCTCTGTTACTTGTTACAGAAACTCTGGCCCCTTTATATCAAACACTCGTCGTCACATAATCTTGAACCATCTGGCCCAGTCCTTAAGCTATCTCCAGTCCTGGCTCGTCTATAAATAAGGCCGCTCATCCTCCAAAATGGCGACTTTTTATCGTAACTGGTTGCCTCCGGTCCACAGTGACAGCATTTGAGTTAATGTAACTGTCGGCCCTCTCCCCCCATCTCGCAACACGCTTAAAAGAATGACTCATACAAAAATATAACGCAGTACACAACCCGTAAATAGCATCCCTAATATCTCGGATTTGCATTTTTTGTTATGGAAACTCAGTTCTCTCGGAACAAGAACTTGCAACACAAGCGTTTATGCCAGCTGTTTCCGGTTGGACACAAATATCAATTCTAACTGCACAGTCCAAAAACACAAAAAAGATGCCAATCGTTTTGATCTATTTCTTCCTCTTACCCAAGCCCGGCCATGTTTATTAACAGTAGGCCAATTCCTGATTCTATCGTTGAAATAAAAAACACCAAAAAAGATATTCTAGCGACACTTGGTTTCGATCCAAGGACATCAGGGTTATGAGCCCTGCGCGCTTCCTCTGCGCCATGTCGCTGTTTAATAAAAAATGTAGTTGGCAGGGCCCATTCGTGATAGTCCAGCGGGATTCACAAAAAAGGTAACAATCACGTGATTATAATGATTTTGCAAAAAATAAAGGTAGTTAAGAAATGCGTTAGCCCGGAGTCGAACCGGGGTCTCTTCGATGGCAACGAAGAATTATGCCGTTAAACCACTAACGCTTAGTGATTGTGAGGTATGGCAAATAGTTTCCTGAGCCAGTCACTGGCGCAGGTGCTATGTTTACGTGTGCACCGTCAACTCGGCACCGTGAGGGTGTAAGGTACGTTCCGGTTGTATTGGATGCTGGAAATGTTCAGGACTTGTGTTTGATAGGTTAGGGAAGTGTCAATGGGCCGTGGAGTGTTTTTTATCAACGGAATTATCTTCCTCTGTTTTTTAAACTTTTATCAGTTGAAGTATTTAGGAATTTAGTCTAAATTAAAGCCAAATGCGGAAAACATTACTAACAACCGTACAATCAATAATTGTGATATTTTAAAGTTTTAACAAATATCCGATATAGTGTAATGGTTATCACCTCACGCTCTCACCGTGGAAATCGGGGTTCGATTTCCCGTGTCGGAGATATTTTTTGCCCTTTTTTGACCGCATATTTAAATTAACCATGGTTACATTGACAATGCCGTAGTTATAAAAACACTCCTGCCCCTCCCTGCGGCTCAGCTGCAATTTCTCGATTTCAAGGTTTGTAACTTTTTGTGTGTGCAGAAAAAAAATTTTTTTATATTAATTTTATTTCCCTACTGCTATATTAACCATAAAAAACTGATTTACTACCACCTCATATGGACCACCAACTAGCACCCCTAATCCTACTAATCATTGACATACACTTAACGAATCGCACACACGCTGCAAGCAAACTTCACACCTATGAGCAAACCGACGCGGACCAGTGGCCACTCTTCCAACGCCGCTTCCACTCGGTCTGAAACTATAATCTCATGCGAATACTACCCAGCAGTCACAACGTCCTCCAGCCGAGGCCATGGCCACGGGTGCAGCCATGGCGACCAGATACCAACGGGCCCGCAGCACCAGCCGCACTCCCAACGGCGGCGGCGGCGGCGGCGGCGGCGAGGCGGCCAGCGGGTGCGGCGGATGACTCTTGGGCGGACGGCACGCCGATGGTGGCCGGCGTGCTGCCTGGGGTGGTGGCTGGGCGGTGGCCGGGCCATGGCGGGGGCCATGGCGGGAGCGCGGGGCGGCGGGGGCCGGCGGCGGCGGCAGCACATTATTCCTACGGTTTCGGTGATTTCGGAGGACGCGGGGAGTGATTTTGAGGACACGACGGGGAGCAGCGAGGGGTCTCGCGGGGAGGATGATTATGAGGACGAGTATTACGAGGAGGAGGAGGAGGCGTACGGGTTTATTACCAGCAGGACAATTGACAAGCAGCGGCTCTATGCGCATTTGTTTTCGTCGGGAGCATGGCAGGGCCCCATAAGCGGGGCCGAGGAGGGGTCTCCAAAGGGGCGGGCGCAACAGCATGGCTCGGTGCCGCTGTTGGTACAGCTGGACGATTTGCTACGGAAGCTAGTTCAGCTGCTGACGTATATGGATGTTTTGGTTTTGGCGGCCGTTTCGGACATGTACCACGACGCGGTCACGGCGCCGGTGCTGGGGCCGTCGTCGCGGGCGGAGGCGAAGCGGGTGGCGATGGAGCGGGTGCTGCGGGAGCTGGAGCAGGCCAAGGCGTATCTGCGGGAGCAGGAGGTGCAGATTGTGCGGTTGCGGGTGCGTCTTGCTGCGTTTGGGGATAGCGAGGACATTGGGGAGAGGTTTCGCGGGTGGCTTGTGGGGGACGGCGCGAGTGGTGGCGGGTCGATGTCGCCGGGCGACGGCGGGGGCCGGCCGAAGTGGGAGCAGCTGCACGTTGCCCCGTTCATCGAGGCGGAGATTGCGGACCTCCACGGCGTGTTTGACAAGATGACGCAGGATCTGGCCAGCCTGAAGAGTTTGGTAGGGGTGCCTGTTGGAGGAGGAGGGGCGGGGGGCGAGGAGGAGACGGGGGCGGAGGAGTATTGGGACGAGAAGCCGCCGCTCCAGATGGAGTTTGTGGAGGAGGCGGCGGTGGTTGGTCTGGCCGAGTGAACAGGCTACGGGAGCGCTCGGAACGTTCCGAGGGGGATGGAATGCGAGATTTCTTTTGGTTTGGATGGCTCCTTTTCTCGCGATTAGTTAATAATGAGTAATAATAAACTTTAGAAAAAAGGGCTCGTACCGATCGCGCGCCAATGCGCAGAGGTCTTTTTGGGTGCCAGGGCGGGTTTCTTGGTGCGCGCATGGCCGCGTACCGGCCGAGCGATGGGGGGGGGGGGGGGGGGCAACGGACATAAAGGTGACGAACGCAGAGGGAATACGGGGGGGGGGGGGGCAAGGGGGGCAAGGGGGCATTTTCAGGGCCTTTGCGAGGAGCTCAAGACGGACAAACAGCCAATGCACACCAGTCGCGACGAAATACGACTCCAAGTCTCTTGACGATGCCCGCTTGGGGTCTGCCCGCGACGAGGACGCTGCGCTGGGCGGCGGGCCAATGGGGAGGTGCCATCTAATCAGATCAATCTGCACCCACCAGGCTGCCCAAAGCGGCAGTCGCCTTTGTGTCGCCGCCTGTTGGCTGACTAAGCGCGCCCCGCCGCGGCATATAAAAAGGCGCACGCATTCCGCGCAAAGTTTTTTTTCTTCTTCCTCCCAACCATCTCTGCACCCTCTACTCTCCCCCAAATGTCTTCTTCGTCGTCTGAGTCCAGATGGCACGTCGCGTCGCACTCGCCCGCCTCGGCCTACCCAACCATCCTGAACACCCCCCCGGGCTCGGCCGCCCCCGACACCAAGCTCCGGCCCGCAAACCCGGCCCTCCCCAGCACTGCGCCCGGGCTCGGATCCGGCCTCAACGACCCCCGCCAACCTACTTCTCCGCCAGCATTACCTCCCCTGCAATTGACCCATGGCTCTTCTCCAGCGCACAAACACCACCTCTCGAGTAACCGCAGCCATGGCAGGCGTGGTAGCCCCAGTAGTAGTAGTAGTAGTAGTAGTAGTAGTAATAGTAATAGTAACATTAGTAACCAGAACCACAGTGCCACTAGTAGTAGTAATACCAGTAGAAGCTTCAGCAAGTACCCCGATCCTTCCATACTACCGCCCGCAGCACCGCTACCCTCCATCAACATGGCTACTAATACCTCCCGCAGAGACTACGTCGCCTGGTCCCGGCGCGAAACAGACGCCCTCGTGCGCTGGCTGGCCGACGACGACAACTTCAACCACATGCGCAGAGCAACCGCCAAAATGCTCCCCCGCCTCGCCCTCCACCTCCAGACCGCCGTCTCCGGCTGCCAGAAAACCGCCAAGCAGTGCGACCACAAGATCCGCAACCTCAAGAAGTGCTACAAGCGCATGCGCGAAAAGCTCGCCGCCCAGGGCGCCCCCGCCTTCCAGTCCGCGCCCCTCGCCCTCCAACACGAAATCACCGACCAGTTCCCCTACTTTCTGCAGTTTGAGACCTTCATGGCGGGCGTCGCCGCCGCCGCCGCCGCCTCCCCGACCGCTCTCCTCGCAAACAAATACACCTCCGTCACCCCGGCCCAGGACAACCTGCCCACCGCCGCTAGCCATCTCTCCGTCCTCCAGGGAACCCTCCCCGACGACCACACCTCCGAAGAAGACGACGAGTCCGTCTCCTCTCCTCTCCCGGGGCCTCCCCCGCCTCTCTCACATCAACCATCCTCCGCCCAAGTCCCTCGGCGCCAGTGTCCTATTGACCATACGAAGCTAAAGCGGCACCACAAAACTTCTTCTTCCGCACCCGCAAGTAACGCCACCCCAAACTCCTCCTCCTCCTCCCAAGAAGAGGACGGCCCCAGCTATATTTCCATCCAACCAAAAGAGCCCTCGGATGTCAAGGACTCTCGCTACCGCTCCCCTTCGCCAACAAACACCCTGGGCCGCACTAGCGCCGCCCTGCCCAAAATCGAGACCTTTATCAAGTCGAAAACTAAAGATGTCCAGCAGCAGCCACAGTCTCCTCCTACAATGACCCAGCAACAAATCATGCATGCCCACAAACGTCTCCGGTCCTCCTCCTTCTCCTCCTTCTCGGGCATGCCGATCTCCATGTGTCCCGTCGTCTCCGGGTCCGCCGGCGTGGCTCCAGGCCTCATGTCCGCTGCTGCTGCCGCGGCTGTAACAAGCATGTGTCCTGTACAACGCTACGACCTGTCACTGCCCATCTCATCCCTCGCTGCTGCCGTCGTGTCCCCCCCCACCTCTCTCTCGGCCCCGTCTCCACCCGCATCCACCACGACGCCGGCCGAGCTCTCGTTGGCCTCGTCAGACGCCCCGCAGTCGCCCCCAGGCGGGTCCATGGGCGCGGCGGCGGCGGCCAGTGCTGCCGGGGCCGACCCGCACGAGATTTACGGCAATGAGGACAAGATGCACTCGACGCTGCTGTCGATTCTCAAAATCATGTCGGACAAGGACCCCGCGCTTGCGGGCGAACCCAGCGACCGCGACAATGCCAAAGAAACCGCCCTGCTGCTTGCCCAGCACATCAAGTCGTCGCTGGCCAAGCGCGACGCGGCAAACAGACAGCAGATGAAGCTGACCCAGCTGCAGTCGCAGATTGAGCGAGAAATGGCCCGTGCGCAGCTGCTCTACGGAATGGGGCAGAAGGACCGTGGCGATAAGATTATGGATCGCATTGATCAGCTTGAATCTGAGTTGCATGATTTATATAGATGATTTTTTTTTTTTTTGGATTTTTTTTTTTTTTCTCTTTATATACGGGGATTTTGAAGAACAGGTTTAGCAGGATCCCAAGGCCCTTGAATTTCATTCTTGTACTTTTGAAGCGTCAATAACCATAGCGGCAGCACCACCATGACGGCGACCTGGGCGCCGAACCACGTGCCGCCGACCAGCAGCTTGAACCAGGGATCTGCGCCCGCGCAAATGTGCCAGAGCCCAATGTAGGTGGTGGTCACGAGGGTGGCGAGCAGCGCCCAGTAGGTCTTGGAGTAGCGGAGCGCGACGCTGGGGGCGGACTTTGCGGCCGAGGGCGACTTTGCGACGCGGATGCGCTTGACAAAGGCCGGGAAGACGCCGAAGAGCTGGATGGAGAAGAGGACGAAGGAAAACACGGCTATCGTGGTGGGCAGGCGCGACGCCAGGACGATTGCGGCCGACAGGGCCAGGTTCGTGGAGAGCGAGGACTTGAGCTCGATGTCCTGGTCGGCGCGGAAGACGGTGGTCACGGCGCGCGTCGAGGTGGACGAGTAGTCGTTGGCGAAGATGTTGGCGACGACGAGCCAGCTGGCCAGGGCCCAGATGGAGTCGGAGGAGGTGGACTGCGTCAGCGACTTGAGGACGGGCGACAGGGCCAGGATCGTGAACAGAATGAGCAGCGCGGACTTGAACGTGGCGACGAGCGAGGCGGCCGCGGCGGCCGGCGCGCTCGGCATGAGGTAGTAGCGCAGCCACAGGTACCCGCCGGCGGTCAGGACGCAGGACCCGCCCGCGAACCGGGCGGGGCTCCAGCCGTGGCCGTAGATGCCGACGAAGACGATGACGAAGTGGACGACGGTGCACAGGTGCACGAGGACGGAGGAGAAGTCGGCGCTCAGCGCCCAGAACGTGTACGGCTGCACGTGCGAGTTCTGCTTGAGCTGCGACAGAAACGTGCTGTCGACGTAGTTGTCGGGGTACGGCTGCTTGACCCACAGCAGCTTGCGCCACGGCGGCAGCGGCAGGGCTCCCGGCGGCAGCTGCAGGTGCGTGGGCGGCGCGGCGGCGGCGGCGGCGGCGGGCGCCAGGGCGACGGTGAAGGACGGCGCGGGCGTGACGACAATGGAGATGGGCACGTCGGAGTCGGAGTCGCGGTCGGAGTCTGCGTCGGCCAGCGCGCCGGTCGGCACGCAGAACGGGTTCGTGGCGCGAGCGGGCGGGCGAGGGCTGGTCATTGGCCTGGATGGGTGGTGGTGGTGGTGCACAAAAAACAACCCCTCGAGGTTGATGGCCGGGGTTGACGGGCACGTTACTCTGGGTAACCAGGATACCGACTCTGTAAATGGCAATTATTATAAACTCGATAAAAAATATATATATATAGACTTTTTTTCAGATACCTCTCCCCGCCTTTAAGAGGACGCCTCTTTTTCCCGCTGGTACGTCTCCACAATGCGCTGGGCTTCCTCCGGGTTCCAGTTCATTTCGTGATGCGACTGGCTACGCACAAGCCCCAGCCCTTCGTCCTCGTCATCATCTGCCGCCGTGGCCTGCTCCTCTTCTTCCTCCTCCTCGTCATCGTCACTGTGGTACGCAGTCTTCTTGTCCTCCTCTTCCTCGTCGTCGCTCGTCTTGGACCCAAACAAAAACACCTTGCCGGACCCACTCGACTCGTTGCTCTTCTGGGGCTTCAGCGGCGCCGTCTCGCCGTCCGCCGGCTCGGGCCTAGTGTCCTCGTCGCTCGACGAGTCGTCTTCGTCATACCCCAGCATGGCCTCTTCTTCGCCACGGCTTCCTCGGCGCGACCGGCGCTGGAAGTCGCCCTCGCCATCCTCGGGGCTCCTCAGCGCCCGCCGACCATACTCGCCATCGGCATCCTCATCGCTGGTATTCTCCTCATACCCAAACCGCTTATCATCGTCGTCGTCGTCATCGTCGTCTTCTTCATCATCCTCCTCATCGTCAAAAGGCTGGTCATCGTTGCGCAGAATAATGGCGTCTGGGTTGGTGTGGATGGGCGAGTCTTCGGCATCTTGGCCACCCAAAATGGCATTGTATTGCTCGCGGATGCGGGTCAGGGTGTGCATGACGTAGTAATCCCACGCCTCGTCCGAAACACACTGCTCCACAATGGGCGACACGGAGGAGGGGGTGAAGAGCGCAGTGAACTTGACCACCTCCTCGGAAATCAGCGTTAGGTGGCCCATGTAGCCAAGACGGGTCTTGTGGGTGGCCTGGTACTCGGCGCACTGCTGCTGGCCCTCGCAAATGAGCGAGATGAGGCGGCCGCTGTGGAACAAATCAATTGCAAGATACCGGTTAAAGCCGCCATTCATGGGGCCGTTGAGAACCTGCTGGACAATGTCAAACACGACATTGTGCAAAAAGTTGTTCCAGGGGAAGCGGAAAAACATATTCAAAATGTAGGTGATGACCTGGTTGTCGTAGAGGGCCAGCTTGAGCTTGTCGCCAACAACAGGAGCCTCGCGGAACTGGTTTGAATTGGGGTAGTCGGGGCTGGTGAGCTCTGCACCAGCGGGCTCGTTGACCTGCAGGGTTTTGAGTTTTTCTTCGACATCGTTGCTAACGTCGACCATGGGGACGTCTTCCTCGGGCTTGGGTGGTTCGTCCTCCTCGCTGAGCTCCTTGGCGTGGACGTGGACCTCGTCCTCGTCCTCGAGGGTGTTTTCGTCGTACTCGACGCCCTCGGCGGCGCGCTGCATGATGCGCTTGATGCGGTTGCGCTCTTTATCGCGGGTGCGCACGATTTCCGCGCCGGCGGCGTCGTTGAGGAGGGCCATGTTGCTGCAGTGGAGGAGCTCTGCGACGAGCTCGCAAATCTTGAAGCGCTCAAAGCCCAGGGGCTCGATCTGGCCAAAGGGGGTTTTGAGGATCTCGTCGTGGCGCTTGGTCAGCATGGTGTGGAAGTTGGGGATGTTGTCGGCAAAGATCTGGACGAGGGTTCCCAGGTAGATGGGGTCGCGCGAGGAGGGGGGGTGGGACTCGAGGGTGGTGTTGATGACTGGGGTGGCGTCGTAGTCGGAGTTGTTTTTGCGGATGATTTCAATCACGACGCCGACGCCTGTGGCGAGGCCTGTTCCGCCGAAAAGCATGAGCCGGACGAGTTCTTTGATGCAGGCCTCGGAGACCAGTTCGCGAGAGAGCTCGTTGGGGCCAATGGTGGTATTGTCCGAGTTTGAGTTTGCGGAGATGGCGACAAAGGCCTTGAGGAAGTCGCCGGCTGCCGATTGAGTGGAGGAGGAGACTGTTGGGCCGAGAAAGGCAATGAAGGAGGGAATGAGATGTTGTTGTTGAAGAAACTGGAAAGGTTAGAAGAGTTAAAGCACAAAAAAAAGAAATACAAACCTCAATGATTCCAGTTGGCGCCTCCGGCTTGTCGGAGGAAATGACCTTGAGCAAGAAGTCCATCAAAGGAGGGTTGTCAACGTGTTTCATAAATCTCTGGACAAAGTTATCCTGGGACTTGATAAAGGCGAGCATTTCGTCCGTTTTGCGATCAAGTAGGGCCTCGTTGATTTTGGTAAAGTAGTTGACGTAGGTCATGGACAAGGGAGGAGCGTGGTCGAGGATTTGCCAAAGATCTTCGAGAAGCTCTGGACAAGCCATGAAGGCCTCTGTGATAGACCAGACCTCGGCCGAGAGGATTTCCGAGGCGACATGGGCGTAGTGCTGGGCAGAAGTATCTTCGTCGTCCTCTTCATCCTCGTCATTGTAGAGGTCGACTGCAGACAGAGGGTGTTCGTTATCATCATCTTTTTTGATAGAGTCATTGGCATCATTAGATTCGTTAGGTTCATTAAGTGTATCATTAGAGGTATTAGGGGAGGTATTTTCTGTGGAATCGGGGTGTTGGTTATCATTCGAGTCTTGCTTTTCTTCCGAGTCCTCCGGCTGATTCGTGGGAGGTTCCACGGGAGGTTCTTGTGGAGGTTCTTGGTCATTTGCCTCGTCTTGGGGAGACTCTTCCTTGGGCGGCTGGGGTTGCTTGTTTTCGTGTTCTTCTTCGCGGACCTGGACGTCGGTGACCAGCTTGACGAGCTGGCGCATGGTCTCTGGCTCACGCAGATACTCGACGAGCTTTGTGTTGGGGGCAATGAGCTCCTGGATGACATCGGGTTCGTGGAGGACGTCGGTGAGGGTGAAGTCTGGCTGGTCGAGGATTTTGTCGATCGGCGAGGCCGTCGAGAAGGTGTTTGATAGCCTCCAGAAGGCCATTGTTAGAATTCGGTTGAGGGGGGGATGAGAAGAATGGGAGAGGGTCGATTGGTGATTTTAAAAAGGGCTGTAGGTGGTGGTGGTGGTTAAAAAAAAAAAAAGTTTGCTTTCAAAAAAAGTCAGGCTGTTTTGTTACACACTTGCGGGGGAGGGGTTTTACATTCTACCAAAAGGCAGCCGTTTTTGTACAACGAACGGGAGCTTTTTGAATGATTACCAGGAATATCCTATTGATCTACTGAATACACAAATCTTCTACCAAATCTTCTCGTCTTCGGCGCGAAACAGCCTGCCTTTCCAAGGCGTAGACACAACCCACATGCGTAGTTCCCAGCACACGCCGGTAACCCTCAGCACGGCCCACTTAGGTCCGATGGCCTTTCCCATCGGAGCCCCGAAGTGGGCTTGCAAGGCAATACGAGCCGGTGTCTGCAGTCCACTGAAAAGTTTTTCTCAGCTTTGCTCTATGGAGCAATGATTGGCCAAGGCGATACACCTCCTGGGAAAAAGAGGGCCTTCTCTACCCTTTTGTTGCTGCGCTGGTCCTGGCCACCTCGCTGCCCCCCGCCAGGTGTGTAAAATTCTTAACCCCCCAAAATGGGCAAACTGATTGGCTGGAGTCACGCGAGGAGATGGCAACGCCCGCCTAAAAGGGAGAGGCCTTACTAAACGAGAAGCCCTAACCCACGCCACGACCAGCCGGCTTAGTTGCCAAATGGCCACACTGGTGCTTGGTGTTAATTTTGATAAAGCGCCAGTCTTACCATAAAAAATGATTAAAGGAAGTAGATCTTATTTAAATTATCACGTGATTATTACACAAGGCCAGCGGCAAATTGTCCCCACCGGCTTCACTTTCAAGCATTGCCTTGCTAGCTCAATCGGTAGAGCGTGAGACTCTTATGAAAAGTTATCTTAAGGTTGGGGGTTCGACCCCCCCGTAGGGCTTTCTTTTTATTTCCCTATTCACCCCCAGGGTAAGGGTTACCGCCTGTTTTTTTAAAACCCACACGGTCAATCCCAACCCTCTCCACAAACACAATGTCCGGCACTCCCCCCCCCACCCTCACGCTGATCCTCGCCGCCTCCGTCCCGCACCTCGGCATCGGGCTCAACGGCGCCCTGCCGTGGCGCCTCTCGCGCGAGCTCAAGTACTTCAAGCAAGTCACCACCGCGCGCTACCCCGCCGCGCCCAGCGGCGCGCCCGCAGCCCTCCCGCCGCCGAGCCCCAGCGGGCACGCCCGGCAGCCCTCCCGCCGAGCCCAGCGGCACGCCCGGCAGCCCTCCCCGAGCACGACCAGAACGTCGTCGGCAGCCCTCCGCTGCACGCGCCGGATGCGGCCGCTGCCCGGGCGCATCAACGTCGTGCTAACGCGCGCGATCCGCAGCGCGCGGACGCGGGCGCGCGGTCTGCGCGTCGGCGCTCGAGCGCGCGGAGTACGGGCGCGCGCGCGCAGCAGCGTGCAGCCACCCACGCGCGCCGCGTGTTTGTGATTGGCGGCGCGCAGGTGTACGCGGCGGCGCTGCGCAGCCCGCGCGCGTCGCGGATCCTGCTCACGGAGGTCGTGCGCGACGGCGACCAGCCTCTGGCGGACTCGGGCGCAATCGAGTGCGACACGTTTCTCGGGCCCGAGGAGGGGTTCACGTGGTACCCTCATGGCGAGCCGGGCGTCGAGGCCCCGGAGGGCGCGCTGTGGCGGCGAGCAAGCGTAAGCGAGCTGCGCCGGAGTTTACCTGCAGACCAAGTAGATCTCCCCGAAGCAACCGACGAGTACCCCGAGCTTGTGGAGAATGGGTTCCGGTACCGGTTTACACTTTGGACCAAGGTGGAACAAAAGATTGATTAAAAAAAAAATACAGAAATACACAAAAAACATGAAAAAACTAGAAACATCACCTTGTCATTTTTAATTATCGGGAATATAAGCCCTGTTCATGATATTAATCTCGCGACATAAAATAGGCCAGTCGACTTCTCGAAGCCAGCCCTGGCCGCACTTGCGGTGCTCCTCCTCCCACTTGGCAAGCTCAAACATGAAGCGCAGGTGGGGCTGGATGATGACGTTGAGTCTGCGGACGCGCACAAAGAGATAGGCGCGGGGCAGGCCCACGCTCAGACGCTTCATGACTTCGGCAATGCAGACCGTGGCGGAGCGGGAGACGCCGACGCGGCAGTGGACAAGGGTGGGCTCGTGCAGCCGGCAGCCCTCCTCGAGAAAGTCGAGGCAGGTGGAGAGGAAGGGAGTAAGCGAGTCCATGCCGTTGTCCTGGACGTCCTTGACATGCAGGACCTTGGAGATGCCCGGGTACGGGGCGTTGACAACTTGGTAGCCTTGGTTCGAGTCCCTTTGGTGCTCCTCCTCCTCGTCAAAGTAAAACGTCTGGGAGCGCTCCAGGTCGTTATAGTCGACCCAGCTGAGCGGCTCGCCCACGCTGATGACGCGCTTGATGCCAAGGGTGACCAGCATCTTGACATTGTTTGCGTGTTGGAGAGAGCCCAGGTACATATGGGGGAGAATGACCGAGGGGAAGGAGCCGTCGAACTGGGCGAACCACGAGTGATGGTCGGGCAGCTTGGCGGCGTCCTCGGGCCACTGGCCGATGCACTGGCTCAGAATGCTGTCGGCGGGCGGGGAGGGGTCCAAGCAGCTGGCCCAAGGGATGGAGCGGGCGAGCTTGAGGCTGCCGCCGCCATCGTCGTAGACGGCGCCGTAGTTTTCGTCGTATAGGCTGCCCGGGACGGCGGGGGAGTACTTGAGGAGGAGGTTTTGGATGCGGGAGATGACGCAGACGTCGATGCCAAAGGTGAAGAAGGCGCGATTATACTTTTTGTGCAGGGCGACCCAGGCCTCCGGGGCAGACACGCCCGTGGAGTAGATGAGGTAGCAGAGGGCGAGGAAGGAGGACTCGGTGTAGCCGTCGTGGCAGAAGATGAGGCTTGTTGTGGGGAGGCCCTTGTGGAGGGCCTTTGAGCGGACGTAGAGGAGCTTGCACATGCTGACAATGATGAACCAGTTCTCGTCGAGCATGTCCATGGCCGGGTCGAACCAGCCGGAGGAGGGGAAGTCGATGATGGTGCCCTTCCAGCCCGGGGTCGGGTAGGGGACGTCGCCGCCGGGCTTGCGCGATTCGAGGTGGTCGCCGAGGTGGTCGCCGAGGTCGCCGGAGAGGGTTTCGCGGATGTACTGGTCGAGGAGCGAGAGGGAGGGGATTTGGGCGACGGTGAGGCAGCGGACGTACATGGTCCAGTTGGCAAAGTCGATCGTTTTGGGGTCGGGCTGGGCGAGGTAGGAGAAGACTTTTTGGATGTGGGCCTCAAAGTCGGCATTGTTGCCGAGCCAGACGGCGCCGTTTTGGGGGTCGCCGATGGAGGAGGCGCAGGACATCATGGTCATTTCGATGCCCTCGTGGGCGAGGAAGTTGGAGTCCCAGTTGCGCATGCGGATCTCGGACTCGTTGTAGGGGAAGCCCTGCGGGGGGACGGCGACAATGTGGCGGGCGACCTGCATGAAGTGGGCCATCTCGTCGTGGACAATGTAGGTGTTGCAGGGGGGGAGCTGGGGGTAGGCTGCGCGGGCCTCTTTCTGGGCGGTTGCAAAGAGGGTTGCGAAGGGCAGCAGCCGTGGGCGGGCGGCCTCGTCGGAGGCGTAGAGGACAATGTTTGAGATGGGCGCCCACTTGGTGATTTGGAGCTGGAAGTTGCGGAGGGAGATGCCTTCTGTGGGGTCGAGGTTGAGGAAGGAGGGGGCGAACTCTTCTGGGGGGAAGGCCGCGGGGCAGGTCTGGACCGCGTCGCGGCGGAGCGGGGGGCCCAGGTTGAGGGGGGGTTTCAGGGCGAGGATTTCCTGGGGGAGGCAGGAGCCGATGAGGGTGCCCTTGGAGTCGTCGTCGAGGTGGACCTTGATCAGGAGCAGGCCGCAGAAGGAGCCTGGCGGGGCCGTCTGCGGGGCGGCGGTGGAGGGCTGGGCAAAGAAGGTTCGCTGGTAGACGTTTTGGTCGTGGAGGCCGTGGAGCCAGGGGAACAGGTCCGAGACGGCCGGCAGCGGCGACGAGTAGTTGTGGTTGACGGCGGCGGCGAGGGTTTCAGCGGAGATGCTGTAGACGGGCGGGGAGACGGAGGCCGGGGAGGCCAGGGCGTCTGGGGAGAAGAGCGGGTTCCCCTGGGGCCTGATTTGCTGGTGCTGGGGCGGGGAGGGGGGCAGCGCCGGGTCGGCGGGCTGTTGCTGGGGTCCGTCTCTGGGACGGAGATAGGGAGGGGGCTGCGGGGAGGTCTGCGGGCTCGAGGGCGGCGGGCGGCGGGGACCCAGGCGGCGTGGCAGGGATTGGGGACGACGGCAGCGACGAGGAGGTTCCGGTCGAGAGGGCGGGCGAGGAGGGCGGGGGCGGGGCGAGTTTTGAGGCGGTGAAGTCGGCCATTTTGTCGAGCGGGAGGTGGTGGTGGGAGGGCTCGAGGATGGGGGGGCCGGCCAGGAGGCTGGCGGCGCTCCTGTCGACGGCCGGGGAGTTGATTGGCGTCAGCTGTTTGGGAGGGGTTGAATCCATTGGGATTGGCAGGGTTTCCAGGGAAGACATTGGTGGTGATAGCGGTTTATAGATGTCAATAGATATATATATATATATGGTACGAGATATATATATACATCTATTTTCTATATATATATATATGAAAAGCTAGGACTTGATATCTATAGATATATGCACATATATCTGGGGGGGGGGGGGGGGTTTACATACAAGTATATGAAAACGACGATTTCCAAAAAAAAAGATAACAGAAGAACAGAAACGAGAGCGTTGCGTTTTTTTTTAAAAGTCGGCGGAGTTATAAAAAAGCGACTGGATGACTAATCATTAGTCATCTCCAATAATTATGATTCGACCCAGGATCGAACTGGGGACGTTCTGCGTGTTAAGCAGATGCCATGACCAACTAGACCATCGAACCAATCATCTTGTGTTCAACTATCCGCCCAGCCCTATATATCTCACCCTCACATCCCCTCCCTCACACACTCCCAGTCTTTCCGTCGCCCCCAAACACCACAACGTCCCCGCCGCCCCCCTCGCCGCGCCCAGACACCCCCCGAATCGCGCCCTTGCCAACGCCCCGCACAATCGCCTTCCGCGACACCCCCTTCACATCAACGTACACCGCCGCAACATGCCGCACGCTGCGCCCAACCTCCTCCGCTAGCTCGCGCGCCTCCGCCCCGTACGCGTGCCCCACCACCTTGGCCGACGACCCCGTCGCCCCGCCCACCACCGTCTGCGTCGCCTCGTCCAGCCCGTCCATCACCGTCGTGAACGCCACCAGCGTCCGGTTCAAAAACGACGGCCGCCCAGCCCCGGCCTTGGCCTCCCGCCGCGCCAGCCGCGCCCCCAGCCCCTCCGCCAGGTTCTGCACCGCCGCAGACGCCTTCCGCGTGTACCGCGCGCCCGTCCCGGATATCTGCGCCGCCCGGTGCACGCGGCTCTTCGTCGACTCCTTGAACTCCACCGGCGTCTCGGCCCCAGGCCGCGACAGCACGTACCAATCGGCCGCCTTGTTCATCCCCTGCGCCAGCGTCCGCGAACACAAAACCAGCCCCTGCGACACCCCCACCGCCGCCCCAACAAACTTGTCGTCCTTATACGCCTCGGGCAGCCGGCTTGCTCTCAGTTCCCCTGCAGACTCCTCCTCCTCCAGCGCGGCCTTTTCTTCCTCCGTCGCAGGCCGCACGCTCGCCACCGCCCCGCCAGCATCGTCCTCCGAACCAACCACCTCCACAACCACCGGCGACTTGTCGTCGGGCAGCGGCTGCGCCGGCGGCCGCACCTGCAGGTTGGCGATGGGCGCGCCGTTCTCCTCGGCCATCAGCACCAGCGACCCAGGGGTCAGCTCCGGGTGGGCAAACCGCGTGTACTGCGCAAAAATGACCTGCAGCGTCTCCAGAATCTCGCTGCGCGACGGCGGCCCCGTCGCCTGCGCAAGCTCCAGGCGGGTCTCGGCGCTCGGCGTGTCTCCCGTCGCGTCCAAAAGGTACTCCTGCGTCGACGGCGACAGCTCAATGCTGAACGACGTCGCGGTCGGCTGCCACACGCTCGTCGAGGCGGGCAGGGGCAAGTTGGCGCCTGAGGGCAGCGTCAAGTCGAGATAAGTCTCGCAGTGGGTGGAAGCCCCTTCGTTGAACTGAAACCTGACCAGAGAAATAGTGAGGGTTCCTAACGTTGGTGCTTGATTGGGATATGACTCTTCCACATTGTGCACAATGAGAAGAGGAGTTTCGGTAGCCATGATGGGATTGTCTTTTGTGGTATGTTAGGAAGAAGACCTACTGGGGGGAAAACCTGTCCTTTATAGTCCCCCCTTTATGGCCAAAATTTCTTGGGTAGAGGCAGTGCAAGGCGGCGTTTAAGGTGTACCAATAAAGTTGTACACACACGGCTGTAGAGGCCGTCACAAGGCTGGAGCTTTGAAGAGGCGTCTTTGAGTTTTCAAAGGACCAAAGCTCAGATAAACGTCTGGGCAACTTGATAGCTCGAGAACTTTAAATTTATTAAACTTATTCAACTTACTTAACTTACAACTTATTCCAAACCTTCTTGAAGCCCGTTTTGAAGACCCCAAACGTCGAGTCGTCCTCAACATTGAGCGACCCTTGCTCTATGTCCTGACACGCACCCAGGTCCTCGCGGCGACCCGAAAACACATCAATCTCGTCAAGCTTTTTGTACTTGGTCTTAAACACCAGCTTGTACACCACGTAGAAGATGGGGAAGAGCGGGAGCATCAAGTACGCGTCGATAAAGTCCTTGTAGGAAAAGGGCGACAGGGTGGACCAGCCCTGGACAAAGGCCAGAAACACGCTGAAGCTCAGCCCGAAGTAGGCGTTCCAGGGGAACAGAATCGACTGAAACGGAATGTCTTCCTTGGTCAGCCCGTGGTGCTTCCAGGCGGCGCGGAATCGCAGGTGCACAAACGAAATGGCCCCCCACACCAGAAACGTGGCTACCCCGGAGATGTTGACAATGTACCCGAACGCGTCCACTGCGCCCTCCGACACGTTGAGCAGCGCAATGGCGCCAAACAGATTGGTCAGCACAATGGCGTACACGGGCACGCCGCGCCGGTTGGTGTAGCCCAGGACCCTCGGGGCGGTGCCGTCGTGGGCCATGAACAGAATGGTGCGCGAGCCAATGTAGATGGACGAGTTGACTGCCGACAGACAGGTGACCAGAATAAAGGCGTTGACAAGGTGGATGCCGCCCGCCCAGCCGGCGTTCATGAGCGCAATGGTGATTGGCGACTTGATTGCGCGGGACGAGCCGACGAGCTCCGGGGAGTTGTAGGGGACGGTGACGCCGTAGAAAAAGGCGCAGCCCATGTAGACGAAGATGATGCGCCAGAAGACCTGGCGCACGGCCAGCGGCACGGCCTTGGAGGGGTTGCGGGTCTCGGTGGCGGCGATGGCGACGGACTCGACGCCGGCGTAGTAGGTGGAGCAGTAGATGAAGACGTTTGCGACGCCGCGGAAGCCGTGCGAAAAGGGCCCCGGGTTGCGCCAGTACTGGAAACCGAACGCCGGGGTGCCCTTGACGCCGCCGCACATGTAGATGAGGGCAAACAGGAAGTAAACGCTCAGAGCGACGATCTTGATCAGGGCCAGCCAGTACTCGGACTCGCCAAAGGCCTCGACGCCGAGCAGCTGGAAGGCCAGGAAAAAGGCCCAGATGATGAGAAACCAGCCCCAGACGGGGATCTTGTCTGTCCAGAAGCCGAGGGTCGAGGTCGTGATGTTGTACTCGTTGGCCAGCACGGTGACCCAGATGATGAAGTAGTACCACCCGATGGTGAAGCTGAGGGCCTTGTCGACGAAGCGCTCGGCAATGGTCATGAACGCGCCGCCCGTGGGGTAGATGGTGGTCATTTCGCCGACGGACTGGGTGACGGAGTACGCCAGCAGGCCGACGACGCCGAAGCCGATGATGAGCGCGATGGGGCCGCCCTTGGGCAGCGCGCCGCCAAAGCCCGAGAGCACGCCGGGGCCGATGATGCCGGCGAGGGCCATCATGGAGAGGTGGCGGGTTTTGAGGCCGCGGCGGACGCCCGAGTCGGGGTCGATTTCGGCGTTGGTTTTGTCGAGGCTGGCGGACTCGGCGGGACCGAGCTCATTGGTGGTGATGGTTTGAGGGTCTTTTTTGTCGGCCATTTTTTTTTTTTTTTCACTGGAGTTAGACATGAGGGAGAGCAAGAGAGGTTTTTATTAGTTTGGGGGCTCTGGGCAATAGCTGGGAGTTATTTGGGAGATGGGGATGGACGAGGTTCGGGGTGTTGCTGGGTTGCGACCGAGAAACGGGCTCGTTGACGTTGTCGCAGCGGTTTGATTTTGCATCGACCTGGGTTTCTAAAAAAGGGTTTTAAAAGGGTACATTTTATTATATTTATTTATTCATTATCTTATCGTTTTATTTTCCATTTATCTATTGTTTTTTCATCTATTGAATCCTCAACTCCCCCCTCAACATTCAAAGTTGAATACTATTTTCTCCATATTCAAACTCCGGCAGACCTGCAATTACTGGGCGCCTGGTAGTTCCATGCAACCTTTCCCTTGAAATATTTTTGCTGCCAAACTTAAACGTGGGGACCGCATAGACCTGAAATTTTTCAGCACAGAATCTGTGGCTTTTTTTCTTCTTGAAAGGGTTTTGCTTTTAAACTATCCGATTCTGCCATTCTCCAGCATCCTCTCGTCATCTCGGCCTGCTCCCATTTGTGGAAATCCAGGTCGTTATACGGGTATTTTTGACATGGGTCATCTCGTTACTTAGACCCCCCCCCCCATTGTCATGTCCAGGTTTAACCAGCAACCTTGTTCCCCAAGGATGAGGTTTTAACCAAACGACCCGTTTCCCTGGCTTGAAGCCTCCGGCAGATGGCCGAGGTTTCTTCATCAACCATGGTTTCTGGCCCGGTCACGTGCGGTGCTCTCATTTCCGCTTCATATTCAGCAATGCGCTTGCTTTTGGCAACAGCCTGTGCAGCATGTTTTTTTCGCAGCCTCGGAGTGTCGCGGGGCGCGTAAACCCGAGGAAACAAGCGAGCACAAGGCCATCGACGGGTGTTGGGCTGGGGTTTGAACCACTCGGTCTTTGTTCTGGAGGGTATACATGGGTATCTTTGTAGGCTTTGGTTTTTATCACAGTTCGATCTTATCACGGATCTTATCATTTCCCTAAAGCTTTAAACGTCTGCTTCTGCTCCCCCCAGTTTTTAATATAAACACATGTCCAACTACCTAGTTTCCAGACGTTGATGGCGGTATTCGGCTAGGAGATGCAGAAAATGAATTCACCAAACGTTTTTTTTTAGACTCTCAGCCACAACCTCTTGCTCTTTTGTTCCAGATAATACTAACGGTGAGCCATACACCTGGACGCTAAAGTACAGCTATGGTAAAATGAAAAATTCCACTATCCACACGTGGCGCCCAAGATTTTAGGGTTTCCTTTAAGAGTGACACTAAGATGCATTGGTGAGC
The DNA here is from genome assembly GCA_900497715.1 of Magnusiomyces ingens NRRL Y-17630. Taxonomy (NCBI): domain Eukaryota; kingdom Fungi; phylum Ascomycota; class Dipodascomycetes; order Dipodascales; family Dipodascaceae; genus Magnusiomyces; species Magnusiomyces ingens. The sequence continues at coordinate 1,622,490 of UIDE01000005.1, forward strand.
CAGCTGAGTTTTAAACACTGGTGCTAAACACAGTTTCTGACTGGTACGTCAACGGCGTGGTAACAATGGAGGCTGGGGAAGAACGTGTCATCAGGTGGCAGAAATGCACTTCTTTGTATTTTTCTTGGTAGGCTTTTTTTTTCTTTCTGAATCCTGGGAAATACGCGAGTATTTATGCGACTACATTCCAGCGGTGCAAAGCCTAAATGATTTTTTTTATTCGCGCAGTGGGTCATTTTGCAGATTTTGAGCTGCTAGTGAGCTGCTAATGAGCTACTTCCAAGGTTGTCTACGATGTTGCAGGGAGCTGGCGGTACCTGTAGATCGATGGGGAGGTTATCTGTAGTGGTGTTTGAGGGGAGCTGCAGAACGAGTAACAAAAGCCGAGGGGGAGAGCATAAGCTTTGATTGGTCTAAAAAAAATGAATATCACGTGATTAAATGTTAACAGTTTGATCTTATAACACAAAATGCTTCTAAATGTCAAGTAATCGGCAATAGTTTAGTGGCTAGAATTTCCGCCTGTCATCTAGTTTGAGCAGCGCGCGGGGGACCGGGGTTCAATTCCCCGTTGCCGAGTATTTTTTAAGGCACGTCATTTTTTTATCCATGAAAAGCGTTTGTTCCTTGCATGTGAGTTTCTGCTACTTACGAGTTTTCAAGTCCTAGACAGTTTGTTTCTAAGCAGGCTGAACTAAGTTTTTAAGTGCAGAGCTATTCATGAATATGACATGGGAAGATTATAAAACGAGGAGGAGCCGGCCACAAGCTCATTGTTATACACTTCGGTTATTCTTACCTCTTGGTTTCTGGCTTAAGACGTAAAGAGCACAGCTCGGCCAGAACAAAGCTGGCTGTACTTCCAGGCAAAAAAGACTCATTCCGGAGGCTGACACTTTCTCGTCTTATTCCTTTCGTCTTGTTTCCCCCTTCTTGAAAAAAATGGCAATGTAGCGCGTTCATATATTTTCAGACTTAATACACCTCCATTAGACTGCATGTATCCCAAGTACCCAAGTACTAAAAGCCTCTTTGTGAATTCTTCAATAGTGGCTCGTGTGCAGCCAAAAATGTGCATAAGGGCGAATTTCATCAAGCACCTTTCAAGTCTTTATTGTAAAAATGAGTTTTTTTAAAAAAAAAATAATCTTCTATCTATTATATATAAATATATAATCTCATTAAATTCGTAAAATATACAAAAAAACCGTCATAAATCATATCATTAAGCAAAGGAGGTGTTGAGAATGTTGCAAGTGAATTTTCTTTTTCTCTCTCTCCCCTTTTTTTTTTTAAAAATGTATAAAAAAAATTAAAATTCACACCAACAAATCATCTCTTACCCAATTACAGCCAAATCTTTAAAGCCATAAAATGATTGCATCTCCCGATTGACCTGGCGATAGTAGTCTAGAACCTCCCAATGAGGACACCCCTTCTCCTTCAAACACCACTCTCCAGGCTTGGGCTTCTGCACCGTCAGATGCACAAACATGGCCTCATCCCACAGATCTTTCCACGCCTTGCGGTGATACTCCACCATGACCAGATTCAGATTGTACTTGAAGGGCAGCCCGTAGTAGCGGAACTTGTAGTACGTGTTCAAAAACGCCTGGTCGGCCTCCCAGGGATCATGCATGTTGGGGTCCGACACGGCGCGCGACAGGGCCCTAAACTCGTCTAGGTTGGGGCGCATGACGAGCACCCCTGAGTTGAAGCGATTGTCGACCAGCTTGTTCCACCACACGTCGGGGCTGGCCGCAATGTCGCCGGGCATCTCGAGAATGTCGCCGATGGGGCCCTTGCACACAATGTCTGCGTCCACAAAGATGACTTTTTCGTACTGCGTCCAGGTCCACAGATGCAGCTTGTTGAGGTTGTGGCGGTGCCAGGATCGGATGGCGTCAATGTCGACGTCGTCAAACTCGAGCTCCTCCGCGACCTGGACCTTCCACCCGACGCGCTCCAGATTGGAGATGTTTTGAGCCGTGACGCCGTCCGCCCCGTCGATCCGCACCAGCAGCACCATTTCCATGTCGAGAGCATCGATATCGTTGTGTTTGAGGATTGAGTAGCCCAGGGTCATTGCAAAGTCTGCGTAGCGGGACGTTTGCACGGACGACGCCAGGGCATATTTGGGGCGGTGGTTGATTAGGCCATAATCGAAAGAGCTGATTTTATCTTTTATGGGCTCATATGTGGGTGTGAGGGGAGCATTTTGCGTGTAAGAGTTGTAGTATTCCAAGAGGAATGCTGGGAAATTGGAGCTTATTGGTGAGGACGGAGCTAGATTTGAGGAGACTCCTATGAGGTTGATTGCCACGATGATGAGGGTTAGTAGGAGTAGTAATGAGAGGGTGAAGGAAGCTTTTATATTTCTCATTTGTAGCCAATGTTGATGAAGGGAGAGATATCTGATTATGCCAAAAGGGGGGGGTTCACATAAAGTATAACGTGGTAAAGTGGAGGGAGGCTTGTTTTCTGAGGTAGGGTATATATAAGATTGATGGATATTGGATATATGATGTTTCTAAGGTTTCTGGCGATCAGAATAGGAAGATATATGGTGATAAATAAAGTATGAAATAAAGAAAAGAAGAGAAGAGAGAAAAGAAAAAAAATAGATTTGGGAGGAGTTTTTTTAAATATTGAAATTAGAATGTCATTTCTTTTTATATATAGATTTACATTACGTATATGTGTACCAGGGGAAACAAAAAATTATATAACAAGTGCATGTTTTAAAATATATATATTTTCTACAAGCATGATTAATTTTCAAATCAACATCTAATTAATTTTCAAATCAAAAGCAAATCACTTGATAAAGAGCTTTGATTTCCCTATGTGAATCGTTTCTATACATTCCCGTACCTTTTTCTGCTGGCCGGGACTGAGCTGCTTCCTGCACCTCCATCGGATTCTCCCTGGCAATGCCTTGCTACTTCGTGCCACCCTCATGTTTTGAAGCGCTTGGTTTCTCGGCGATGCAGAGCTGGTGATGATATAACAGAGGACAGGCGTCAGGGTTGGGGTTTTGCAGTGTTATCAGGTTTAGGGGTTTCTCATGCAAGGCACACGGCTTTTATAGCCAAAAAGAGTCTTCCTCCGCGATTACCGCTTTGGGAAATCAAAAAAAGACTTGAAATTTGCTTTTTTTTTTGAAATATATATAAATATATATAGAGGTTTCAAAAATATATATTTAAAAAAGTTGGAAAATGAGGTATTTATACATGATGGACCCTTTTCTCTAAAAAAAGTTGAAAAATTATGTAAAATCCTTTTAAGTACCGACTTATATACTAATAAGCTTATTATTATTGTTAAAGTTATTTTTCTTATTTGGGGACAAGCAGAGGAGGTCAAATGGGAGAATTAGCTCCTGACCTTTTTTTTAAAACAATAGACGAGAATCTTTCAATAATGATGAATGGTCATTGTCTTTTTATTTCAAATTTATCTTTTTAAAATTCTTTATATTCATTTATATATGACTTGAAAAAAAGACAAGTAGCATCATTACCTCATCCTTAGTCATCTCTTACTCATAAAACCGTTGCTACAATTGAATCCATTCCCCCCCCCCCCTTTTTATTTTAATAAATTAGCTTTATACCTGTACAGACTAATTCAAATCCCATTTTGTTATTAGTTTAGAATATATTCAATTTTAAAAAAATAACAGACTATTCCCTTTTGCTCTTTTCGTTTCTTTCGCTCGTTTATATCTCTCTTTTCCACCATGAAAATCACGCTACGACAAGACTTGGAGCACCCACTAATGGACTGACATGAGTGGGTCTGTGGGTTTGGTGAGCGAGCAAAGGGAAATACCTTGGAAGTTTTTTAAAATTCAGCTCCACTACTGAAATTTACAAATTTCCTTTATATATAGAAAAATTAAGTCTAACGTCGATAGCGCCAAAACGCCACCAAGTTTTAATGTCACGTGACACACGGCTGTATATTATTACCAAACATTACTAAGCATTACCTAATATCATCGTCCTCCTAACGGCTCTCAACATCACACACACTTTTTTTTTGCCAAACTTCTTCTTCCTTCTAACTTCCCTCCAACCTACTTGAACAAAAGTAAACAACCTGGAGATTTTGACTTTTAATCTTCCGCTCTATAATCTTCTATTTGAAATAGTTATATAACTATAAATATATCATCTATTTCTACACTTCCTCCTCTTACAAATATTCAACATTGCTCCCCAAAATGTCTCATTCTCCCAACATCATCTCTTTTGATTCAGATTCAGACAGTAACAACACAGATGACGACGACCTCGAAATCACTAATATCATCACCTCAAATCACCTTCCTTCTTCTTCCACTTTAAATGACCCTGACGACGATGAAGATATATCAATCACAAACGTCCGTAGAAACGCTACCCAAGCATTCTCAAGCTCCCACTCATCAAATAATGATGACGATGATATCACTGTCACCTCAACCGTCGTGAGATCGTCCTCACCTAGCAACCTCCCACATAGATATCCCTATGCCGCAAGAAATAACATCTTCTACCCAAACATGCCAAACTTAAACGTCACCATAACAAACCTCGGCTCTTATGCCCTGCATCTCCCAGATGGAAACACCATCCAACTGGCAGCAAGAAGACTCCAGGGAAGTAACAACGACTCTAGAAACAACCCAAATCAATGGACCGCCCAGGGTGAAATGCCCCCCTTCACCTTCACATACCCTCCAAACCCACGAGAATCCTCCCCTTACACCTTCACATACCCTCCAAACTCAAGAGATGCGTCCCCTCAAATACCCCCCCACATCCGCAATGAAAGACGCCTCTTCTTGGAACAACAACAGCTCCGCCTCGCTCAAATCCTTTCCTCAGAACACTACGCCCAGCATGCCCATGACTCCGCCCCTACCCTGGCCTCGGTCAAAAAACTGCCGCCCCCTAAACCCGCCCAGCAAGGCTGCTCACGAGCCCTCAAGAAATCAAACAAATACGCCTGTGCGCTGTGCGGGACACGGCTAGCAATCGGCTTCCCCAAAGAAGGCCTCGAAAAACAGGGCGAGGAATCAAAATACCGCGGCATCAACGACACCCACAGAAGCCTCTCGCGCAGAGTCTTCTTTTCGACTTGTGGCCACGTCTTTTGTGGCTGGTGTGTCTCTCGCATTGCCAACCGCAAAAACCTTCCAGACCAAAACAAAAAACAACGCAACAAACGCCAAAAACCAAACAAAAGGGAGCCCCAACCTCTCCCTTCAACCGACCCGATACCACTAATGCAAATGTATATCCCTGCTTCATGTACCATTGACGGATGTCATCGACAGTTTCGTAGTAAATCTTTTAAAGAAATCTTCCTCTGAAAAAATTTCACTTATTTTATAGACACTGTGTCTGTGTGTACATTATTTAAAAAGATAAATTGAGCACTAGATGGCCTCTTGGCTGGAGAATACTCAAGCCCTGCACGAACCCGTTGTGAAATCTCCTTAGGCGCCCGTGGAACATACTTGTCAAAAGGTTGCGGCGCCTCAAGCCGTGAAAAATCCATGTGCTTCAAACTCTCAATCGTCTGTCCCTCGGGCCATGATTCCTCAGTAGGTGCTCCCAACGTCTCAAAAATACACGCAATCAACCCCAGATCTGACCGATACTCGTGTGCTTCCCCATCCTCCCGGTTGGCAAACAACGGCAGCCCGTCCGGCGAGTACATCTGGGCCCCCACACACGCCGCCGCCCATACATCCACGTCCGCCCCATACGTCGCCTGCCCAAACAACAGCTGCGGCGCCCGAAACGACCCCGTCCCGACGTCCGTGATCTTGTGCTCCGCCCGCTCCTTCCCCCGGTTATCCGGCTCCTCCCACGCAATCCCGAAATCCCCGATCACCACCGCAGGCCACTCCCCGCTCTCCAGCCGGTCTGTCCGCGCAAATAACAGGTTATCCGGCTTAATGTCCCTGTGGATGACCCCCTGGCCATGGATGTACGCCAGCCCACTGAAAAGCCCCCGTAAAATCTCCAAGGCGAAATCCTCCGGCAGCCGGTTCTTCCACCCGCTCACCACCAACCCGGACTCTGCCCCCCACAGCCCCATGACGGGCTTCCGGTACGCCGCAATCACTGCGCCCAGCGTGTACTCCAGCAGCGGCAGCACCTGCACCAGCACGGGCTCCCCGTCCTCGTCCCGGTCGCCGAACCCGTCCTGGACCTGAATCACGTTTTTCGTTTGGCCGCCCAGCCTCCGTAGCAGCGCCAGCTCTGCGCGCGAGTCGTGCGGAGCCCGCTCGTCGTCCGGGTACGTCACCTTGAGAGCCACGGCCCTGCCGTCTGGCCCGGGTGTTTCTGCGCGGTAAATCCGCGAGAACCGTCCTCGCGCTAGATATTTTTGATGTTGAAAATTGTTCATTATGGAAGAAAAGAAGAAAGAAACGAAGAAAAAAATTACTGCCAGGTAAAAAAGACAAGTTACCAAAGATACCTCAAGTAACTTGATCTTACCAGCGTTCCGTTATCGATCTGATCAACCCCTAACCCTCCGCTCAGATAAGAATCTTTTTTTCGCAAAACCCTCAAAACCCTCCAAATTTTTGCCTCGCACCAAACCTCCACGTTTATTTTTGTCCTCCACATCTTGGAACCCTGCGCAACCAACGACCTCCTCACAAGCTCTCCCCCATCAACCCCAATACCATGACTCAAACCTTAGGCGAGTGGGTCGAAACTAGCCACCACGACGTGGGCCCCTTCTTCTACAACGACGGCCCCTTGACCCCAGATAAACGCGCCCTCAAACTCCGCTCCCTCGCAGACGCCGCCGCCGCCCACGATCGGCCCTGCGCTCGAATGCTCGCCATGTCCCGCGAGGGCCTCGTGTCCGACGACTTCCGCAAGCGCCTCTGGCCACTTCTTCTCGACGCCCCGCAGTCTCCCCTTCACTCCTCCCTCATGCACTCCCTCCCCCCGCACCCCGAGGAAACCCAGGTCCGACTCGACTGCGACCGCTCCTTTGTCTACTTCCCCACCGGCATCGACAACCCCACCCTCAAACGGCTCCAAAACCAGCTCTACGAGCTCATCGTCACCGTCTTGCGCCGCAACCCGGAGCTCTCCTACTACCAGGGCTTCCACGACGTCGCCCAGATCTTCCTCCTCGTCTTTGGGCCAGCCGAAGCCGCCCCCATCCTTGAATACGTCGCTCTCTACTTTTTGCGCGACTTTATGATGCCCGAAATGGAGGCCTCTCTTCCATACATGGGGCTCGTCACCGCGGTCATCAACGCCGTCGACCCAGAGTTCGCCCTCCTCTTCCCAGATTACGCCATCTTCAACATTGCCATCTCCGCAATGCTCACCATCTTTGCCCACGACCTCCGAGTCTATACCGACATTTGCATTCTCTTTGACTTTGTCTTTGCCTACCGTAATATGGCAATCCCCCCATATCTCTACGCCGCCTTCTTGCTCCTAAACAAGGACAAGTTTTCTTCCGCCCAAGATATGGATCCTAGTGAAGCAATCCCCATCGTCAGCGAGCTTCTAAAAACATTCCCGGCAAATGACTCTGCTCTTTTCCAAGTCACCAGCTATGCTGAAACTCTCTTTCAAAAATACCCTCCACAAACCCTCCAGCCATGGAAAAAACTAAGCCAATACTCCGTCCTCAAAACGACGGCTGCTCCGCTACCAGATACCCAAGATGCCATTTTGCCAACACAACTTAATGACCATGACACAGACAATGATGACGATAATGATAACCAACGCTGGACCCAAAACAGCTTTTTCCCCTTGGTCAGCTCGCCAAACCCTCCCAATACATTATCCTCCGGCGGAGACTCTCCCGCCTCTGCAAACGGGTCCCAGCACTCAGACGCATCGTTATTTGACAGCATGCCAGTAATCACCTCAGCCGTCGATTCCTTTTCTGCAGAGTCCCTCAGCGACCTCCCGCTACCCTTTTCTCATCCTGTTTATTCACTCGAAGAAGTGGAAGAAATAGCACGGAATCAGGTTGCTGAGGACCTGGCCCTTAAAGCTGAGCGTGAAAAGGAGGCCAAACGAAAACTGGAGAAAAAGCGAGCAAAACAATTGTCATCCTCAGGTACAAACAACCCTGCCACGGGCTGGAGGAAGTCTCTCCATAAAATCCCCATCTGGACTGAAACAACTACCCTCGTGGCCAGACTATTTACAAACAGATCTCACGTCGTCGACCCGCGCATTATTTCAAGTGTCTTTTATCCACGGTCTGCCCTCTCCATTTCGTTCTACGGTGGCATCCTGTCATTACTTTTGGCGTGGTATATCCACAAGCATCCTCACACTCTGCCGCGGTCGTTCGAGACTATGCGGGAGTACTGGCGGTATATTTGGAACACACTTGTTGCGAGGTATTTTTAGTCTATTTCCTTTTTTGGACTTTGTTATGAATTTTTTATTTAACGATCAATGATAATGTAATGATTTTAAAAAAAATTAACTGTATAAAAACTTGATTCTCTTTTCTTTTAATTCCATCATTTTTCAACAAATTGCTTTGAGCTTATCGAAAATTTGCTTTATTTTATTTTGCTTTTGATTTTATAATGCAACAAAATCCCGATAACCCAAACCAAGCCTTTGGTCAATCCTTTTCACCCCCTCAAAATCCCCAACAGCCTTACCCCCCAAATCAAGCACGCCCAGGAGTCTCCTCACTTGAGGAGGCATCCCACTACCCCAATGGCCGCAAATCTCTTGACTCGTCCGACGTAGACACTGTTTCACCTGAAGGACAGCAGCAGCTATTTGAACAAATTTATGCCAAATACAGGGCTCAAAGTCTTGCTGCTGCCTCCAGACCCCAGGCAAACGTGAATGCAGAGTACTCTGAGCCGCCACGACTCAACCGATTTGAGCGGCACTGCGAGTTTCACCAGCAGCTATCGCCCTGCGGATGTCGCAAGGGCAGCCAGCCAGCGGATGCCACTGGCGAAACTTCAAAAAACAACAGGGTGGTGGTGGGGCAGCAAAAAGAAGAAGAGGCGCAAGTGGAGAAGAAAACGAATGGAAGCGCAAAAGAACAGGTTAATGAAGAGAGGGACAATGGAGGAACTGAGGAAGCGGATGAAGACGTGGGAAGCAGTGTTCGGTGTAGATGTTGCCCAGTGTGTAAGAGCCAAAAAAAAACGGAAAAGTGGGTTCTTGTTCAGTGCCCTAGGGGAGACACTAATGAAGACGAAAATGAAATTGATGTTGATGCAGAGGACGGTGTTGGGGAGAGAATGCAGGATGATGGACAATCGAAGCTTCCTCAGCAGAGTGCCTTGGATCCTGACCAAGAAACGACTGAAGAAAATGTGCAAGATGTAGAAAACAATGAAGAAATGGAGACTGGCGAGCCAATTGATTTCGACGAACACTCCGCCATGGAAACAAACCAAGACACTGGCAAAAGCATGGATCGTGAAGAACATCCTACCACAGAAACAAGCCAGGAGGCTGAGCAGTTGGGTTTTCACCAAGAACGAGCAATTGACCCCGGCCAAGAGACTCTTGAACGTGACGCGTCAACATTTACGCCAACTATCGAAAACACTGCCGAAAATCAAGAAGAACCTGGCTCCGAAAATAACCCTGAACCTGATCAAGACGAAACCCAGGGAAACCCTACGCATGATTACACACCCTCCACTTTCAACGAACCCTTTGTGATGCCATCTGGATCTGGACCGGAGCAAATGAAAAGGTTTTTCAAGTGGGTCAGAAAATTGAATACAATGCCCGTGCCACCCGCTACTGACTACAACCCATCCCCTCCATCTTGCGAAGAAAGAACCCCCCTGAAACAATACATGAGATTTTTTATCCCAATCATGGATCGGGCTTTTATAGAGCCATTTCCACCTGAATACTGGAGACCTCCCCTCGCTCTATATAGAGAAATAGCAGGTCCTGCTACTCCACGGGAGATGTTTCAAACCGAAGCCCCTAGGTTTTTGTTGAGATATCGTTACTACATCCAAATGACTATCAAGACCTATGTCAGATTAGCTCAACAACACGATAGAGGTCGGCTTTTCCCCCAAGACGATGTGGATTGGGCCTTGAAAAATAGAACCGAGGCTAATGTACAAGGCAACCAAGGTGGAATGGAGGAATCGATAACAGAGCTTGAAAATTGGCGCCTCCAGCTAAAAGAAACCCGGAGCAAAATACTTGTGGACTGTGTGACGCAATTGACTTCGGAATACGTTTGGCATCTCATTAGTGAGACTCGACTCAATAAAGCTTTCCAAGCAATTGCTCAAAGAGGCAACGTTGAGTACCTGAGGTGGGTCCCCTTTATTGAGAATTATGGTCAATCTTCGATTGAAGAGCTTTATAGCTTATACTGTGGTATTAAGTATGCTCTTCAGCCAAGGGATCCTGCTGACATCAATTTTCGAAACAAAATGATTGACTTGATTGTGGAAGACTTTAAAGATTTGGAGACGGGTGGAAATCAAGAGCTGGTCGATGTCACACGGCTGTGGCGAGCAAGACGAATTTTGGAACACCAGCGGCCCTTTTGGCTAAGGGACAGGATGGATGGAACCTTTTCCAAAGGAAACAATATGCATGAACGGGTACCCCTGTTCCCCCACAATGTAAAGCCGCGTCTCCATGAAGACGGCGACCTAGAACAACAAGGCGTGGATTACCTGTCCCTGCTTGCGGCAGACTATGGCCATTCTTTAACGCGCTGGGCTTTTTCTGTAGCGCTGTTTATTCAATGGTGGAGACGGAAACAAGACAAGGAGCCCATTTGGAACGGACCGCCCGATAACCAGCCCTGGTATGAAACGTTGGCGTACCAAGTTTTGGATTTTGCTGCGCCTAAGGATTTTGTTATACGCTTTGAAAGAGATGGCTCATTTGAACGAGTCTCGCTAAAAACAATGTCTAAAAAGGTTGGAAAATCTTTGAAAATTTCACGAGCGTACATTTTCCAACAGATTAAAAAAAGACGCATATGGGAACGACCTTATAATAAAAGTCAACGGGATGAGCGTTATTTTTCCAAAGATAAAAAAAATAACACTCCCCTGAAACGGTCCAAGGTCTTTAACCTTAGCGACAGCATGATGGCTGAAAATCTCGACAATACAATAGACTTGGATCAAGACCAATTTTTTTTTCTGAACCGAGCGGTAGAGCGACGCAAAAACCTTTGGAAATTAGCCTTGCGATCGCATTCCCTGGAGCTTCAGCATGCCTTAAACAGGAGCGATGCGTGGGGAGGCCCCCACTTTGACAAGATAACTCCTAATGTTGCGTTGGAACACAATCCCAAAACCATAATTGCACCTTATTTTTACAAGAATGACCCCCTGCTAAGGTTTATTAGTAGCTATCTTATCAATATACTTTCGCGCAATGATCCTTTATGGCCGAATGCAAAAAACGAGATGGCGGAGGGGATTACCACGACACGCTCACATCATGCACAAGAATGCTTCCAACCCAGCAGAATTGCAGCCATGTTGTCGTTTCTCATGAAGGATGCCAAGTTTGAGCCCGGGAGAAACGGAGCACCTTTGGTTGTATTTATGATGGGGACTGACACTACCTCTCTGTCCCACAAAAACAAAGAGACGGAGGGCAATGATACACAGGGCTTGTCAAAAACTGCTACTGAATCGTTTTGCAAAATAAGAATGCAATTTCCTGAAGATACGAACAAACGCAAAAGTTTTACGGAAAATCTGATTAAGTGGATCGACACAATTCCCTATCCCGATACCACTTTGGATCCAACGAGTACTTTTGAGGCGTTAGATTTGGGGAAGTTGTGTATCTCGGACTCTGACTTGGAAAGGGGTCTCAACGAGACAATGATTAAAACTGAAGAAGGCAATAGTCAGAATGTATCTTCAACAGGTTTGTAAAAAAGTAAGTCGAGCTTTTAGTAAATAAAGAGTAAAAATAATTAAAAAATAATGTTTAGCGACACTTGGTTTCGATCCAAGGACATCAGGGTTATGAGCCCTGCGCGCTTCCTCTGCGCCATGTCGCTATTGAATGAAAAATGTAAAAGTTTGAATAGCCAGAACAGACAAATTCAGAGTTGTTGAAAGTGCATAACGCGAAAATACGATTTTAACGTTGATTTTAACGTTTAAAAATTAACGGAATTTAGTTTAAATACTTTAAAATCTTACTGGAGTGCACAGAGACGGATCAATCTTCAGTTTGGTTGTATCTGGGGAACTTATTAACCCTGGTTAGATTTGAAGCTTTAAAGATCTTGCAAAAGTGGAGCATAATGTGTTTGTGGGGAGTTTGCTTAACTTTCATTACATCATTGCTTAAACGGTTGCTATTTGATAACTGGCTGAAGTTTATCCCCGCAAAAAACCATTTACGCATCAGTTGACGACCAATCAACCCCACACTTGCTTAGCTGAGAACTTTTCAAACATGTTGCTAAGAGACTAAGAAAGTGCGTTTTAAGTATTGTGGGAAAACAAAGGTTTGGTCTCGGGCTGTTAATTTTTTCCCAAATCAACAGCAAAACTTTTAGGCCCATAAAGCCGAATGAAAAGTTCAATCTTCAGAAATGTACGTGTTTAAAGCAATGATTTCCATAGTCATGACACATAATTCTACGCTTTTTAAGTAATAACAAAAAAGTTTTTTAAATTCGTTTTTTTACTTAAACATCTTTTTATTTATTTCTTGTTTCTTACCTTCGTCAACGTTCTGTCCTCATGGGTAAAAGTCCTTGCAAGTCATCGCCAAAAAACACCAACTATTTGTTCATGAAGCCTTGGAATCTTTAATACCTTAGAATTTCAGTTTACAGGGTCACCCTCATTTTGAGACGAATTTTGTGGCGTGGACGGCTGCGATGTGAGCCGGGACCGATCACCGATAACCCCAAAGTTAGGTGTGGGAGATGCTAATCTTTGAGCCACAGACAGAGGAACTCCTTCAGTGATACGATGAATCGTGCCAGGGATATATTCTGGAGCAACCCTTGACATCAGTCCGGGACTAAAACTGGACGAAAATCCAGGTGACATGCCTGTAGACAAGCTCCGTGTCACTCCAGGCCCAAAACCAGGGGAAATTGTCTGAAAAAGCCCAGGACGAAACCCAGGTGCTGACCAAGGCGAATTTCTTGAAGACACATTTAAAGCTTCTGTGTTTGGCGCCTGTTGAATGGGTATTGGTTGATTTTCCCTTGATGTCAGGCTTAGTTGAGCAAATTTGGCTTCTAGGGATACATCGGGTGTAGAGGTAGAGCCAGTTATTGAGCCAGACAAAGAATCTGGGATCTGTGATGGGATATGGGATGCAGCAGGCGGGGCAATGACTGGTTTTTTTTCACCAGTTTGAATACCTTGTTCCCAACTTGGTGGTGGCAGTCCTTGAGACATTCCCAAAGACGTCTCTTGTGCAACGTTAGGCGTATTACTAGATACCGAATTGGGCTGAACCATTAACTTGGACATTTCCTGGGTCAATACTACTACATCTAGTGCTGCATCTGTTCCTGATGCCACACTTGATGAAGCCCCAGGTTCTCCGGATGATTCAGTGACAGTTTTTGATATGCATCTGTCAGTAGAAGTTTCATGGCTTTGGCTCGCTGATCCAGTAGCTTCTTCCTGGCTTGAGGACGCCGCCCTTAAAATCTCCTCCACCCTTTCTGGTGGTGCTGGAGACAAAGCCAACTGGACGTCTGAAAAAACAGGATGAAGAGATGAATCCACTTGTTTGTGTGCCATTTCTAGTGGAATCATACCCAGAGGGATATATCCAGCCGCGGGCGCTGATGTAGCCTCAGTGCCTGGCCTACGGACAACATAAGGAGTCACTATTGTTGGCTGCAGCAACCCTACCTCAATCATTTCAGCCACTGTTCCTGTTCGTGTGTTGCGAGCATTCCGGTACCGCTCTTCCATGGCTCTTGTATGTGCAGCAATAACCTCATCCAGCTCACGGTTCCGCTCCTCACGAGCCTGGACAAACATGGCAGCATGCCTGACCGCGGCATCAAACTGCTCCTGGAACCGCTTTGCAAACTTCTCGCATCTTACGCTCTTGTGTTTATCTTCTTCCTCTTTCTCTCGGGCTTCCTCTTCCATTTTTCTTTTATTCCGCATCTTTTCCAATTGTTTCTCTTCTTCTCGCAGCCGCTTATCATCGAGCGCCCGCATTCGATCTACCTCGGCCTGAGGAATGCCACTGCGCAGCAGCTCCTCAATTTCCTGTTCGCGTTTTAGGCGAGCTTCCTTTTTACCTTCTTCTTCCTTCCGCTCCTCCTCCACTTGCTTGCGAATCTTGCGGTGCTGGATTGAACATTTAAACTCTAGAATCCTGTCACTCAGCCGCGTTTTTGCTGCAACGAGTCGATCCGCACAAGCTTCTGCCAAATCAAGCTGCAAAGAATCTTGATAAGAAATGGTCCCGCGCACTCGCAAATTTTCTGCCCTCTCCATCCTTTCCCCCAGGTTTGACATAGCTTCCCTCATTTCCTGAAGATGGTCCTGCATCTTTCGTAGCGAAGCTTCATCGGCTCGAAGTCCTTCAGCAGTTCTGAGCAAGGTCGTGCTCCCGAGTGAGTTCGCAAGAGTTTCAAGCTGGTCATAAACCCTTTCTGATTCATCGTCAATAATGCTGATATAAGTGAATGGTGGCTCCGAAAAGTTGTCCTCACTATCGGACCATGGATCTTCTTCATAGTCATCAAAATCAAACTCCATATTGAGGATGAAAGGCGAAAGAGTGGCAAGCAAAAAAAATAAATTAAAAATTGAAAATCAAGAGACAGATTGTTTTTATAAAAGTGTATACAACTATCAAACCACCTGGTTGTTGTACTTTTAGACTAGATTGCCTTTTTAGGAAATAAATCAAATTGTCTATAAATCGTAAAATCATGAAAAAAATTATAAAGGAAACTAAAAACAAAATAACAAAATAACAATACATTTTTTTTAAAAAAAATCTAAGCTAGGATTGTCAGCTAAAGGGATTTTTTTTTTTACTTTTCGTAGTAATAAGGACTGCTAGAGGTTTCAGCTTCCTCTTGTTCGGCTGCAAAAACCTGCTCCATCCATGGTTTGACTGTAAAATGACGGCGCTGCTTGCGTAGCTCTCTTAGCTTTTGTCTCTTGTCGTCGTCTGCAACTGCATTTTCCTTGTATTTAGCAATAACTCTGCGCAGCTCAGCTACCCAGCGTTCCTTGGCTGAGACTGATTCAGCATAGAAATCAATAATTTCGCCATTACTAAACTTGAGCCGGAATCCTTCAGCTACATGCATGGAGCCTAGGTCATGATCGGCAAATGCAGACCTTCGATGATGTGTGCGTCCGCTGTGAGCAGAAACAATTGTCATTGGCTCCACCAAAGCACCCTGATCGTCAATTACCTTGACTGCCTTTTTGAGATTAATAGCAGCACGCGGTTTATGGGAGGTTTCGCTGAACGCTGTCAGAGTGGTAGAGTTTAGCTTGAAGTATCGGCACCGCCAATGCTTACAGTCTCCACCAAGCTGCGACAGGTTGCTTTTAATGATTGTTCCAGGAACCATTTTGGCCTCTTCTTCCAATCGCTTTTCCTCGCGCTCATATGCAGCCTTGAGCTGAATTTGAGTCCGCACAAAATCAAGCTCTGCAGCAGCAGACTTGATGGAGCTTGGCAATGGTTCACTCTTGGCCCCGCGTGGAATAAACAACATTTGGCACTCTAGCATGGCAATAGGATATGGTGTTTTGCGTCGGGACAAAGAGTAGCTTGTCTGCTGGGATGACCCTGAAACAGAGCGTAATGGTTCCGGAGCATGTCCACCCATTCCAGGATAAGTAGGAATCACTGTCCACTCGTTGTAGCATGGTATTTCGTAAGAACGTGGAGTTCCGTATACATCAGGCTCAAACTGCGCAAAAGAAACATAAGCGCGGCCAAACGACCCATCCTGTGCCATGTAGTTGGACCATGTATCGCCATGAGCACGAGAGTATTGTGAACCGTAAGATCGCAAAGAAGATGTTCCCGAAGCAATCGTAGACATGGATGTCTTATTCTGCAAAATGGTATGGGCATATTGAGGCGATCGTCGCTTTTCCTCCTTATTGCGACTAAAAAGTTTGGCGAGCCCAATGCGTTTACCAGAGACTGCAGAATTAGCTGAAGGACCTGGGTATTGCGACTGGGGTGGCTGTTGTGGAATATAGTGCTCTTCAACCTTGGGCCATTTAGCCTTAAGAGTCAAAATAAATTCCAAGTTGCCACCAACTACCAGCTCAAACTCCTGGTTGATAGAAGTTGATTTTTGGTGCAGAGGTTTAAAAGGCGTTGTGACTGAATGCAACCCATTGTCAAGAACCATACCGACCTTGGCGTTCTTTGACTCTATATCAGGAAGCCCTTCAATGTTCTTAATACCCAAAATACGAATAAATAATCGACCTCGGTCATCGCCAAAAGCCTGGGATGTTTTGCGGTACGGCTCAGGGGTTCCAGGGGTAGGAAGGGGGTGTTCTTTAGGTGAGCGGGTAGCTGTGCTTGTTGCAGCAGGACCTCTACCGCGAACATATGAGCCCTCGGACCGTGGAGGCTGCGGGCTGTGCATATGCTTGTATGTAGGAGTTGTGGGCGTGACTGAAGGAGGTGAGTTGACGGTTAAACGAGATGGGACATGATTTAAAACCTGGCCACTAACTTTGCGTCGTAAATCAGAGTGAGCAGCTGCAGCAGAAACCCCTGAAGAGGGAGGTGAGGAGATACCACCAGGGGTATGAGGCTTTGAATGGGCGGAAGCCACCACCAAGTCATTATTTTCGCGAACGTGGTACCCGTGTCGTTTATCTTCTGGTGAATCCTTTTTAGGTGAAGTCTAGAAAGAAAGTTAGTAAATCAAACCTCAGGGTATTATGGAGTAAAAAAAACTTACATTTTCGCTTTGAAGCATTCTGTCAAACTCCTTGTTAAGGTCATTGAAAATAGACTCAGAATCAAAAGCCACATCATCAATATCAAAGAGCAGCAACGGCGGTGCAAGCTCGTCTTGGTTTTTAGAAACAACTGGCGGAGTGAGGCCAAGAGACTCGTTATGGCTTGCACTTGAGAAAGATCGCCCACCAGTTGCAGACGCACCAGTAGATGTTCCGGCTGTAGCGCCAGCTGCACTTGATGGCTGTAAAGTTGTGCCGAGAAGAGGTTGATATCTGCTTCCAGAAAACGACCGCGCAGAACGCGCAGACTGCCCAGAGAATGCACGTGCACGCGGGGTGTAGGGTGAAGAAATTGCAGCTGCAGTCGCTGCAGCTGCAGCCAGCGGATAATTGCTTGGATCTGTAAGCGAGGATTCGTGAAAATAGGATGGGAAAGGCTCTTCATTTGCAAATGACAACGATGCCTTACGACTGTGCGAAAGTCCCGAGGCTTTAGACGACTCGCGCAGCATCTTGCTGGAGAAGGAAAAGCGAGCAACATCTTCGGGCGCCAAACTGCGACGCACCTTAAGACTGCTATCAGCAGCAACAATTGAAGGCTCGTCTTGGAGCTCTTCTTCTTCCTCATCTTCTTCTTCGAAAAACCCGTCGTCTTCGTTGCTTGCATGTGCATCTGGAAGCATGGCATCGTATGCATCAGCGTCTTTGTAACCAAGCTCGCCGACAGAGGAGTGCTGTGATGAGCGCTTGTTAATGTTGAGGGGCTGTGTGTCGTAGGAGGTATCTGAATGAGCCGACTCGGCTATTGAACACTTTCGATCAAATGACATTGGTTCCTGTTTAATAGAAACCTGATCTAATACAGCAGAAAGCTCTTGTGAAGCACTAGTTTGCAGAGAGCCAGATGCGCTTGTAGGTAGTGCATCAAGTGGAGTAAGAGGGAAAGTTTCAGGACCAGATTGGGGAACTGGTTCATTGTCCACAGCTTGAGGAGCCTTGGAAGCGGCAATGTCTTCTTGAGAAGAGCTAAACTCACGCGACTCTTCCTTAATGACAGAAAGGTCAGGGGGTAAAACACACCCCACAGCAGCTTGCTCTTGTTCGGTCTGCACACCTTCGTCCACAGGTTTCTGCTCAGTTTGTACACCCTCGTCAACAGGAACTAGATCAACAAGCGGCTCTTCCTGCTTGATGGCCGGTTCATGTTCCTCTTGTTTGATGACAGGCTCAGGGGTAGCTGTGTAAACATATTCATCCTCATGCTTAACCTGAGGTTCAGGGGTAGCTTGATAGACATATTCATCCTCGTGTTTAACTTCAGGCTCAGGAACATCCTCTACCTTAAGCTCAATATCCCTTTCAGTACAAGGTTCACCTGGGGGTTCCTCTTCTTGCTTGATTCCGGGTGTTGGTTGCACAGTATCACTAACACTCTCGCTATCGAGTTCTGGGGCCGGAGTAAATACAATCTCAGGAACAGGCAAATGAAGCTCTGATAATTCTTTGTCAGAAACCTCAAGGGAGGCCATACGAGTCTTCTCTGCGTCTTGATCTTGATTCTGGTCTTCTTCTTCTTCATTTTCTTCAGGAACGGTGGTTTTCATTACAGATGAAGATGCTGGAAACGAGCTATAATTTAATGCGGTTGTTTCAATTTTGAGTGGCTCAATGACAGGCAGGTCTGCAGAAAGTCCACGGCCGTGATGGGGGAAAAAGATTGCTTTCCCTGAGGCCGATCGCTGAGCACTAAGAAGGGCTTCTGTGACGGCTGCAGAGTTTGTTGCATCAAAAATAGGAAACTCGCTCATACTGCTGTCTAGTGATAACGAATATTCGGCCAAATCTGGAAGTTGCGGGAAAGGCGCGGGTGTATGGGGCTCTGCGGGAGCTGTGGTGGAACCAGATGCTGTTGTGACAGCAGAAGCCGCTGCAGCTGCAGAAGGTGAATTGTCAACGACGGCTGCAGGACGATCAACAGAAACAGGAGACGTTGTAGACTCGTCATCTGGAGTGCTTGGGACTGATGACGATTCTGGAGGCGAGATGAGAATTGCAGTGGAGGGAGAGTCAATATTCTTGGGAAGCAAGGTCTGTATTGTTTCTGGGGCCTTTGGCTCGGGAGATTCTTCAATAGTAGCCTCGTTTTCATAATCGTAGTCTTTGTGCTGGGACAAAGATGAAGATGACGGGACGTCAGAATGATCCGAGACTTCTGATTGTTCATCAGGAGTTCTGTAGATCGATGCATTTTCGTCTGTAGTCAATGAGGATGTGCTTTCAGGGCGACCAAATTCAGCCGACGACGAAGCGGGACGAGGACCCATGGAAAACGGCGCCATTGGGGGCAATGGCAAGTTTTCTGATGATCCATCGAAATCGAAATCCAGAACGGACCCAAGCGATGCAGCAACCTGGTTTTCAAATAAAACACGGTCGACATCGCCAGCGCTGCGGCTGCGGCGGTGCACAAGAGGCCTCGATAGCAGGGCTTCTGAGGATGCTGACAAAGGCTCTTCGGGGATGCCAAACTTGGAGTTTTGGGCAGGTGACCCAGGGTCCAAACTCTTGTATGCGTACTTGTCAGTTTTGGAGGGAGTAGCCGCACGCGCTTGTTCTTCCTCATCGGCAAGGGTGTAAGTAAGCGAGGCGGCCAGTGCTGGCGCAATGTCATCCCAGGAGTTGTTTTCAGGGGCTTCCGCAGTGTGTGTTTTGTCTGCTGGATTTGATTTTTCAGAGGCAACAGGAGTTTGTTTGGTCGCCAATGAAGGTGTGGCGTCGTCACGAGATTCTTGTTTAATCTCCACTGTGGGGCTCACCAACACTTCTTCATTCGTGAGTCTGGAAGATCGATCAAACGGCGAAGCCAACTTAGTTTGTTTTAACGTGGGAGGAGTGGAGGGTGACAAAGGAGACGCGACCTGAGACGTCTCCAAAGGCGATAGTGATGGATGCTGACTCCTTGGAGTGACGGATTCCGCAGAGGTAGGTGAAAATTCAATTTCTGGTGCTAGGGCAGGCGAAGGGGCGCCAGGTAAGCGAACAGAAAGATGCTTAGGAGATTCCACAATGGATTGCTCTGGGGTGAATGTTTCAGGAGTCTTTGCGGGCGACTGGACGGCAGAAGTGCGTGTGGGTGTAAGAACGCCAGGGGACTGGGCAGGCGACAACGAAGACAAAGGAGTGGGAGTCGAGATGTCAACAGAGGTAACAGCAGTAACAGGAGCTGGGGATCCGATGGGAGTGAGCTCTTTAACGGGCGTTGAAACATTGACAGGTGTAGACATTTCAAACTGAGCAGGAATAGAGCTGTCTGTTGAGGGATTGGAGTCATTAAGACTCTCCAGAAGAGTATGCGTCTCGGCAGCAGGCTCTGCATGAGAAGCAGAGACCAATGTATCAGTCTCTGGAAAATTAACGGCTGGCTCCACAGGAAGGTTGTCTTGGTTTTGGGTCTCAGCTGGAGGCACCCCAAGCGATTTTTCATCTTCAAAGCTAGTAGACTCGGGCTCATGGGAGTGTTCATCGGCATGAATATCAGGATAATCCACGGGCAGCTCGACAGGCAATCTAGCTGCAGCGGCAAATGAATCATCTGCAGACAGTTTGCTGGGGGAAGAAGCTTCGGGTGCCCATGGAGTGTAGCGTCTCTTACGAATTGGCGACTCGAAGCCATGTGAAAGACTATAAGGAAGCTCCGTGGTTTCTTGCATATGTTCGGGCTCTGCAACCGGCGCAGAAGCCTGTTCTTCTGCAAGAGTGTTGCCATCTTCCCTTTCTTGCTTAATTTCGGGTTCCCTCTCTTCGTCAAGAGCCATACGCGTGCCAGGAATATACACTGGAGCCCATGGTCGATGCTGTCTAAGTTCGCTTCCGCCAGGGGACTCCAAAAGCGAGTGTTGCGGGTGCGGTGAAGCCGATGCAAGCATTGGCGAGGCCGTTATAGCAGTTGACGAAGCTGGGGAATCCAAAGTGTCTGAATAAGAATAGCGCGTAGAGACAAGTCCACTTGGTCCGCTAGGTCCCACAAACCCAGTAGTATGACTGTCACCATTTTCTGAATCAAGAGCGGGCGAGCGAGGCGTGGAAGGCGACCAGAGTCTGTGCTGAGACTCAGAGGGCACAAGCGACCGCTTATATGTGGGAGTGCCGGGAATGCCCTGGTTGTAAGTTTCACCTTCTGCGCCAGTATCATCTTGTTCCTCCTCCTCTTCTTCGCTCGTGTCGTGGTCGTTATAAGGTGAAGAAGGCGACGCAAAAGAGCTTGGTGACGTCACAGACGGGCTAGCCAAGGGATCTGAAAAGAAAACTTCAGGTGAAAGAAGGGTGGATAAAGGCTCGGACTTGATGGGTGGTGGTGGGGTTGAACAAGAGAGGGCAGTTGTTGACTCAGTAGCAAGTGCATGATGAGCAGCAGGCGAAGAATCAACAGGCTCTGTTTTGATATGCGGTTCATGGGGAGATGAACGAGCTTGAGGTGAAATCATTTGGGTGTATTCATGATGATCCAAAGACTCCTGTTTGACACGCACAGGTGTCTGCGGAGTGCCCATGATACTAGGGATATCGGTGATGCTGGGAGTAGTTATGGCAGTTGCAATGTTGTGTGTAGTGAGGTGGTTGCTTTGGTCGTCGTGGTCACTCAGTCGGGGAGTGTGTGGAGCCGTAGAAGAGGATCCGTCAGCTGGCTCAAAGACAAAATCAGTAGCTGTTGAGTCCACATGTTTATGCAAATAAGGGGAGGGTGCTGGTAGTGGTGTTGATTGCAGAGATGATTCTTCAGGGCTCCGAACCAAGGATGTTTGAGAATTTTCTTTGGAAGAGACCATAACAGTCGATGCGCGTTCGGGGTTAACTGGAGGCGAGTTAGACTCAGGGGATACAATCATAGGCGTTTTAAGAGCCGACTTGGGCGACTTTGTAGATTTTATGGCGGCAGCGTAAGCAACGGCAGTAGCAAACATGGCAGATAGTGACTTGGGAATCTTCTGATGGACTGCTGCACCTGAAGCAGCCAATGGAGAAGAAGTCGACGAGACCCGTGCAGTTGTAGGGGTAGAAGCTGCCAGGGCCATTGGAGCTGGAGATGTGATTGGAGAGGTGACAGGCGAAGACGGGGAAGGTCTTTGGAAGGTTGCATCGGGGTCATCTTCGTCTTCCGTTTTAATTGTTGGAGAGCGGTCCTCTTCGGCGTGGTAATCGTCGTCAGTATCAGTCCACTCGCTTTCGCGGTTCAAAACTACGGATTCACGCAAAAGGTCAGGTGCAGGGAGGGCGCCTTGGAGTGAGTTACGTTTCCATTCATCCATGAGGGAACGGCGGCGCTCAGAGACTGACTGGCGAGCAAAGTCATCAGTTGAAGAGGATGCGGAGCGATGGTCGGCAAGTAAAAGTGAGTGGTGGGAGGATTCAGGAGATGCTGAATTGCCGACCACGTGAATCTGAGTGGATATCTGGCGCTGGGATTCTAATAAAGATCCGTGGCGAGATAAAGACATGTTGCGAAGAGGTGGTAAGACCATAGGGTTCAGAGCATACTCATCGTCTTCTTCCTCGTCCTGTTCATGAGCCTCGCCTGTTCCATTCAAGGGCGATCCAAAGCCAAAATGGTTTTCGCGAAGTAGTTGCTCCGAGTCGACAGTTGTTGCAGGTGATTCTGTGATAGTTGGATACATTGCAAATGCAGGGCGAGCGGTAGTAGGCTCAGGAAGCGAGGGGGCGGTAGGAAGCATAGGAAGCCCAGGATCATTGTTTTCTTCTTGCTTAATTGTTACGTGGCCATGCTCTTCGGCGTCCTCAGGCTCAAAGGAAAAGCGTGGACGTGTAGATGGGGTTGGTGATGAGGAAGCAGGAATTGTGGAATCCACGGGTTCTTGTTTAATTTGGGGTGTAAATTCCATGTGTTCTTCTTGCTTGATTCTAGGAGGCGAGTCTCTAGGCTCTTGTTTCGGAGTATAGTAGTAGTGAGACCCAGGCGTAAGAGAACCGTTTTGCATCTGGGACTCTGGTGTGTACCCATTTTCTGGAGAGGTGAGCTCACTAGGAGTGTGGTAGCCGATAGCAGGAGTACTTTGCGCATCATCTGTATCCTCTTCTATTTTGAATCCAGAGTACTGTCTATCATTTTCATTAGTTGGAGAGTTCCAGCGTGTTTGTTGCGAAGGGGTTTGTAGCTGCGGTTGATATTCTTCTTTGATGCGGTTTTCGGCCTGAGAAGGCGACCTTATGTGACGCTGATGAGCCAGCCGGGTGCGGGTGGGTGAGGCTACAGGGGTGGTAGGAGAATCTTGAGGGAACAGATTTGGATATTTTGTAGCGTATGGGGATCCTTCCTGGGACTGCTGAGGCACAATTGGGAGTGGTCTGCGGAGAGAATCAGCGCGGGTTGGTGAAGAGGAGGATTGTGGTGGAGAAGACGCAAGGGCTTCCTCGAGAGACTGCTGATGTTGTTGGATAGACATGAGGGTTGGCGAGACCATCTCTGGGGGTTCCAAGACGGGGACATTTGACATGGAGTCATCGCTACTATCGTCGTTATAGCCCGCAGAAGCAAAAGATGTTTGCGGTGCTTCGAGATCGTATTCTTGAGCCTCGTGGTACTCTGCGGAGGTGTTTGTGCTGCTTGTGGAGGCGTCTGAGGCAAACGAGAGGTCAGGGGATGGTGCCTCGTACTGGATGATTTGGGGGGATTCTTTGACAAAGGTGACATTTTTCTTTGATTTTTTAGGGGAGTCGATAGCACGAGGTCCTAAGAGTCTTCCGAGGGACCCGCGGCGGAAGATGGATGGTTTTTTAGAGAGAGAGGATTCTTCTTGGATGGTTTTTTGGTATTGGGTGGTGGCAGTTTTAAGAGCGCTTTTGGTAGGAGAGGGTGGGGCTACTGCGGGTATAGATGATGTTGTAGAGATGGTAGAAGAGGATCCGTTGGGTTGGGAATAATAATATTGTTGTTGCTGATGTTGCAACAGCTGCTGCTGCTTTTGTTGATCATCATATATTTGTTTCTGACGGTGGTAAGCCATTTGCTGTTCCAAGTAAGTTTGCTGCTGCTCAGCAGACATTGGTCTTACAGGTTTTGGAGGGGGTCTTGGGTGATAGCGGATGGGAGGTTGGTAGTGCTTTTGCGGAGGCGGTGGGAGGTAATGATGTCGATGAATGATTGTACTTTTAGGAGGAAGCGGAGGGGCCGATGGCTGGCCGTAGATAGGAGGGTAGTAATATGGAGCATGGTGATCGGAGCCCGTGCTATTGCCTGAAGCAAAGGACTCGGTAGAGTGTCTAGTTCTGAGGGATTGATGGTGTTGTTGTTGGTTGGAAGAGGTAGAAGAAGTTGACGAGCTTCGATGTTTTTGATCATACTGAACAAAGT
Source organism: Magnusiomyces ingens NRRL Y-17630 (assembly GCA_900497715.1). Lineage (NCBI taxonomy): Eukaryota > Fungi > Ascomycota > Dipodascomycetes > Dipodascales > Dipodascaceae > Magnusiomyces > Magnusiomyces ingens. The sequence goes on from UIDE01000005.1 coordinate 1,646,789, forward strand.
AGTTTTCTTTGATAGAGACGGCGGGTGTTTCTGAGCGCAAAGAAAGATGCGATGAGCGCTGTCGGAGCAGCTGGTGGGTGTTATTGTGGAGTAAAGAGGAAGGGGCAGAAGAGTAAGCGGGAGAAAGAAGATTATCGGCAGATGACGAAGCATATGGTTGGTTTGGGATAGCTATTGGTGTTGTTTGAGAAAGGTCTTCCTGAGAGTGGCGCTCTAAGCTTGTCCAGAAGGACCGGAGTTTCTGGGTAGAGACTCGGTCCATTGCTAGGTAAGAAATTGGGTTTGTTAGTAGATGAAGTATATTTGACGGTTGGTATACATACTATGTTGGCAAAGAAGATGGGTTCTAATATCAAAGAATCATGAAAACACCCAAGGGAGAATAGAGGAGGTATAGAATAGATGGCTTTGTTTTGAAAAAGATGATGGTTAAGGATGTTTGTGTGTAGATGTTAAATGATTTGGAAGGGGATAAAAAAGGGTTTCTCCTTGGTGGTTTCAGAAGAGAAGGAGTAGTGTTGATTGATTTATTGACAAGAATGATGATTAAATTTTTGACGAGGATTAAAGATTAGATTTTTGACAAGAATGATGATTAAATTTTTGACGAGGATTAAAGATTAGATTTTTGACGAGAATTAAAGATTAGATTTTTGACAGGGAGAGGAAAAGTGATGGAAAAAAGTGGTGAAGTATTTTTTTTGTATTAAGGGTTGATATTGTTATTATTATGTGTGGTAGTCTCAAGAAAGGAGGTTTTAGTGTATACATTTGATTTATGTGGAATAGGACGTTTTGAAAATTAAAATTCTTCTACGAGCCTTGCCCTGAAGCAGCACTAGCAGCAGAATAACAAATTAAGCAAAATATGTTCCCATTTCTTTAAAATTTTCTTATAAAATTTTTTTCAATTTAGATACAAGTTTTCTTTTTTTCTTTTGCTTTATATTGATTATTTTCAAAAAAAAACACAAAAAACGACTAACAACGCGTTTTAAAAACACAAACACGCAGGTTTTTCTTTTGGCTGTAAAAAAAAAAAAAAAAGCCGTTGCCAGGGACAACATCATACAAATCCTGGCGTCTCAGCATCCCCTTGCGTTGTTATTGTTGTGTGTGTAAGCACGCGTCATTTTCGCGTTGGACGTGTGACGCGTTGCAAGGCGTGGGGCAGCGTGATGTGAACGCTACCAAAGAAAAATCAAAAAGACGCGTTTCCCTTAATGTTTTATTTAAAAAAAAATACGCGTGGCTGTGACGTATTTGGCTAAATTCTTAATTTTTACACAGCCGTATGGAAAAAAGCTGGGGCAAAAATTTTGTAATTTTTAAAAATTCCATTCACTTAATCATTACATTTAAACGTTACAAAAGTTATAACCTACAACTTACAACTTATTCTCGTACTTGCCATATTCAGGCTTCCAGTACTGGCGGAACGTGTAAGTTACGCCCACGTCCCGAATCTCCTTAACCTCCTCAGCACTCAACTCAAAGTCGAAAATCTCCAAGCTCTGGACCTGGCGAGTACTGTCCGCAGAAGTAGTAATGGGGAGAACACCGTTCTGGTATGTCCATCGGAGCTCAATCTGGGCAGGAGTCTTTTTATGCTTTGCAGCCAGCTTTTCAAGCACAGGCTTAAGCGGAGCCTTTTCATCCTTGGCAATGACAGGACCAAGGGGAGAGTAGGCCTCGACCAAGATGCCGTGATCCTGAGAAAACTTGACAATGCCTGGAGTCTGGTTTTGCAAATAAGCATTGTACTCAATCTGGTGCACAGCAGGCTTGATCTTGGCCACCTTGAAAATGCGCTCCAGGTCGGCAGTGGCAAAGTTGGACACGCCAATGGCTCGCACGCGGCCCTCTTCCTGGAACTTTTCCAGCTTGGCCCAGGCAGCCTCTAGGGAAATACCGTGCTTTTCCTCAGTGACAAAGGGAGCATGGATCAGGTAAAGATCAATGTAGTCGGTTCCGAGCTTTTTGAGCGAGTCTTCCAAGGCAGCCTCGGGGTTGCCAATCTTGGGGAGGATTTTGGTGGTGATGTAGAGCTTTTCACGGGGGACACCAGCCTTCTTAATGGCCGCACCCACCTCGGCTTCAGTATTGTAAACCTCTGCGGTATCAATATGAGTGTAACCGTTGGAAATGGCAAGAGCCACGGCATCAACCACTTTTTGGTCCAGTTCGTCAAGGTTAGAAGATTTGAACCACTTGGTGCCAGTTCCATAGCCGACGGCTGGGATGGTAGTACCGTTGTTAAGTTTGAAAGTAGGGATGGGAGACATTTTTAAGGTAGTTTTGGAGTTTTAACAAAAGGAAGAAGAAGTTTAAGGGGAGAAAAAAAAAATCAAATAGAGAGTAGAACAAATATTTTTTCTTTTAAAAAAATATAATAAAGGCAGGTAGTTTAGTATCCGTGGATGTGTTGAATGGAGAGGTTTATTGTTAATTGAGAATATATAAAGAAAAAAAAAAAAAGGTAAAGTCAATTGAAGTAGTATTTATAGTTGCTTTTGTTAGAAATAAATGTACATGGAATAACAGCTATTAATGGATAGATTTTATTTGGTTGATTTGTAATTCAAGATGATGACAAATTGCACAGTTATACTGTGATATGATGATAATATGGTGGGCTTTTTTTTGTTGGTTGATTAAGGACTACTTTCTACTATCCCAAGTGTCTATATTATTGGGGAACAGCGTTCTTATTTAGTGGATTACAGATGTTAATGTGGGGGCAGAGAGAGAGAGGATAAGAGTAAGGAGCATTTGGTCTTTCCCGATGCTAATCGGCTCGATAGCGCAGTAGTGGCAACAGCTGTCTTTTTTATAATAAAACTTATGCCTTGGGTGCTATGTCATATATTATGTTGCAATAATGATTGAAAATATTGCAACTTGAGAAAGAAAATCCCTCCTGGCATGTATTACATAACTTTGTGACAGTTCTATTGTGGCACAGCTGCGTTATTGTGTAACAAACTAACGTGTAAGCACATAAATGTGCAATTACAGTTCTTATTATTTTTATGTAGTGCTTAGTAATAATAAAAAACTCAAACCCCCTTGGGCTTTCCACGCTTTTCTCCGGTACCGGCGACTTTTTCGGATATCCGCGAGGGCTTTTTTTTTTTTTTCTTTTGGAGATGCCGAAGGCTTGATAGTTGCCGCTTTGCCATAAACTGTGGCTCGGCAAATAAAAAAAAACGCCATCTGATAACAACAACGCAGCATTTGATTACAGAATAGCACGTGAAATGTCGTCATTTGCCCTTATCATGATTAAATCCAATTCCCCCACACGTAAAGCACGATGTCGTTATTATTACTGGACATTCTTGCAAAAAAAAATTATCATTTCTCAATCATCTATTTGCGGGCTTTTGAATCTTTTTCGTTCTTCTATAAATACTCGTCAAGATCCCTTCTTTTTTCGTCTTTATTTTAAATATATACTACCCTCTCTCTTAGTCTTTACCAACCATACATCCACTACTATCACCACCTAAATCAAATCACAATGTCTTTTGCTCGCTTCGTCGTCTCTCAACTCAAGGCCGCCAACGCCGCCTTTAGCGCTTCTCCCGCTGCCCGCGTCTCCATCGTCTCTTCCTCCTCCTCTGCCCGCCCCTTTGTCCTGGCCAACAATGGTGACACCCCTTCCTCCTCTTCCTCTGGTTGCGAGTGCGGTAGCTCTGGTTCCAACACCTGCGCTTAAGTCCTGGGTTTCCTCCACCCGACATCAACTAGAAATGGGCTTGGTTTCTTCTCCTAGTCGCCTGCTCATGTGTTTCCATTTTTGCATTACTACTACTATTTCATGTTACGACCGTTTATGATCTTTTATGTCCTTGTTTTATTTATGTTTATATAATAATTAAGATGCTCCAGAATCCTTTTTAAAATTCTAATTTTGTCTCCATTTAAACACCCAAAAATATCAAGCTTTTTATAGCTGTCAAATATTAAGTTATTGTAATATTACTACTTATAGTTACTCCCAATCATCATCACTATCTTCATCACTGACACTCTCCTTAACATTCTTACTCTTATCGCCTTGTTCTAGCTCTGCTTCCTTCACCTTACTCGGAAGATCCAGAATCGAAGGGGTCTTAGAAACCAAGTCATAAGATGCCTCAGACGATGGACGTGAAGATCCAGGCGCTGATCCTGTCGAGCCAACTGGAAGTGAAATAGGTGATGCCTTCACTGTCAAAGTTTCGCCATCCTCATTCTCATCACCATTACTGGGGGAGGTACTGGCAGCATTCCTAACCTCAGGCTTATCTTCGGATTGCACTTTGGTCTTTTCTTCTTCAGCCTTTTCCTCACCCTTATCATCCTCCTTTGACTTCTTCTTCTTCTTCTCCTCTTCCTCCTCTTCATCGTCATCATCTCCCCAATTAAACTCCTCATCATCATCATTCCCCTCGGCAGCAGACTGTAGTAACGTCTTTCTTTTCTGTTCTTGTGCTTCAATCTCCGCACGCATGTAGTAGTACCGCGTCCAAAACTCTCCATAAGTCACCTTCCCTGGTCCAACAATGCTTTCCATCAACACTCGCAACTTAGGGTATTGCGCAAGATCTTTGGCAATCTGTTCCGTGGCTCCCTCAACATCAAACTTGCTCTTAAACTCCGCGTACCCAGGCCCAGGAGCCTCTTCAGACGTAAACGGAGCGGCAGTAGTGTGCAGAGCATGTAGCTGTGCATCCACACGCGTAGTATAAATCTGGTCTCGAATATCCTCAGATACATGAAACAAAACTTCGCCTGGAGAGGACAAAGTGCCATCCTTAGGTTTGGATTCTCCAGAAGGCCCTGAAACAACAACGGCATCCTTCAAGATACTCTGCAAATCAGTCCCCATCTGCAGTAACCGTTTCCCAGCACGGTTTTCCAGCTGCTCAAGGTCCTTATCCAGATCGTCCACATACTTTTGTGCAGCTGCAGCAATCGAATCAAAAAAACTGCTACTGCCCGTAGATTTCTTCCCGCTACTTTTCTCATCTTTCGTAGCTTCTGCCGTCTTTTTCTCTTCATTATCCCCATTCCTATTTCTCTCTTCTTTCCCCTCTTCATTGTTAATATTCTTCTTCTTACCTTCTTTATCTTCTGCTCCTTCCTCTTCTGAAACCCCACGCTTCACAGTCTCCCCAATCAAATCATCAAGCTCACTCTTAAGCCCCTGTAACTCCAACTTGGTCTCCCGAATTGTCTTACTCAGCGTCTCTCCACCCTGCTTTTTTACCTTACTCCAGAACCCACCCAATGCACTCCCCCATGCGTTGATTGAGTTCTCCAGCTGATCAGCCGCCTTATCAAACGCCTCAGCAGCTGCAGGAGGAACCAATGGCTCAGGGCTTGGTGCGTTCTTCTTTTCATCTGTAATAATGCTCTTGTTTTCTTCTCCTTTTTCGTCTTCTTTTGTCTTATCAGATTCAATCTTTGACGAAGAACCAGAACTCGGTTGGGCTGCAGGCTCGTCATTATTCGTGGTTGTATTCGTCTCTATCTTTGGTTCCGCAGTCTTTTCTGGTGCTGCTGTAATTGCACCCAGATGATCATATGCCGTATCCATAATGCCTTTTTTTTGGTTGTTTATCTCTTCTTCTTCCTCGTAATATATAAAATAAATGGTGTGATAACTGTGATGTAAGGGATGCTTTTAAGTAATAACAACGATGGTGGTTGTGTCTTAGAGAAAAAAAAAAGAGAGAGAGAGAGAAAAAAAAGAAAAAAAAACTCGTTCTTTGCTTATATAAAACTTAACTATAACTATAGTTAGTTTAAAAAATTACATTTTTATTAAAAAAATTACCATACATCTTTACTACCAAATCGCCAAAATTGGTCTTCTTTTTTCCCACACATTTTAATCCACTACTAATAATCCAAAATAACTATTCTATTCCCAAATACTACACACATAATGGACCCCTTAATTCCACCTCTTAGATTTCACGTTATTCAACCAGACCTATACTGTGGCTCATATCCACGCCCTCGCAATCGCCGGTTTCTCGAGGGACTTGGACTAACAGCCATTTTGTCCGTAACGCCCACCCCGCTGGGCTCCGACCAGGACGAGGACGCATGGCTTGTGGACTTTGCACGAGAAAATAATATTTCCCTCATACACATCCCCAGCGCACCAGCATCATCGAAATCGAAAAAAAAGCGTGGCGTTCCACTCGAGTACGATGTCGCCAGAAAAGCTCTTCAAGTCATGATTGATCAAACCTCGGCCCCGCTCTACGTCCACTGCATGAACGGATCTCAAGTATCTTGTCTATTGGTAGCTTGTCTGCGCAAGCTATCCTTCTGGTCCATGGCTGCTATCTCAGACGAATTCTTGAGATATTGTGATATGGAACCAGCTGACGCAAACTTCGTTGAAGGATTCCGAGCAGAAATAAGCGTTCCGGAAGAAACTGTTCCCTGGATCTGGCAAGGTCTTTCTAGAACTGGTGTAGTCAGGCATCATCCTACACTGAAATTTAATGACATGGCATGAACAGAAACAATACAAAGAAAAAAGAAAACAAAACTATTAATTAATTATTACCATATACAAAGAAAGAAAATTTTCAAATTATACATCTTTTTTGTTTGTTTTTCTTTAAAATTACAATTTCCTTTTTTCATTTACAAACGAAGACCCATACCCTTAAGATATTCAACGCCATCTTCAAATTCCTTGTGCTTGCGTGAAGCAGACCAATGCAGCTCATTACCCATCACCTCAACCACCTTAGGCAAAGCCTCGTAAGCAGCTCGGCAATCCAAAAATGCCAAACGGCATCGGCGAGCCAAAAAGTCCACAGCAGTCACAGCATACTCGTACTTAACGGCATATCCAATCTCTTCCGCCAAAAATGGGTAAGGCGCCGCCAGCCGAGTTCCTCGTGTAGCAGTCACGACCGAGTGTGTGGAAGATGCAGGAGGATTGGCCTCCTTTAAGCTCTCGGCAATGGTGTAAGCACGTGTGCCGTAGTTCTCACTCAAGTGACGCGCAACCTCAGGGTCCAGCGCATATTTCTGAGCAAGATGAATGTATTGCAGTGGGCTCCATTGGTCGGCACCCACAAGTTTCAGGGTTTCAGTGGCAGTCTTGGGCACGGGGGGTTCAAGCTTGCCAATGGTAATGGCCTCGTCCACAGCTTCCTGAGCCATTTGACGATAAGTGGTCCACTTTCCACCGGCAATGGTCAAAAGACCGGAATCAGAAACGGTAATTAAATGGTTGCGCACAAGCGACTCGGTATTCTTGGCCTTGGGATCACGCACAAGCGGTCTGATACCAGACCAGGCCGCAAGCACGTCCTCACGACGCACGTCAAGCTTGCCCTCAAAGTACTTAGAGACTTCCTTAAGAATAAACTCAATGTCTTGTTCAGAGGGGATAGGGTTGGCAGAGATGGGAGAGGGAGAGTCGGTAGTACCGGCAATAGTGGAACCTTGCCACGGCAGGAAAAAGATGACACGGCCATCAGATGTAGCTGCATCCAGCAGACCCATACGCTTGGGAGAGTAAAATCCAGGCAGGACAATATGAACACCGGACGAGGGGGCAACAATCTCCCGAACGGAAGGCTCGTCAAACTTGCGAATAGCATCGGTAAAGGGACCAGTGGCATTGATGACGGATTTGGCACGAATCGACACTTCCTCAGCCAATTCACCATTAAGGTCCTTAGCCTTGACTCCGACAATCTTGCCCTCGGCATCCTTTTCGAGACCAGTAACTTCAACGTGGTTGAGCACAGTGGCACCCATTTCGGCAGCAGTCACAGCCAACGACACATTCATGCGCGAATCATTATGGGAGCCATCGTAGTAGACAATGGCACCCTTGAGGGTATCAGAATTGAGTTGAGGGAAAGCTTCGAGAGCCTTAGAGCGAGTCAACAGGTACGACGATTCAAGGTTCTGCTTCCCTGCCAGCAGGTCGTAGCACTTTGTGCCAACCCAAAAGTAGGGCAGTTGCCACCATGTGTAGACAGGAATCATAATGGGCAGGGCAAATGAGAGATGCGGCGCAATGTCAAGAAAGACTTTACGCTCGTGCAGAGCCTCACGCACCAGTTGGTACTGATTATAGTCGAGGTTCCAGACAGCTTTTTCAAGGTAGCGGACACCACCATGAACAAGTTTAGTTGAACGAGAAGAAGTTCCCGAGGAAAAATCGTCGCGCTCCAAAAGAGCAACCTTGAGACCACGGGATGCCGCATCCACAGCAATTCCGGTACCGGTTGCACCACCACCAACAACCACAATATCATATTCAGAGTTGAGCTTGCTGAGAAGATCTTTACGTGATGGAGGAGCGAGCGCAGGAGCTGGAGGAATTACATGTTTGTCTTCGTAGGATAAGAGCTTTGATTGTGCATGGGCGCGTGTTGTGGAATTGTAAATTGCAGCACCTGCAAGAGCCGCAGCCGCAGCCGAGGTCGTCCAGACGAGAGAGCGGCGAGAAGCAAACATTGTCAAAAGCTGGTTAAGAAAGTTGAATAAATATGGGAGAAAAAAAACAAAAAAAAGAGATTAAAGTATATATTCTCCTTCTTCTTTTTTTCTTATTTATGCAAAAACTAAAATGATATATATAGAAAAGTAAAAAGTTTCTTTTAAGAGCAAGAGAAAGAAAGAAAGAAAAAAAAAGTTTACGGACGGGAAACTCCCACGTATTTATATCAAATGGACATCACGTGGGGGGAGAAAGGATGAAAAAAAAGACCGAGGGGAAAGGGCTTGTGTTGAAAAAAAAAAAATTACGATCCATCAACAATCAGGACGATGACAACGACAGCAGTGTTTATAAAAGATGCCTCGTGTTAAAGAATTGACTGAAATTTGTAGGGAAAAAGCCTCATGAAGAAGAGGTAAAAGGAAGTCAAAGGCCCATTCTGGCGTGATTACAGCAAATCCCAAGAGAGAGAGAGAGTCTTTCAAAAGATATATATGGAGAATAAAAATAAAAAATTGCCAGTATCCGAAAAAAAAATCGGGGACTTGTGCTCCGTCTATTGAAATGAAAAAAAACCACTTGAAGAGGAAAATGTGATAGAGAACTGACAGCAAGAGAGAGAGGATACAGGTGTTTGTAGCTTTACGAGATTTGACTGGTATATTGAACAGTGAAATAGACTTTGTTTATATATGTATTTATACATATATATAAAGAATGATGGTGGTGATTCCCTTTATCATTATTTAGAGCAAATTACCAGCAGTGTCAGTAGAGTAGAAGGAGCCTTAAATCTAGGGATTAGTCCTTTATATTTCTTGGTTTCCCCGCACTTAAAACAATAGCTATTTATTGGGTCAGCAGATTCCAAAGCTTTTTTTTCAAATCTTTTTTTTAAAATTTTATATATAAAAAAAGTTCAAAAATCAAAAAAAAAAAAAAGTTTATATGCAATTAAGTCCACGGGCTGATCAACTTGACTGGCTAGCTGGAAATTTTTTTTTTAGTCATCACAACGGCTGCGTCATTGTTTATTAAAGCCAGGGCCGCACAGAATTACTTAATATGGAAATAAAATACGAATGTAAAAGCCTCACCATAAGAATGATGATATATATATTTATGCTAATAATAATAAATTTTTCCTATCAATAATTAAAAATAATCTGCAACTTTCCATTTAAGCCCACATTCTTCTTTTAACGTTAGATATTATATAAAAAGTTAGATACTCACCTAATCTAACAAACTTTTAAATGTCTCCCTCAAAACGACCCGTCGATTCTCTGACCCCCCCAGACCAAGACCTGGCTCTGCAAGTCCCGGCAAAAAAACCAAAGATCGCCAATACCACAAATCCTAAAAGCTCGAAAGACACTGATATACCCCCGCGTGCACCTCCACCGTCTCCTACGCTGTCTCCAACCCTTAGTGAGATTGCAGACGCTCTTTTCTCGCCTGAAACTATCACCAAATCTTTTATACCCAAGCCATAAATAAATAAAAAACACGCACATAGTAATATGCATATATAGCGTTTTAATACCCAAAAAATACCGTCTATAAACTCATTTATATACACTGTATTCTCCCTCCTATCTTTTTCTATTGCATCAATCATATCCTCGCAGCTATCTTGACCTTATCGTGGAAAAACTCTGTGGCTACTCGGCCCTGTTTATCATAAACCCTCCCAGTAATAACTGTAAAAGTCTTGGTCTCAGCAACAACGAAAACCTCCATTTTGATTTGATCTCCCTCACTAACTGCCCTTAAAAAGGTTGCCGTCAATGTGCGTGACACACCCATTGCCTTAGCCACCCGCTTGATTGGCACAAACACATCCATCTTCTTTTCTTCTCCCTCCTCATCACTATACCCCTCCCAGTACCGGTCAAACCCGGCCACTGCAAACGATGACAGGTTGTCAAATAGCGTCACTTGAAATCCTCCATGCATTGTTCCTCGAGGGTTCAACATCTCTCTTGAAACGGTAAGCTCAAACTCTGCCCGCAAAAGATACTTGCTTTTAGGGTCCCCGCTCAAATCCTCGCACGCAATACATCGCGCTGACTCAGAGGTTTTAGTCCCCCATGCGCTCATGGGCTCTGAGCTGCTGGAAATTAGACGGGTCCCGTTAATAAAAAGATTGACGCGGTCTGCTCGATTCGACCCAGGTCGTAATGATGATAGTTTGTCCATTGGGTTATGTTAATAGGGTATATTGCTTGTAGAATAATAATAAATATAATAAAACGATTCTTGAAGTTGAATTTCTTTTTTTGTTTTTTTTTTAAAAAAAAAAATAATGACACGCCTACCAACTGGGTATTTATAATCTAGTAGACCAAATCTCGCTTGCCCTTTTCACCTCGGATGTGGGGTAACTGCAAACCAGGGAAAAAAACATCAGTTTACTGGGTAACTTAAATTTAACTTATTATAAATAACATTAATTTTTGTTAATAATTTATCTTATTAAAAATAATTTAACTTACTCTAAATATCTTTACTTACTATTCAATAATCATTCATACCTTCATCACCTTTTGACTCAACACCAACTTTTATACAAATCTGAATCATCAAAAAAAATAAAACCCTTTCTCCACCCTACACACGCATACCCAATCTAAATTGCACCATTCTTCTGCCCTCTCCCCAGTCCTCCCATGAGAGTCCCGCCACTTGTTTACCACGGCATTTATGTCGTTATGGCGGTTCTCGTCGCTTCAACGGCTGCTGCTGCTTCCGTTGCCGCCTCTTTTATGGACTTTACACCGGATACCTTAGACCAATTGGCAGCTGGCGCACGCGACATGTTCTACCACGGCTGGTCAAACTACCTCCGTAATGCCTTCCCTGATGACGAACTTCGACCTCTCACCTGCGATGGTCTTTCACGAGACGAAGCCGACCCTACCAACATTGGCGTCAATGATGTCCTCGGTGCGTATTCTGTTACCCTCATTGATGCCCTTGACATGTTCCCCATTCTTGGAGACCAACAGGGCTTCGAGCGCAATGTCGAACGCGTCCGCAAATATGTCTCCTTCAACGTCTCATCAACTGTCCAAGTATTTGAAACTACTATTCGCGCAATGGGAGGCCTTCTTTCTGCCCATCTCTACGCCTCCACTCCGCGCCTTGGCCACAAAATACCAAATTATGATGGCTTTTTACTGGACCTTGCTTACGACCTAGCCGAGCGTTTGCTTCCATCCTTCAATTCACCATCTGGCATCCCATACCCTCGCATCAACCTCAAATATGGGCTTCAGCCTAAAATCTATCCGGGCAATATTACAGAAACATGCACATCCGGAGCAGGGTCTCTCGTTCTGGAGTTCGGTCTATTGTCCCGACTCACAGGCGATTACCGATTCGAAATTGCTGCAAAGCGCGCCTTCTTTGCCCTTTGGCAACGTCGCTCAAACCTCGACCTTGTACCTATGGCAGTAGACGCGGAATCTGGTGTTTGGCTTGCTCCCATGACTGGTGTTGGTGCAAGCATCGACTCATATTATGAATACGCAATCAAGTACCATGTTCTTTTTACCTCTCCAGACTTTCTCTCCGTCTTCAATCGTGCCCACCATGCTCTCCTTTCTCACTCTTTTGACGGTTGGCTTTTTCATAATGTAAATTTTGAACGTGGATCAACTGTCACTTCGTGGATCGATTCGCTGGCCGCATTTTATCCTTCCATCATGGTTCTTGGTGGCGACCTTGAAAATGCAGTCCGCGCACATCTTGCATACTATAAGATTTGGAACACTTACTCGGCCATTCCTGAGCGCTGGTACGCTATCCCTAGAGTATACTCATCCCGATTTACAGCAGAAAGTGCAGTCAATCTCGAGTGGTATCCTTTGCGGCCGGAATTCATCGAGTCAAATTACTATATTTATAAGGCTACCAAAGACCCGCTTTTTTTACAAATCGGCAAAAGCGCTATGGAAGACCTTCAATTACGAAATAAGGTTGAGTGCGGGTACGCTGGCACACAAAATGTTAAAACCGGGCAATTGTCAAACCGCATGGAAAGCTTTTTCCTTTCCGAAACTACCAAATACCTTTACCTACTTTTTAACCAAAGCCATCCTCTTAATAAAGAATACTCTAATTCTGTCTTTTCAACAGAAGCCCACCCTTTTTGGTACGACAAGGATATAATGGAGCACGCAGGCGCGCAAAACTTTGAGCTACTAAGACGTGTTTGGAATAAAAATCATTCACCACCAGCAACCAAGCCTGATATTACAAAAGAACAAGCAAAGCTTTTACGCGAGATGCTCGATAATGAAGACATGCCATGGTATAAAAAAATGTCTCTATCTATGCTATGGGGTGATTATCGTAACTCCTTTGAAAAGCGCCACCATAAAAGTCTGTTGGTAAGAATCATGCGTAAACTTTTATATTACATTAAAACAATCAACTATCGCATTGACTCGTACATTATGCCTAGATTCATTGACTATATAACCAAAAAAAATGAGCAATCCACCCAGCAGCAGCGGCAGCAACATCAACGAATTCTAGCAACACTCCCAATAAAACCTACAAAAGTACCAGTGTCAAATATACACAAAGCATCAGGTGTCAAAAATCAACATCAACATCTTCATACTCGCCCACCAGCATATTTTTACAATAATCAATGCGAAGTATGGCGCCCATACTCTGTGATGTACTCTGACTCAAGCGTCAGAGCAGGTATGGCATCGGCCCTGCAAATCCAAACAGGGATGTATTCACCTATTGCATCATCGCCACAATTTTTCCAACTTGATCGAATGTATATGTACAAGCGGCCACGGCATCTGCGAAAGTACATTTCCTTTGAAAATCGTGCTGGGTTTTGGGACCGCTATGTGATCCCAGAGGGGCAGTGTCTCGCCCAAACAGCGGAAGCGCCGGCGCTGGGTCCGCCGGCTCAAAACGCAGGCGAGGTGGAAATTATGTTCATGTTGCAAGAAGGAACCCAACGTGGATCAGTATTACTGAGATACGCCAATGGAACGGTGGAGGCTACCAACTTGAATGGCATGAGAATCAAGCTACGAGAAAGAGGAAGTGAAGAAGAGGAGATGGAAAAGGAAAAGGATATAGAATGCAAAGAAGATGAAATTTACAACGAGGAAGATGAGAACAATGATGAAAATGACGAAGATAACGAAGAAATTGGAGATCAAGATCAGAATTATATAAATGACAAGTTTGACGGCCAAGAAGAGGAAGAAGGGGATGATGATGATGAGGACAATGATGACGATTACGATTACGATGACGATGACGATGACGATGATGATGACGATGACGATGACGATGACGATGAAGATAATGATGACAATGACAATGACAATAACAATGACAATAACAATAACAATAACAATAACAATGACAATAACAATGACAATAACAATGATGACAATGAAGATGACGATGGCGATGACGATGAAGAAGATGAAGATTATCAAATACAATCTTCTACAAAAAACATACCAAGCCCAGCGTCTCCACTTTATGATATTGTTGTGATTGATGGCATCCGGATCCCCAAACGTCTGCGCCTACAAAACCTTTGGCTTTCGCGTGGTGTCATAGAGCTAACATCACATGGCCGGGTGCGGATTCAAAATTTTACGATAGAAAATCTTGATGTGACCAACTTATACTCATAAAAAAATGCATAATGGATATATATAAAGAAAAAATAAATACAACAAATAGCTGAAGGTTTGCTTTTAATCAATGGGAATACTCTTGCCGGGAAGTCTGTCGTGGGGAGTCGAAGAGCTCTCTGTTTGAGAAGAGTTCCCATCGGGAGATACATAGTCTGTATTAATGGCCTCAATTCGATCCACAAATAAACTAAAAGGCCCGTATTGCTTATCAATAAGACCAATTCCGATTGTCTTTACATACTCAGTATTAATTCTGCGTTGTTCCTGAATAACACCCCAATTTGTGAGAATGAAATCTTGTAGGGGAATCAACACGGTTTCCCATTGTCCTGGAGTCTTAAGAAACAATCTGTGTTGGTAAATGTCTGCTGGCAAAGGCGAGTCGGCTTGGATGTTGACAAAATACTTGCGTCGGTCTCCCTTTACACGCAACATAATGTGAGTACATCCACGCCAATCCCAGTGGGGAGGGTCGCCAAACAGTTGCGATACGGTTTCGCCGAATCCGCGTGCGTGTTGGTCCCGGGTTCGAAACATTGCGTAACCGGATTGCACGACATCTGGACGATTGGCTGGCAGATCCAAGTTCAGAACACCGTGGAAATGGCCTACCATCTTGGGTGCCGGAGTTGCCGAGGCCGAAGAAGCGTCAAAAGATGACGAAGATGAAGAAGCATCTACTTGACCGGGAAGAGGAGTTGCAGGTGTTTCAAAAGGCTCGATATCGACATGGGCTGTAGAATACCCTCCCAGCTCTGCATCGGAACGCACAAGAATGTTTTTGATTTCATTTGTGCGTGCAAAGTCCACGAGTGTTTGACGAACGGAAGGAACAGACGCTGCGAATGAGAGTTAGCGATTTAGATAGCAACTAATTGGTCAATTGGCTGAAAAGGATTCAAACTTACAAACAACACCTGCTCTTTGGAGAAGCTTGATGAAAGACATTCTTTTTTTTTGGTTAATCTTTATGCGGGTGTGTGTGTGACAATAACAAGTTTTTTTCCTTTACTTTTTAAATTGTGGAGAGGCAAAAGTGACGTTCTGTCGAGGCAAAGAAAGAAAAATATACGAGAGAAAAAAAATACAAAATTGGAACCAAAGTGTAACATATTTTTAAAGTGCAACTAAGGGTCGCCAGGAAAAAAAATTAAAAGTAAAATATTACTGATTCGACCCAGGATCGAACTGGGGACGTTCTGCGTGTTAAGCAGATGCCATGACCAACTAGACCATCGAACCAATTATCTTGTTATCTTAAAATTAAAAAGTTGTTTAATAATATATATATTTTTGATAACATAATCAATTGTATATTTTTGGTTTTTGTCTTAAGATTTTCGTTTCTTTTTAATTTAAAAATATATGAAAAGTTTAAAAAATAAAAGTAAGACATATTTTGAGGGCGAAATAATTTAAATTCCACTGCTATAAGATATTGGAGGTGGAAGCTGTTTTTTTATTAGCTAAGCAATTATAGGAAAAATCCCGCATGGCTAAGCCCTCAATTATGGTTCAAGTATGTAAGCATTATTTAGCTCTCATTAGATCTAAACAAGATCATAAATGATTGACATTTCTAAGAGTGGACACAGCAAAGTTCCCTAAAAAAGATAATAACAGTACCATGGAAAAACGTGTTACTTACAGCTAACCTATGTTTAAATTGAGTGTTCCAGGATTATCAATTCTTTGCATGTCATGTTGCATATTTATATGTACCTACTATAAATGTTTTAAACTTGCTAAACTAGACAGCAAATAATAAATAGATAAAAAATTCATACAGTTATTTTAAAATCACACTATCATGAGAGATATTCTGATAATTTTTAGAGTCAAATAATGATTTAAATACACATACGAAAACATGGGGAAAAAAAAGGTCCTGCCCGGATTCGAACCGGGGTTATTGGAATCAGAATCCAAGGTGATAACCAACTACACTACAGAACCTTAAAGTTGAAATTATAGGATTTGTTTGTTTATTTATATTCAAGGGTTATAGAAGTATATAACATCAGCGTTATCGCTATCCTTATTAAAAGAGTGGGACCGGTTAGTCGAGTCGGAAAAGACGTTCGCTATATGCGAGAGGCGTGGGTTCGAGCCCCACACCACCCACTCTTTAAATGGTTTGCGGGAGCTTACCATAGTCCGACATAAAGGGCCTAACGGCCGACCGTCCTGTCAGTCTAATTAGCTACGCAGGTGATTGCGGGCCGTATCTCTGGCAGGGCGGAATAAGAAATAAAATCACGGTTTTCCGTGAAGCGTCTGTGAAGATAAGTGGAAATTGGGTCGGGAAGGTTTGGGATCGACATACTGATTCACCCCTGTTCCTCGTAGGCTGGCATCAGGGCCCATGCGCTCCGGGCTATCCGAGACGTCCAGACCGACACTTGTACTGAAAAGGTACTACATGACCGACACATATTAGTTAGAAATTAATAAGGATAGCGATAACGCTGATGTTATATACTTCTATAACCCTTGAATATAAACAAACAAACAAACATTTTGCTATTAGCTGATGTTATATATTTCTATAGCCCTTAAATAAAAACAAACAAAGAATTTTTGCTATAAATTCTATATAATAGCGTTAAGTATATATGTATTTTTTATATATGCATAAATTTTTCATTTAAATTCAAACTTAACTTTATTTTTTGTTGCTAAATAATTTTAAAAGAGCGTGAAACTCGTGTTAAACTTGGTATTAAAACCAACGAAATAATGGATTAACCTCATGAAAAAGACACTCGGTTAATTGCACTTTCAAATTAAAAAAACATATTGAAACAAAACTAAAATTAATATTTTTTATTGTTCTGTTAATTAACTCTATTGAAACTTTAATGGTGACTTGGCGGGTAATCACGTTATTATTGAAAGGGATTATTCATATTTTCAGCATAAAGAGATAAAACATAATTAACCACAATTAAAAACTTAAACATTAAACAAGGAAAGCAATATGAGTTAGTTAAAAAATTGGTAGAACACTCATAGGTATGCAATGTTTTTTTTGTAAGATTTCTGTATACCGCATGTGTTGAGTCCATCATTAGATATGGCATCAAAATTTAGCATCACCAATTTTTTTGGTACTTATCGCGCCGTTTTCATTGCATTCTTACAGAAAAGAAAAATAAATTTTTTATTGAATACCAGTGAAACTAAAAAGTAAATGCGTTAGCCCGGAATCGAACCAGGGGCTCGTCGATGGCAACGACGAATTTTACCACTAAACCACTAACGCTTTAATTACTTATTACGATGTTTTTTAATAAACAGTATAAATAGAGTTGGGTCATTTTAAAGTAAAAACAAGCACATAATTTTTTTAACCTTTTTGTCAGTCTAATTGACTACGCAGATGATTGTGGGTCCTATATCTGATAGGAAACAAATAAGAAATACACAGCGCCCGTGAAGATGAATGGAAATTGGGCTGGGAAGGTTTGGAATCAGATTTACTGATTACCCCCTGTTCCTCGTAGGCCGGCATCAGGGCCCATGTGCTCCGGGCTATTCCAGACGTCTATACCAACACTTTTACTAAAAAGGTACTACATAATCCGACACACATTAGTTAGAAATTAATAAATATAGCGGTGACGCTGATGTTATATACTTCTATAATCCTTGAATAAAAATAAACAAACAAAATTTTTTTTTTCTTTGATTAAGAAAACATTAGCACATTTCAGTCAATATTTGGCATTGAAAAATAACTACAACTGTGAGTGTGATAGACGAATGGAGGTGAGTTAAGAAAGTTTGACTTAAGCTCCCTGTTTCTACTATAATGGCATCAGGTCTTATTTTTAGTGAGTTAAAGAAGCACACTGAAACTGAATAGAAAGTTAAATAAATCCAAAAATTGATATAGTTAGACAAAAAAATTACAATAATACTTATACTATATATTTCTATAGCCATTGAATAAAATAAAATTTTAACAAAAAAAAAAATAAAATTCAAGGTTTCTTTTAAAGGTTAAAAAAGCTCCGACGCGGGGAATTGAACCCCGATTCCCACGGTGAGAGCGTGAAGTGATAGCCATTACACTACGTCGGACTACTTGTTACAAAAATATTTTGATTGTATATTTAATTTTGATTTATTAAGCTTTATAGTAAT
Source organism: Magnusiomyces ingens NRRL Y-17630 (assembly GCA_900497715.1). Taxonomy (NCBI): domain Eukaryota; kingdom Fungi; phylum Ascomycota; class Dipodascomycetes; order Dipodascales; family Dipodascaceae; genus Magnusiomyces; species Magnusiomyces ingens. The sequence continues at coordinate 1,665,104 of UIDE01000005.1, forward strand.
ATAAAATATTAGTGTAATAACAAAGGAGTGGGACCGGTTAGTCGAGTTGGAAAAGACGTTCGCTATATGCGAGAGGCGTGGGTTCGAGCCCCACACCACCCACTCTTTAAATGGTTTGCGGGAGCTTACCATAGTCCGACATAAAGGGCCTAACCGCCGACCGTCCTGTCAGTCTAATTAGCTACGCAGGTGATTGCGGGCCGTATCTCTGGCAGGGCGGAATAAGAAATAAAATCACGGTTTTCCGTGAAGCGTCTGTGAAGATAAGTGGAAATTGGGTCGGGAAGGTTTGGGATCGACATACTGATTCACCCCTGTTCCTCGTAGGCTGGCATCAGGGCCCATGCGCTCCGGGCTATCCGAGACGTCCAGACCGACACTTGTACTGAAAAGGTACTACATGACCGACACACATTAGTTAGAAATTAATAAGGATAGCGATAACGCTGATGTTATATACTTCTATAACCCTTGAATATAAATAAATAATAAATATGTGTAATAACAACCATGTCGACCTTTTTAAACGATCTAACTGGTTTGCAAGTAACTGCACGCTTTATCTCTGTTTGGAGAGAATAAGAAATACATTTTAAAGGAGTTGATGAAGACAAGTGGAAATAGATGGGGAAGGTTTGGCTTAGACTCCCTGTTCCTCGTAAACTGGCATCAGAGTTTATTTTCGGGCTGTTGGAGAAGCATGTTTGAAACTGGATGAAAAGTTCAATAAATGATGGAAACTTATATAGGTAGAACAAGAAAGATAGCGATTTCGCTGATATTATATATTTTTATAACCCTTGAATAAAAAATAAACAATATAATAACAATTGATCACGTGATTTGTTACTGTATTATAATTTTTCGGTCAACAGGGCTAAGTCCTAAGAGACAAACTTTTCATTCAACAGCGACATGGCGCAGAGGAAGCGCGCAGGGCTCATAACCCTGATGTCCTTGGATCGAAACCAAGTGTCGCTATGTATATTTTTTTGTCATCATATATTTATCATTGTTTGCATTATTTTAAAACAAAAAATATGACCTTTAATCCATTTATGCCCCTCCAAGGTACTTGTGATTAAATGTATTTAATTGCTCTATTAAAAGCCATGCCGATTTTAGGAACCAGTATCAGTAGGTCATCCTTTCTAAAGTGGTTTGCTATCTACTATTTTTAAAGATAGAGCTTTATAGAATAAGGTACTCCCATTATATAATTAAACTTGCTGTCAAATCTATAGCTAATATCTTCAACATTTTATACATGTTTTAAACGTACTGCTCCCAAAAAATAGTATTCTGATGCAAAAGCCCTCAAAACGAAATTTGTAAGGCGCTTCAGCTAAGTTAGCGTTATTTTTGCTTGTTTAAAATGGGGTCACTCAATCAAGCAAAGTATGATCCATTCACAACCATGTTTATCACAGGACTCTTTGTGTTTGGGCGTAAAAAGGTTTTGTGAGAGTTATTTAGCACTTTTATATAAAATATGTTAACTTAGAAATGAGGTACCAAAAGCATATTTTCCTATTGTCTAAAGTTTACCCTTTATCTGTCTATTTGTTTATTTTGTGAGCATGTTGTTTCTGTCAAACAGAACAAGTTTTTAGAAGTTTAAGAAGGTAAAATTTATTTTTATGATTTATAGCTAAACAAAAAAAATACTCACTGATTTTTAAGTAAAAAATAAGCCCTACGTGGGGGTCGAACCCACAACCTTAAGATAACACCTTATTATAAGAGTCTCACGCTCTACCGATTGAGCTAGCAAGGCAATACTTAAAAAAGCAAAAATTACTATTAATAAATCGTGCATTAACAAAAAAATAGACTATTTTTAAAATACTGGGTTTAACAAGTGGGACCGGTTAGTCGAGTTGGAAAAGACGTTCGCTATATGCGAGAGGCGTGGGTTCGAGCCCCACACCACCCACTCTTTAAATGGTTTGCGGGAGCTTACCGTAGTCCGACATAAAGGGCCTAACCGCCGACCGTCCTGTCAGTCTAATTAGCTACGCAGGTGATTGCGGGCCGTATCTCTGGCAGGGCGGAATAAGAAATAAAATCACGGTTTTTCCGTGAAGCGTCTGTGAAGATAAGTGGAAATTGGGTCGGGAAGGTTTGGGATCGACATACTGATTCACCCCTGTTCCTCGTAGGCTGGCATCAGGGCCCATGCGCTCCGGGCTATCCGAGACGTCCTGACCGACACTTGTACTGAAAAGGTACTACATAACCGACACACATTAGTTAGAAATTAATAAGGATAGCGATAACGCTGATGTTATATACTTCTATAACCCTTGAATATAAAAAAAAAAAAAAAAACTGGGTTTAACAAGTCAAGAAGGATAGCGTTGACGCTGATGTTATATATTTCTATAACCCTTGAATAAAAACAAACAAACAAACAAACAAACAAACAAACAAACAAACAAACAAACAAACAAACAAACAAACAAACAAACAAACAAACAAACAAACAAACAAACAAACAAACAAACAAACAAACAAACAAACAAACAAACAAACAAACAAACAAACAAACAAACAAACAAACAAACAAACAAACAAACAAACAAACAAACAAACAAACAAACAAACAAACGGGTTTAACAAGTAGGATAGCGATGCTATTGATTTTATTTCTGTTTATAATCCTTAGATAAAAATTAACAAATGGTTTAGTTTTTATCTTTTTCTAAAGGGAACATGAAATAAATCTTTTAAATTTCAATGACTACAAATAAAAATGAGTTGGGACAGTTTGGTTTAGGTCTCTTGATTTTTGTAAACTGGTATCAAAACTTATTTTTAGGCTGTTGGAAAAGAATTTTGAAGCTAAATAAAAAGTTAAACTCAAGATGGATACTCATATAAGTGCAACAGAAAGGATGGTGATGAGGCTGATGTTATATATTTTAATAATATAACTGGTCTGCAAGAGATTGCCATTTTTTTTTAATCTGTTTCGAAATAAGAAAAAAAATATTTTAATTGGTTTGATGAATAAAAGTGGAAATAAGCTAGAAAGGGCTGACTTAGGCTCTTTATTCCTTGTAAATTGGCATCAGGACTCATTTCAGGAGGTTTTTAAAGGCATGCTAATACTAGATAAAAAGTTCAATTAAAGAATTGGACATTTATATACTAAAGACTAAACAAATAGCGATTACGCTGATATTATATACTTCTATAAAAATTAAAAAGGTAGCTTTATTTCAAATGAAATCTAATCAAGAACACTTAAGCTCTTAGTTTCTGTTCCTTGCATGCTGGATCTATGACTTTTTTTATTAGCTGTTAGGAAAGCATGTTGAAATTGAAGGAAATCCCCAAAAAAGACTTTCAAGAAAAAAACACGAGCAATGATACTGGTATGGTATATATTTCCATACAATCTGAATGGAAACAAACAAATGAATCAGTTCTGTTGAACAAGTGACAGAGTGTTAGTACTAATATTCAATCATAAGTTGAAGTTAATTGAAACTGAAACTTGCTTTACTATTTTTGGAGCGGCTGTTGATATCAAAAAGATCATTCCCCGAATGGGCAAAATGTTATATAAATAAAAAAATATTATACCAAGACCGTTTATCATTTAATATAAAAAGCTCATTCCATTTTTCTATATCAGATCCAAAAATATCCCTCGAAGTATTCTGTGGGCTCGGGCTTTCGTTTGGTAGCAAACACGCGATTGCATAGTGGACAAGTTGGCTTGACGTGACAAAGCCAGCGGCGGATACACTCATCATGAAAAGCATGACCACAATGTAAGACACGCAAGGGTACGGATGTATCTATGGGAGGTTTTTCAGAGTTGTCATCGTCATCATGTTCATGTCCAAATTGAATTTGACAAATAGGACACATGAGAGAGGTGGAAGAGTAATATTGCTGGGAAATCTGTTTAGAAGCAGCATTTGTTTTAGAGGAAGAAGACTGGGAAGGAGAAGAAGAGATCTTAGGGAAGCGGAAGTGATGAGACAAGTGAGTTTTAGAGGAGGACGTAGTAGATTGGATTGGATTGATAGTAGAAGATTTTGGAGTGGCGTGAGAGGGTTCAGCCGCACATTGGACGATAGTGTTATCATTTTCATTCTCGTCACTCTCAGGTGTTGAAGAGCTTAGTTTTGTATTAATTTCAGACTCTGTGATGCATCTTGTGGTTGTTTTTTCATTCTTTTTAGTGGATTCTTCTGAACTTTTTACATCGGCAAGAAATTCACCTACGGTTGTGACTGGGAAGAAATTTTCGAGTTCCTTTTCCGTGAGACAGTCGTCGGGATCTTTATTGAGTCGCTGGGGCCTTGGGAGCGGGGGGTGAGCCGGGGCAGAGGCTGGAGCAAACTCGTTAATAAGGGCTGAGACGGCAACCATAGAGGGGTTTATTTGTTGTTGGTTGGGATCACTTAAGGGAGATGGAGGGGGAGGGTCGTAGCCTAAAGCTGAGCGGATAAGAAGCACGATGGCAGAGATGAGGAAGAATATCATGAAGATGGGCAGGAAAATAGCAAAGGAAAAAAAGAGAATCATTTGGTGGGTGATAGAAGCTGTAGGCAGACAGAAGACTCTGTACATGAAAGGGCCGATTAGCCATTTACCGGTTGCTTCTCTTTGTTGTTGTTGTTGGCGGTGGAAATCGTCATTGTTATGATTATTTTGAGGAGGATTAGGACCTCTTTCGAGGTCTGGAGGGGGCTCTGTTATAGTAGATGCCGAGGCAGGAGTAGTTGTTGTATTTTGCTGGGAGCTCATTTGAGGTTGTTTAGTATATATATTCTAAGAGGTATAAAGAAGAAAATCGGAAACTAGGATTAGGACCATGAGATTTTAATATGGGAATAAAAGAGATCTATAAAACGTGGTATGAATGCATATATATATTCTGTTTAAGGTATTAAAAAATGAATATAAGGGAGCTGTTAACAAAACCAGTTCTAATCCTTTTTTTTAGTACAAATATAAGGAGAGGGGAAGGATATATTTTTTTAATGGATCTCTGGAAGTCATTGGGAATAGTGTGTGGGTAGAAAAGACTAACAGAGAGGTGATAAGCCTCTTATATATATATTTATGAGGGATATAAATTTACATAGGAAAAAAAAACTTATTCCGAGATATATCGATTTTAAAATATTAAATATCACGATCAATATATTTTCATAAATATCCAGATAATCTTTATATATAAAAGCCAAAAAAAAAGACTCAAAATAAAGAAATTCTGGAAATTTTTTTTTAAAGCCTAAAAAAAACAGCAGACCAGGATATACGCATATAAGACTTTGATATACACGCACAAACACCCCACAATCCAGATAAAGCGCACAAATGATAAAGTTTCAACGCGAGACTTTTTTTTGTCCCATTAGTTGAAAATAGCCAATCTGATCGTCTAAAAAGTTTCATTGTTAATGGCGCCTTTATTATATTTTTTCAAAAAAAAAATCTCGATGAAAAAAAAAATAAGTCCTCATATTCTTCGATAATGAGTTGATGGAATAATGATGCCAAAAAAGGCTCAAGTTCATCTCCTGGTTTTGTTGAATCTGCAAAAAACCAACCAGTTCATGATATTTTAAAATAGAAATAACCTTTTCATTATTCATTTCTTTTATCATCACTTATTGATGAAATTCCGGTTACATAATGGACACCGCCCACGAGTGCCACACATCCATTTTAATATACACTCGGAATGGAAAACATGTCCACATTCTAACCGACGCACTAGCACTTTTCCACCCAGGGCTGCTGTCAGTTCGATGCTACCTCTAGTATCATTAGCATGGTAATCTTCTTTTCCCGGCTCTTTCTCATCCACCTCCAGGAAATCCTTGTCATCGAGGTTGTTGTTGATGCTGACGTCGTCATTAGTATCTAGATCTTCGCAGCCAAATTGATACTGGCAAATGGCACAAACCATCGATGGACGACACACTGAGGTTCGTTTGTTGATAGGTGTGGAAAGGTATTCCTTGATTAAATCATTGTAATGGACAACGGGTGCTATTATTTCTAGTTGTTCAAGAGTAAGACATGACGATTTGCTACCGCTGTTACTGTTCTCATTACCAGTGGAAATTTGAAGCGAATCTGGATCATGAGCAGCTCTTGGTTGGCTTGATACAACAGTACTGTTGTGAATATCATGTTGATGTTGTTCAAGATTGTCTTGGTTGTTTTTGCGAGCCCACCGACGATATCCAGTTTCCACGAGTGCGCCGCACGTCACAGGGAAACACATGATGCCGGCAATGATTGCAAACACGTACAAGCTAATTTTTTCTAGATCCTGGCCATCACCAGGTGGTTCTGGATCGGCAGATCCCACTCTTCTTGGCTGGGGGATATTTCTAGGAGGAGGATGATGACTATTATTCTGCTGTTGTCTTTGAGAAGAAGTTGGATGTGGTATTTGATGGTGTGTATTGATAGGAGAAGAATAGGGAGCTGTTGGTAAAGACAGTTGCGTAGCTGGGATAATGGTTACGTTAGTTGAGCTCATTTGTATATGAAAGTTTTATAGTTAAATATATAAATCTAGTGAAGAGTATTTTATAAAAAAAAACGAAAAGACAGGAAAAAAAAAAGACTAAAAAGGATTATAAAGTTAGGGATATATATGTATATTTATATATCATTTAGATTAAAAACCTGGCAAATCATCATTATTATATCCTATATAGATTTAATATTAATAATAAAATGATGAGTTTTTGTAAAAATAAAAAAGCTTTTTTATCATCAAATGTCGTTTTTATGGGTAATCGTTTGGTCCATCAGGAGACTTGGAAGAAATACAGGCTGAAAGAAATGAAATAGATACGTTTGATATATAAGTATATATATTTGATGGAAACTTAACGTCATGTTTCATTATTTTACAGTTACAGTTAGATTTAACCTTTTCAAAATGGTTTCTATAAAAACTCTTGTCGTCGGTTAAAATCGCAGAAAAACAAAAGAAACAAAGACCCGACTGACTAACATTCAATGAAATATTAGGTAATCGGAACACTACCCGAAACTGATTAATTACATGATTCAAACCCCTAACCCACCGTACTTTAATACACGTCTATATACATATATATATATTTTCTATTCCAAACTCCCTTAGATGGACTCCCCGTGGTAATAAATCACCATCAATCAATCACCACAAAAAAAAAACTACCGCCACCCACTTGAAGTCCTTTTTTTATTTATTTTTTGCTATTCCCCCAACATCATTGATATTAAATTATATAACATGGTCAGTTTAAATATAGATTTATATATATATATATATACATACATTTCACTAATTACTCAATCTTTAATTGATTATCTCAATCATCTATTAATTCATTTTTTTTTTTCAATCAATATTACAGCTTCATATTCTTTCCCTTAAAAAAAAACAACAAGAAGAAGCAGCCGCAGCTGCTGCCCAAACTGCCTCAGACTCAAACTCTTCCACACCACCAACCCCGGGATCTGCAACACCTGCAACACCTTCAGCTGGAGGCCAAGGCACTATCGGATCACTCACTTCATTAAATCCTTCTACATCATCTCTCCAATCGCACCGTAGCGACCTGAGCTCGTCCAGCCGTGCCACGGGGGGCGGAGGAGGATCCAATTATGCCCTTCTTCGCCTACAAAAGGATATCAGTGAGCTCGACTTACCTTCTACGATGCGCATTTATTTCCCAGAAGGCGAGCGGGACCTGATGCATTTTGACGTGTACATTTCACCCGATGAAGGATTTTACAAGGGTGGCACGTTCAAGTTCTCCTTCTCCGTTACCTCTAACTTCCCCCATGAGCCGCCCAAAGTCTTGTGCACCCAACGCATTTATCACCCAAACATTGATCTTCAGGGCCACGTCTGTCTCAACATTCTGCGCCAGGATTGGAAACCAGTTCTTAGCATAGATTCCATTCTCGTGGGGCTCCAGTTTCTCTTTCTCGAACCAAATCCCACCGATCCTCTCAACAAGGAAGCGGCAACTCAATTTGTCAAGAATCGAGAAGTCTTCAAGTCCATTGTTCGCAACACAATGTGTGGAGGCTCTCACGATGGCTACAGCTTTGATAGGGTTCTCAATGATAGAGTTATCATCCCATCAACTTCCAATATTTCATCTGTAGGGTCTTATAAATAAAACCATTTAAAAAAAAAAAAACAATGAAAATAATAATGGATAGAAAGAAGAAAAAACAGAAAACTTACAAAGGTCCAGTTTATACTACAATTATTCTTCAACTTTAAAAAAAATGGAAAAAAAATTTTTTGGGAAAAAACATTGGCATTCACTTCATGGAATATTATAAACAAGAAAACCCAAAAAAAAATATTTTTTTTTGGCGACTGGGTTAAAAGGTTTTTACAAGTCATAAAATAGGGTGTTGGAGGTGTGTGGGTGTGGGGTCATTAAAAATTTTTTTTGTGGAAAGAGAATAGAAGAAAACAAGGTATTATTCAAGTCAACAAACTTAGTTGTTCTCGGGTCTGAGCTTGCGGACTTCCTTGCCAACTCTCCAGATCTCAAGATCTCTAATCTCCTGGAGCTCCTTCTCGAACTTGTCACGGTAGTCAGGCTGAGAGTTGAACTCAAGAGAGCGCTTGGTCTCAGAGCCATCAACAACACGGTCGTAAAGCTCATTGAAGACGGGCTTAAGAGCATCCTTGAACTTGGGGGACCAGTCAAGAGCACCACGGCGGGCAGTGGTGGAGCAGGCATCGTACATGTAGTCCATACCGTACTTGCCAATGAGGGGGTAAAGAGACTGGGTAGCCTCCTCAACAGTCTCATTGAAAGCCTCGGAAGGAGAGTGGCCACGCTCACGGAGAACCTCGTACTGGGCAAGGAACATACCATGGATACCACCCATAAGGCAGCCACGCTCACCGTAAAGGTCAGATCTGACCTCCTTCTCAAAGGTGGTCTTGTAAATGTAACCGGAGCCAACGGCAACAGCAAGGGCAATGGCCTTCTCCTCAGCCTTGCCAGTAACATCCTGCCAGACGGCGTAGGAAGAGTTGATACCACGGCCCTCCTTGAAGAGAGATCTGACGGTTCTGCCAGAGCCCTTGGGGGCAACAAGGATGACATCAATGTCCTTGGGGGTCTCAACCTTGGTCAAATCCTTGAAGACAGGAGAGAAACCGTGGGAGAAGTAGAGAGTCTTACCCTTGGTGAGAAGGGGCTTGATGTGGGGCCAGGTCTCGGACTGGGCAGCGTCAGAGAGAAGATTCATGACAATGGTACCCTTTTGGATGGCAGTGTCGACATCGAAAAGGTTCTTGCCGGGGACCCAGCCGTCCTCAATGGCGGCCTTCCAAGAAGCACCATCCTTGCGGACACCAATGATGACATTGATGCCATTGTCACGGAGGTTAAGACCCTGGCCGTAACCCTGGGAGCCGTAGCCAATGAGGGCAAGAGTGTCGTTCTTGAAGTAGTCAAGAAGCTTCTCACGGGGCCAGTCACCACGCTCGTGGACAACCTCCTCGGTACCACCAAAGTTGATGGACTTGAGACCACGCTGCTGGACAATAGGTCTGATGGGGGCAGCGGCGGCAACAGCAGGTCTGGTGGCAGCAACGGCAAGAGCGGTGAAGGCTCTCTTGGAAGCAGCAGATCTGATGACGGATCTAGCAGCAGTAGATCTAAGGATTCTGATGGATTGTCTGGCGGACATTTTTATATGTGACGAAGAGAATATGAGGGGTGAAGAGAGAGGGAAAAAAAAAAAGGGAAGAAAAATTCTTAATAGGCGAATGGGATCTATTTATACTGGAGCTAAAAAGAGAAGAGGGAAAAAAAAATTTTTCAGTAAGGCTAATTATTATATTGTGAGTATTATGTATAATAAATATAACACTCGATATATATATATATATATATATATGCAATAATTAACATGTAATTACTTTGTTACATTTTTTTAATTTGTGCGCACTGGCAAAAAAAAAAATTCCATTGTGGTGGGTGGCGGCTGATTTGCAAAGGTTTGGCTGATTGACTAATTGGGTGGTTGACTCAATTGGGAGTTGTAAGTGGACAACAACTTTATTGTGTGATGTCAAAAAAGAAATCCACTTTAAGTGTTGAATACACAAAAAAGAGTCATTAAAACGATTACATAAAGATTACAAATTTGAGAAACGGGCCGTAATCGGGTAATTTAGCGATTCCAAGGTATTATTCTAAATGTAATTAAAACGTAACAAATAAGTAATAAAAGGTGTAATACAAAGTGTAACATATATCTATAGCCTTGTGTGTTTACATTTCCACATTTCATAAATGTCACTTTTATTATTATTGTTAATAAAAAAATACTCCACTTAGTCAAATCATTAAATCACCATATTACTATAATTATTATCATTATCATCTTTATTAAAATCATTAATCAATATATATATATCATCTTAAAAAAAAAAACAAATTATATATACACCATATAAAATGCCATTAAGTCCTTCTCCATCACCTCCAGACTCTCCTTCAACTGCAAATCTACCTTCACAATTACATATAGATTATAACAACCCAATATTATCGCAACAACAACAACAACAACAACAACAACAACTATCTACACAAATCAATAACAATGCTTTAACACCCTCTACTACATCTACATCATCATCTACTCATATACAACAACAACAACACCAACAACAACAACCAAAACAAACTGTGTCTCTAAAAATTGGATTAATTGGAGATGCACAAATTGGTAAAACTTCTCTCATGGTCAAATATGTAGAAGGAGATTACGATGAAGACTATATTCAAACCCTTGGTGTCAATTTTATGGAAAAAACAGTCACCATCCGAAACACAGAAATTACCTTCTCTATCTGGGATCTTGGAGGCCAACGAGAATTCGTAAATATGCTCCCCTTAGTCTCTAATGAAGCCGTGGCAATCCTTTTCATGTTCGATCTCACCCGCAAATCTACTCTCAACTCTGTCAAGGAATGGTATCGCCAAGCTCGTGGCTTTAACAAAACAGCAATCCCCTTCCTCATTGGCACCAAATTCGACCTCTTTGCAGAAAACATGCTCCCAGATGAACAAGACGAAATCACTCGCCAGGCAAAAAAATTTGCAAAAGCCATGAAGGCGTCTCTCGTCTTTTGCTCAACTTCCCATTCAATCAATGTTCAAAAAATCTTTAAAATTGTACTTTCGAAAGCTTTTGACTTAAAACTCACTCTTCCTGAACTTACTGAAACTGGAGAACCTATATTAATATATCAACAATGGTAATGAAACTTAGATTTTATTATAATAAATACAGATAGACTTTTTTTTCTCTTCTTTTTCTTTTTCCATTTTTTATTGTATATGTGTGTGTACTTTTAATATCAGAATCAAAAATTTATTTAATTTTTTTTTTTTTTTTTGGATATATAATATCGATTTATATTATTGTTAATACTACTACAAAAATACTAATCTAAACCATACTTTCAACATCATCATCATCTTTAAAAGCACTTCTAACTTCTTCATCTGCAACAGTTAACCGAATCCTTGAACTCCGCTCACCTCGAATGTTCAACTGCACTACGATACCCCCTTCTATTAACTCTGCAATGGCATTCTGAAACCCAGCCATTCGAATCCGCTTTCTCGAGTAAAACTGAGGCTCCTGTTGTAAAGGTAACTGAAACTGTTGTTGTTGCTGCTGCTGCTGCTTTTGTTGCAACAGTTGTTCACCATCTTTCTCCCCAATCCGTTGATTAAACAAAACCTCCATCACTTTATCCGCATTTGGGGCCATCTTGCATAACCGCTCAGTTTCCTCCAAAACATCACTCATGGGATTCTCTAATAACCCACTCCGACGCATCCGAGCAAGTACTGCACACAAGAAAATCTTACAAGCTAATGGTAACCCTTGCAAATAAACACCCATGGCTGAAATTGTCGTCTCATCAATCGCAGCCTTCATATGCTTAATTTTCACCACCTTATCATTATCTTGCTCTGCTATTTCAAACGCCCGCCGGCAAATATCCAACACACGTCGTGCATCTCCATTTACACTAGCCACCTTGCGTGCAGCATACTCAATCGCTTCTCGTTGCACCAAATGATTATACTTCTCCAGCCTAGACATAACAATCTCTTGCAACTCATTAAAGTCATATCCTTTAAATACTTCCCGTGTCAACCCTAACCGCGACGATATCTTATTGGTAAATGTCCGCTCAGGCAAATCCATCGTATTGGCTATTGCAACAACAATAAGCTTCGAATGCGGCAATGCAGGCCAGTTGAAAAAATTGTACACAACATTCTGGGACTTGGTCACAAGCTGGTCAAGCTCATCCATCACAACAAGAACAGGCTCCCGAGACTCTTCGCTACTCGATTTAAATACCTTTTCAAGCAGCCCGACAGCATTCGTAGAACTTACCCGTTGGTTCCTAATACTTTGCCAGAGTACTTCATATGCCTCTTGAGGATTAATTAACTTCATCCCATTAATCTCCACACATTTAAAAGAGGGAAGATTATTTGGTGGCTCGTCTCCCACCCGCATCTGCAACTGTGTAATCACCTCCCGTACAGTCGCTGTTTTTCCTGTTCCTGGCGTCCCGCTAATGTACAAACATGAGCCTGTCTGTGTTCGAATCGCGTTTTCTAGCGTTATAAAAATCTTGGAAAACTCTTCATCTCGACACGGCAGTGCATCGGGAACAGTCGAAACGTGCAGCAGTGCTCGAGCCTCTGCAAAATCAACTCGCGGATCTTTAACGCGTGGCATCTTGCATTGTCCAGGAAGATTGCTTCTATTAAGTTCGGGCACTATCGGTGTCTCAGCTTTCGGAATCGATCGACTGGGCAACCTCGAATAGTTGAGTTGTGCTTTGACAACAATCCTCCGTGCCGGCGTTTGCAAATGCAGTTTCGAAGTATTCTTAGAAGGCTTGCGCGCAACGCGCCGTCGTCCAACCTCAAGGCCAACAAGCCCATTGTTTTTTTCCATCCCTGGACCTGCCAATGTTTCCACAGCGGCAGCTGCCGCAGCTGCTGCTCCCACTTCTTTAACTGCCTCCGCAGCAGCAGCAGCAGCAGCAGCAGCAGCAGCAGCCGTCGCAATCGCAACCTTGGCTGTGGCCTGAAGCTCGGCATTAGACATATCTGTATGATGAGGCATTGATGTAGTTACTACCCCATCCTTTTCAGCTGCTGCTACCGAAGCTGGGAAAAGAGGATTTGAGACTGCTGCTGAAACGACTGTGGTACGCGACCGGGTCCGCCGACTTGATTCAAGCTTTTTCTTGGGAGATGACGCTGGATTAACCGTCACAGCGTCCTCAGCTTGAAATGCAGGTGTATGTGTTTGCTCTCGCTCTTCAACAAGTGACGCTGCTGAGGCTACTGCAGCTATTGCTGCAGTGGCAACAGCCTCTTCCGATTCAAAGTTGTTTTCTTGCTGTATCTTTTGATCACCCAGAGGATCTTTCGCATTTTTTCTAGGCCGGCCTCTTCGTTTGGGTTTTTCTGGAGATACTTGAGAAACAACAGAAGAAGAGGGTATATCATCACCCACAAAAACAATATCATCCGGTTTCTCAGCCGGCTCTGTTGTTGGAACCAAAGGTTGAATATCTTTTTCCGATTCTTCCTTTTGTTTCTTCTTGTTGTTTGTATCCTCTTGAGAAAATTTGCGTTTTTTTTTGGTATTTTCCAACGCTAAAATTTCCTCAATTTTTTGAAGATACTCCTCAGGAGAACTCTTTTGCACTGATTGTAGATTGACTGTAGAAGATGTATAGTACTTTTGCTTGGAGTTGTATGCGTAACGCGCAAAGTAATAATGTCCATCTTTCGGGGCATTTGCAAAATCTTCACGCGATACTATATGGCATTGATCTAGGATAGTATCAACGTCATTTTTATCTATGTCGGTTGTCAAATAAAGCTCGTTCTAAATATATTCATGTTATATATTAATAAAAAGCTCCTTAAACAATCTTGACTGCTTAAACTTACATTTTCGTGATCTGTACGCCGCATTTGCACAGGAATATCGTATAAATCGGAGTACCATATCGTGGTCATTTCAACAAAAGGCATGCTTCCGGCGTCACTTCCAGAGTTGTATTCAAAGTTCATTATTTTACCCACAAACGGTCGATTTGGGTTTCCTGACTCAATCAGCACATCATCCCCCGCCGTGAACTTTTGTTTGTTGGATTTACGTACAATTGAATATGGCCGGGCATATGCCGATGAGCCCGTTTGAATCGATGATTTATCATACAAAAATTCCCAGTTTTCCGACTCTGGAATTGCAAGGGCTTTTGTCATTATAGAATGTCGTTTATGTTATGAACAAGGGTTGTTTTTCTGTGATGTTTAGCAGTGTTTGTAGTGCTGACTGTATATAAAAAAAATAATTGTGGTATTTGATTGAAATCATGTGATATGGTTCGCGAATCAAAATCCTTATTAGGCTGTTTTGTGTACTTTTGAAGAAAAAAATTTTTTTTATACAATTTTTTTTTTTTTCAAAGTTACTAGTTATATATAACAACAAATTTACAAAATGGCAAAACGATCACGATCAGCCAAAAAAACACTAGAAAAACGTGCCAAACTGAAAAGCGATCAAGATGATCATTTATTTTCCAGCTGGAGCACTTTTAACGATGCACAAGAAAGCCAGGACGAAATTGAAGACTACGAGCTTAAGCCGCGCCAGTTTAAAAGAGATCCTAATAATGATGAAAAAGATTTCGAGAGATTGCCCATAAAGTCTTCAGACGGAAAGATTCACCGAGTAGTTACATCAGATCCTACTTTAAAAAAACAATATAACAAAGATAATCAACTTGATAAGGAGCAGGAAGAAGAAGAAGACAAAATCAATGACAACGATCAGCAAGAAGAAGAAGAGGAATTAACACAAGAACCCAACGAACAAATACCCCAAATATCGGAACGTGAAGAACTTTTAAAAGCTCAGGAAAAAATTGCGGAAGTTGCAGAACTTGTCATTGAAGATCCAGAAGAAAATATTGGTCTGCTCCGCGACTTACGTGAACTCATTGATAACGCCCAATACCCTAAAGTCAAACAAATCACCATTCTATCTCTTGTACCCATTTTTAAAAGTCTTATTCCAGGTTATCGCATTCGACCGCTAACTGAACTTGAAAAAAATGCTAAAGCTACCAAAGAAGTCAAGCGGCTACGGAATTTTGAAGAGACCCTTGTTTCCCAATATAGAGACTATGTTGACTTGCTTGCTACACTCTCTCGCCAGGGCTCCAAAACCCATGGTCCTCGCAATGATTCAAATCCAGAACATGTACTTGGAGGTGCTGCCCTTAGAGCCTCTTGCGAAATGCTTCTAGCTGCTGCCCACTTTAATTTTCGAACAAAGCTAATTGAAGTTATTGTCGACAAACTCAGCAGAAAACAAGACGCAGCCCTTGATGGGAAATCATTTGCTCAATCAGTAAAAACTGTACAAGAAGTTTTCAAGGCTGATGAGGAAGGTCATGTTAGTAACGAGGTTGTCCGTTTGCTATCTAAAATGATCAAGGCCCGAAAGTTTAAAGTCCATGAAGTCGTTATTGAAACTCTGTTATACCTGCGGTTGCTGACAGAACTTGGCGGTGTTGTCAAAGCTGGCTTAAACGGAATTGAGAAAAACGATGAAGCCCCCAAAATTAAAAAGAAGGACCGTGTACATCTGTCTAGGCGTGAACGCAAGATTCGAAAAGAGAATAAAGCAATTGAAGAAGAAATCCGTAAAACGGAAGCTACAATTTCTGCTCAAGAACGCGAGCGCATTCAAAGTGAAACTCTCAAAACAGTTTTTGTCATATACTTTAACATTTTAAAGGAACGTGTGGCAGCACCCTTAATGGCTGTTACCTTGGAAGGCCTTGCCAAGTTTGCTCACCTAATAAATGCTGAATTTTTTGGTGATTTATTGGAAGTTTTACGTGAACTTATTTTGGAGCGTCAGACTTGGGACATTAATGGAGAACTCAAGTTTAAGGAAAGTACAACCCGTGAAGCTCTATTATGCATTGTTACTGCGTTTGCTCTCCTAAGTGGGCAATCTTCTAAAAATGTTGGCGAGTCTATGAATCTTGACTTAACATTTTTTATAAATCATTTTTACTCTTCCTTATATGCCGTTGGTCTTAACCCAGACGTTGAGTATGCTGCTGGGAAAACTTTGCGATTAGAAGACCCTTTACTTTTAAAAAAGGTTCGTCAAGATGATGAGTGCGAATATCTCCCCAAAAAAGTCAATGTTGCTACTGAAATGGAGATGGTTGTCAAATCGTTTGATTTTATCTTTTTTAAGAATAGAGCAGCTAATACCATTCGCGCTGAGGCTTTTGCAAAACGGCTAATGATTTCTAGTCTTCACATGCCTGAAAAATCTTCTCTGGCAGCCTTAAAGACACTTGCTAAAATGACACGCAGATATGCTGTTCTCAGTGGCTTATATTCGACTGAAGACCGCATTACCAATGGTGTTTTCCGTATGGACATCGATGAGCCTGAACACAGTAATCCTGAGGCCGCTACTCTTTGGGAGACCGTACTACTGGAAAAACATTATTGTCCTAAAGTTGCTAAAGCTGCATTGCTTGTTCCAAAAGTTTCTCTCGGTAGTAGTAAATAATAAATTTTCATTTTCTTTTTACATAAAATAACTTTCTGGTTTTCATGAAAACATAAGGGATTTCAAACTAAATAATAATGATATATATATATAAACTAAACAAGTTCATATTCTGAATCATAAGAATCGGAAAAGTCATAAACATCTTCTCCAGCATCAACAGTTAATGAGGGTTCATACAATGCGTTAGATTCAAAAGATGTCTGAGTTGAACTGCGTGATAATTCAGAATTAGATTCCAATATCTGTTCTTCATTAGATGTTGTTTCTGCAGGATTCTCAGTTGTCTCATTAATATCAGTTGATGGTAAAGAAGGTTCAAAAAATATTTTAGGAAGAACAACCTGAGAAGAGTCAAGAGACGAGCTTGGAGATACTTTCGCTTTAAACAAAGGAGAGACCGATAAAGATGAAATATTATGCTTTGAATCATCTTCCACAAAAGGAACCATGTGTTTGGTCTCGGCCAGCGAGGCATCGACAGGATACTTTTGCTCTCCAACAACAAGTGAATATTGAATATTTTTAAGCTCAACAGTATCTGGGATAGAAACAATAAAGCAAGCACTTTGATTGTGCTCCGTAATATCAATAGTATGTCCCACTTTTGTAATAGAAGAGCCATCACAGGTAACACCCAATATGGTATTCACAGGCCACTCTACAGAAGAAGAGTTAGTGACAGAAAGAATAAATCGATGAAAGCCATTCTCGACGCCAAGCTCAGTTATAGTAGAAACTGAGCCAGTTATTTTAATGTTCTTTGGCTGAACAGCAGCGTCTGTAAAAATTTCTGGTTCAACAGAAAGCTCAGGTATAGAAACATTTGAATTTGGAGAGGTTTCGACCAAAGTGGATTTAGAAACAAACAGGGAATCTAGCGTTGAAGTGGTATTGTTTGGAGGTTTAAATGAGACATCGGCGGCAGCATTAGCAGCAGCATTAGCAGCTGAAACAGCGGCAGCGACAACATTTGCAGTTTTCAACTTTAATGAGCCAACGTAATCTCCAACCGTTACATTAAAAGGACAAGTTTTAGAAGCAGGCATCTTGTACTTTATCATTGGATGAGAAGGATTGTGAGCATTTTCCGGCAGAGCCTCACATGAAGAACAAAGATCAAAATCGTTGCATACAAGGCATTTATAGCGAACTCCCTCAATGCAGCTTAAAGAATTTTCACATGATTTTCCATCACAGAAAATGTTAGGATGAGAAATCACATCCTTTTTGACAAGGAAATAATCACTCCAAGATCTCACTCTAACAAAAGAGTGGCAAGAAATGTGCTTATCAATGCTCTCATGATTTACAGCATTAGAATGACATGATTCGCAATAGTCAAAATCAGGACAGTCCAAGCATTTAAACCTGCCTCCATAAATGGCGCAATCACAGTAATCACAAAATTTCTTGAAATTATTCAGCTCCTTTGAAGGGGAGGAAGAAGAAAGGTTTGTGGTGTCGTTGGGCTTGTCCGCATTTTGGGCAGATTTACTAGATTGTAGCTCTTTCGAAATTTCAGTTAAAAAATCCTTGGATGAGATCAGAGACTTTCTAATAGCATCCATGCAGTCCTTAGAAACAATGGATTTTTTAAGCACCTTGATATCAATAGTCGATTGCTGTGCTTTTGATTTAAAATCAGCGTGTTGGGGAAGTGTATTAATCTTACTAAGATCGCCAGCAGTCTTACTAGAACCAACAGCAGCAACAGCAGAGTGTTCAGTTTTTCTGGGACTCAGAGCAATAGGGTTTTCGATAGTAGAGGAGCCTGGTGGTGGAGTGTACAAAAACGGTCTTAGTGGTACTACCATAAGCTTTGCACGAGTTTTAGCTCTAATTGCCCGCGTAAGTTTAGCATATGATTCCGGTGAAGAAATATAAGTGTAGGCATTTTCTGACTTGGAATTCCTAAATACCGCAATTGGTATATCTTGGGGGATGTTGAGGGCATTCCGGGTCTCGCGATGGAGGTTTTCGGCATTAAAGTTTGCTACAGAAAACTGTACAGTAATTTTAGTTGTAAAAAGATGAAGAACTGTTGTGATACTTTTTGAAGAAGTCAAGTTTGGAGTGACAGTATCAACAGAAGCTGTTGGTATTGAGTGCGAAGGGGAAAGAGAGGGCATTTTTGATTTAAATTTAAATAGAAAAACAGTGGGACAGAAGGGAGGCAAAAAAAAAAAAAGATGAGTTTAATAAAGTAAGTAAAAAAAAAAGTGGGGAATTATAAATATATTTATATATTTATATATAAAGACTTTAAAAAGGTAAATTGTAAGTTTCTTATTATATAATGATTCAGACTTAGTTTAGTTTTTTTATTTACATGCAAAAAAGAAAAAAAAAAAAAAAGATTATACATATTTATACACCTAAAGATTAGAAATAAAAGTCCAATAGTAGCAAATGATGTGAAATATATATATATTCAACTCAGATAGATATATATATTTTAATTCAAAGAAACCTTTTATATTAAAGTACTAATTAAAAAAGACCTGCAAGACAGATATCTTTTTGTTACAAAAAAATTGATCCTTGAGGACTATTTTATTTTGATTTTATTTTTTTGTATGTAGATTAGATACTATTATAGCGAGGAAAAGAGAGAGAAGGGAAACAGATGACCTTTTTCACTATCGCCTTCATTTTTACTTATTATTAATAATTATCTAATAATGATCTAATGATTATTAATGATTACTAATGATTTTATAATAAATATTTTAATTTTTTAAATGAAATTACGTAATTTTATTTCACCTTGTGTCCACAAATTTTATTACAAGTTTAATAATTACGTTTCCATGACTACTATATTGCTTGGAAAATCTCACACTCACACCAAAAAAAGTTTGGTTGGGAAAAAAATCAAAATTTTGTGTGGAAGAGCGGTGGCACAGGCCTCTGCACACTAAAAAAAGTTTGGGTGGGAAAAAAGTCCAAATTTTGTGTGGAAGGGGGGTGGCACAGATCTCTAACAAACTTTTTTGACAATCACTCCGAATTGGGTCTAGTACAGTGCGGCACAGTTCCATTTTAGGAATGGATGATTCATTGATGACTAATTTTATTTTCACGTGATTTATTTTGAACCAAATTCAAATCACATGACTTGACTCTTTTTGGAATTTTTCGGTTCGCTTGGTTCGCTTTTATTTTGTAACAAAAATGTAATAGATGTGTAACAAAGATGTAACAACTTTGTTACACTTACACCTTAAAGATTTTGCCCTAACAAAAAATGGTCCCCACCATACAAAATAATTTTTTTACTCTGAAGCACGTGTGGCTTAGGTAATTTAATGACAACCACACGATAAATTAATGTAAATATTTATAAGTACGTGGTATTGTAAACATCTATACACCTTTGAATTCGCAGTCAAATTTTTTGGTGGTGAACTCTAAATTTTTGAGTGTAAATTTTTTATTTGTATGGTGTAAATAAATAATTTGAGTTTTATCAGCTTTCTTTTCTTTTTTTGCTGCCAAAACGTTAAAAGCTGGGTAATAACTCTTACAATCATGACTAAAAACACTAAAAAAATACACCTTTAAACTTCTCCTTCCCAAAACAGGATTACTTAAGCCGCACGTAAACTTTGGTAAAAGCTTTTCTAAAAAGCTTAGTCAAAGGATTTGTTAAAGTGACTAAGCAGAAGTCTGATAAAGTTCAAATTTTTATTACACCCAAGCTGAGCCGCAAATTACAACCTCTTTTCGGTAAGCCTGATTAAAAATTGATTTTAATCGTGATGAACAACACTCAAGGGCTAGGGCATTAAAAAGCCGCATGTATTTATTTACGGCAGCTGTTATGTTTAGCTCTTCTTAAATGATCGTGACTTTTTTTAATAACATTTCAATTCAATTTAGTTACATCATTTTCTTCATTAACTGACTCTAGTCCATCCAAATATGTTGCAAACTTTTATTAAGTTGCTTTCCAGCTCTGTAAAAGATCTTTTTGCTAACCTTGCTTCATAAAGCATCATTTTCTTCATTTGACGCTTCTACATCACAGAAATCCTCAGGATACATTTCACTAAGCTCCTTTCCAACTTTGTCAAATGCCTCTTCGTCATCCTTTGATTCAAATGCGTGATAAAAGACATTTTCATTTCGCTTTTCCACAATATAAAAATTAAGACTAGGATCCATTAATCTGTAAGCTGTTGAACTGTGACACGGGTAGTCATGATAAATATTTAACTATTATCGAAGAAGAAATATATGTGATAAAATATATTGAATAAAACAGTTATATAAGAAAGAAGAAAAAGAAAAATAAAAATAATATAAACGGGGGAAAACTTATTGTTTTTATAGTTGAGAAATTGAGGGAATTTAAAGTGGCAAATATTAAGTCTTTGGTTTTCTGATATGACTCATTCGGACAGGAACATTTGTGGATGACAAATATTACTAAATTTAGTCAGGCCATTTATTATTAGTAATACGGGCCAGAACATTTGCGGATGACAAATATTACTAAGGTCTGGAACATCCGGACATTTATCTTTCCGAAGTAGTCACCTCGGTAACAACCCAGAGTCCTAAAACAGGCAGAGCCCGTCCACCATTATTTCCCAACAATTTTCACATGCTGAAGTCTGCGACAACATTGCATGCTCAACAGCGATTTGTACAAAAATAAATCTTGTGAAAAAGAGTCCCATATGTATTGGGGAGACCAAACATTTCTATCATAGTCATGGAATGAGCGCACAGCAATTCACGAAGATCTTTTAGGACTTTTTTTATTATCAAAATAATTTTTTTACCATGACTGGCTCCATATCCTGCCAAAACAAATTTTAGACTGGCGTGCGTCTTTTTCATTAATAATAAAAAACTTTTGAAGTTCTCCGTTTCACCTGTAGTTGTTTCACCAGAATGACTGTTACTGGAACCCTCATTTGGATAAGTTGACAAGAATTCACAAAGATCTTCTATTTGCTTGCGAATGTCTCTATTCATTTCAGCATAACTGTTTGCTGAAAACTCATCAAAAATCCCATTAATGTAAGGAGAAAAATCTTCGTCGAGATTATCCATTCTGGCTTGATCAAATCTTAAAAAAATTTCCCTTAAATATTGTCGAAATTGGAGTTGGTTTTGAATCACAATTGCTTGATTTTGAAATTCACGCATTTGAGGTTGCTCATCCTCTTCCTCCTCCTCCTCCTCCTCCTCTTCTGAACTGCCCCTTATAATACTTTCATCATCATCCCCGCGGGATGTTTCATTCTCTTGATCAGAGCTGTCGCTAAAATCACGATGCTTGTTAAAGTAGTCATCATCTTTGTTTATGTCAGTTAATGTTTTCGGAGAAAAAAAAGGTAACACATACCACAGTCTTCATCTTCATATAAGCTTAAATTTTGATTCGATTTTGAATTGTTACCTGAATTTAATTCACCATTGCTATCTGATACAAAAGATTCTGCGCTACTTTCATTATTGTTGTCGTTGTTGTCGTTGTTGTCGTTGTCACCGTCTTCAGATTCATTATCTTGCGTATTGGAACAGATTTCGCTGATTCTCAGGGTTTCCACAACTTCCTCAATATTTTGTAAAGCACAAGATCTTAAATGTGATTGCAACCGAGTTTCTGAATCCCTCATATCTTCTCCATGCATAAGAAATTCGGTGAACCTTGGAAAGATTTCATTTCTTTCAAAATTTCTTTGACAAACTTCTGCAAAACATAACACTTTCAAAGGGTCAAAATTGCCAAGATTCTCAAACAATGAAATTGCCTTCATGGATTGAGTAGGTGTTTTATAACCTCTATTATAATCTACTACCGCGAGTAACGCTCTAGCAGCTTTTTCATCCACAGATATATCGTTTTCTGGGTCTCCTTCAAAAAAACTGGCAGTTTCATGGCGGAGACTTGAAAGCAAGAAAAAAAGTTGACTAGTGATAAAGTCAACCAAAAACATTTGGTAAGCATCTTCTAGTGATTCATCAGATATCGTGCTTTGAGTAAAGTATTCATGATTTCGGAACATATCAAAATATTCATCTTTAAAAAGTCGGACTTTTTCAAAAAATGATGTAAATTTTTCAATATGGCGTCTCTCGATTTCGTCCAACGCTTGTCTTGTAAGCCTTGTGTAGCTCATTTTTATCAGAATGGTTGCTGTTTAAGTTCAAATGAGGGGTTTTTTTTTGATAAACTGTAGAAACTTTAATTTTACCAGTTTTAATATAAAAGAAGGGAAATTTACTTGTTTTTCCTTTTTTAAAACAGATTTAAATAAATTACAACAATGACCGATTACACAACCCCACAAAAAAAATTTGAACTTCAAGAGGCAATTTTGAAATATTACGAAAAGAAATTATCTAGTAAGATGTCTTTACTTTTTATTTTATTGCTTAAGCTAACGTTAACAGAGATGTGTAAAAAGTACTCCGATGTTTCATGTGCCTTAACTTTTTGCTCCAGAGAGATTAATCAAACGAATCCGTATATCGATCAATCTTTAACGGACAAGTATTACAAATATTTACTTATTTTAGATTTAAACCGCTTTAAAAAATGTTTTCGCGCTCAAGATGAATTATCATTTATTCAAAGTTGGAAAAATGAAATTTATAACAGACGATCGAGATATTTTAAGAAGTCTTCACGAAACTTCGGCATTCATAACCATCACATTTTCAGGGGGTTTAAGCCTTATTACCGAATATTCGCCCACAGATGTCATAAAGTCAACCAACCGCCTACACCTTCAGAACTAGCTACTTCATTTCATTCACGCGTTGTAAGTTTCAATGAGATTTCACTTCAATTCTAATTTATTTTTTTAGTAGTTATCCAGGCTGTTCAGTTTTATCTCAAGTAAGTTTTAGTGTGGTGCAGTTGATTAGTTTAGGTGGAAATTGCTTACAAGTATAACATTTCTTTTTTTAATGAACCAAGCAAGCAAATTTCGAAAGTGAGCCGAATTAAACTGCAGTTTGGTTAATGTAGTTAAATAAATTAAATAAATTTTATTAATATAACTGAATTTCTGTTAAAATAACTATAAAATTGGCACGTGATTTAACGAAAAAATTACACGTGATTAAATATCACGTGGTATTAGATGATATCATGTCATGTGATTTATTTTGGGGATTTCTTCTCAGGTGAAATGAGAAACTCAAAAATTTTTGCCTAAGAAAAAATTACAAAATTTATTTACTCCCAGCCAATTTGAATTTTGGACAAATTTTTTTTTGAGTTTTTACTCTCAGATATTAAAGTTTTTACTCCCAAAAATTTAGAGTTTTTACTCCCAAAACTTAGAGTTTTCCTTGCCAAAATTTAAAGTTTTTACTCCCAAAAAATTTAAGTTTTACTTAGGTGTAAAATTTTTGAAAATGGCTGGGGGGCGAATTCAAAGGTGTATGGGCGTTACATGGAAAACAAATTTTTTGACGTGGTATTTGAATTTTTTATTTTCTAGTGGCAATACAAGCTAGCAATATGTTGAACTGTGACACGGGTAGTCATGATAAATGTTTAACTATTATTGAAGAAGAAATATATGTGATAAAATATATTGAATAAAACAGTTGTATAAGAAAGAAGAAAAAGAAAAATAAAAATAATATAAACGGGGGAAAACTTATTGTTTTTATAGTCGAGAAATTGAGGGAATTTAAAGTGGCAAATATTAAGGCTTTGGTTTTCTGATATGACTCATTCGGACAGGAACATTTGTGGATGACAAATATTACTAAATTTAGTCAGGCCATTTATTATTAGTAATGCGGGCCAGAACATTTCCGGATGACAAATATTACTAAGGTCTGGAACATCCGGACATTTATCCTTCCGAAGTAGTCACCTCGGTAACAACCCAAAGTCCTAAAACAGGCAGAGCCCGTCCACCATTATTTCCCAACAATTTTCACATGCTGAAGTCTGCGACAACATTGCATGCTCAACACCTCCCCTTGTCGCAGAATCACCTACGGCCTTCATTCCAAGGAGACCCCTCAGTGTTTCAAACTTCACACGACCAAGGTTTTTGGTGAACATGTCGGCCAACATCACTTGAGTATCAAGATACTCCAAATGGATCACTCCACTGCGAATATAGTGACGCACAACATGATAACGAACATCAATGTGTTTGGTGCGGCGATGAAACACTGGGTTCTGAGCCAAGGCAATGCAGCCCTGATTGTCCTCAAACATCGTCACAGGAAGCGGAACTGGAATCTGACAAAGTGACAACAACTGGTTGATCCAGAAACACTCCTTAGACGCATCCGACAATGACATGTATTCGGACTCGACGCTGGAAGACGCAGGACTAACTTGCTTTCGACACGCCCAAGTGATGGGACCACCAGAAAGAATAAAAACATACCCAGTAAACGACTTGCGGTCCTGCTTGTCCTGTGCATAGTCGGCATCACTGTAACCAACAAGCTTGTAAACTTTCTGAGCTCGATACTCAAGACCAAGTTGCGCACTACCCTTGAGATAACGGAGAGTATGCTTGGCAGCTTCCATATGCATGGACTTGGGATTCTGCATGTAGCGACAAAGAAAGCTAACAGCCACAGCAAGATCAGGACGAGCACAGTTAGCAGCGTAAATCAACTTACCAATAATACTGCGGTATAATGAAGGATCGGCAGCAGCGTCAGACTCAGAGAAATCCGAAAGGTCACGAGTGGGTAAAGGAGTCTTGACACTGGAACAGTTCTGCATACCAAACTCCTCCAACATATCAACAATATAACGACACACATCCACAGTAATATGGTAAGGCGACTGCTTAACTCGCATGCCTAGGAATTGCTCGACTAGGCCAAGGTCTTTCATCTTGAACATCGACGACAGCGACGACTTGGTATTGGCAATGGCTTGAGTGGAGTTGCCAGCAATAAGTAAATCATCAACGTACAATGCAATAATGACCATGGCTGATCCACGGCCCTTAGTGTATGTTGAGCATGCAATGTTGTCGCAGACTTCAGCATGTGAAAATTGTTGGGAAATAATGGTGGACGGGCTCTGCCTGTTTTAGGACTTTGGGTTGTTACCGAGGTGACTACTTCGGAAAGATAAATGTCCGGATGTTCCAGACCTTAGTAATATTTGTCATCCACAAATGTTCCTGTCCGAATGAGTCATATCAGAAAACCAAAGACTTAATATTTGCCACTTTAAATTCCCTCAATTTCTCAACTATAAAAACAATAAGTTTTCCCCCGTTTATATTATTTTTATTTTTCTTTTTCTTCTTTCTTATATAACTGTTTTATTCAATATATTTTATCACATATATTTCTTCTTCGATAATAGTTAAATATTTATCATGACTACCCGTGTCACAGTTCAACAGGTTATGGGCCGCACTTCGGCTTATATCAACCTCACTTCCTCTGAAAAACTCAACCCTCTCAACTATCATGCTTGGGCAACCAAGATCCTCCTTGGTCTTCGTGCCATGAACAATGGCGTTCACCTTTATGTCGAAGCTGGTACTGTGTCCCCTGGTCCCAATGAATCACTCGATGATCTCACTGCCTCTCTTGACACCGTCGTCCACGATGTCATCCTCAACAACATTTCGCCTGAGTTGATTGAACAAGTCAATGATGTGGCAATTAGAGGCCGTGACCTTTGGCTTTACCTTCACCAGGAGTACAGTCAGCTTCAACCTGCCGATGTTATTTCCCTTATGAAATCACTTTATGCTGTCAATATTGAGTCTGGTCCCAAGTTGGTTTCGTCTATTCGCACTCATGTTGCCACCTGGCGTTCCATCTATCAGTCATTGTCTCCAGACTCTGTGGTGGCCTTCAACATCTTGGCCTCCATGAGTCCCAACTGTGAGCGCCTCATCCAGTACGCTTTGGAGCACCGTTTCGATGGCAACAACGCTGACAACCTTGATATCAATAACTTTGTGCGCAACGCCGATAAGTGGGCCAAGTTGTTGAAACTTACGGGATCGCCCGCGACTCTTTCGACCGAAGCCTTCTCTGCCTCATCGAAGAGACACGGTAATCGATCTAGAAACAATGTTCTCACTTGTTTTCGCTGCAAGAAGCGGGGCCACACGTCCAATCGTTGTCCAGCCAGCTGGGATGAAGCACAAGCCGCTCAACAAGATAAAGACAAAGATGACAAGGAGTCCAAGGATGGTAAGTCGTCTCGAGCTTGGTTTGCTGAAGCCGTTGATGGATTTACCCAGATAGTTGATGATGATTCGTTTGTGAGTTACGCATTTGAGTCCAAGACATCTGATGTTTGTGAGAAGTTTGGTATCGATTGTTCCGAGTCGGATGATGATTCGGAGTCCGAACTTTTTGATTCTTCTGAGCCGTATAATGGTGATGAAGATTATTTTGATTACCAAGTTTCTGAGAGTTGTTCTAACTCAGAACTTGACGTTGTTCCAGCTGCAGACCCATTTTTAGGGTGCACTGAAGACCCTTGTTTTGTTTCCGAACCATGCGTTGGTTCGGGTGATGATCCTTGTGATCCTGAATCATTTATTGGTTCCCCTATTATTTCATTTGTGCCTGAACCGTTGGTCGGTTCGGATGATGGCGTTTGTTTGCCTTGTTTTGATTTTTTGGTCGACCCAGTTGTTGACCCTTCACCTTGTGATATTATTTGTTTGGCCGACCCCGCTGTCGACCCTTGCTCCTCTGTCGTCGATTCCTTGGTCGACTCAGTTGTTGAGCCTTTTCCATCTGACGTTACGTCTTTGGCCGATCCCGTTGTCGACTCTTGTTCTTTTGATATTGATTCCATGGCCGACCCCATTGTCGACCCTTCTTCTTCAGTTACCCATCCAACTGATACCAAGAAGTCCCGCCTCTCACCTTTACTTTACTTATTCGTGTTTGCCTTTTTGCTTCTGTCCTTGATTCTACTTGTCTTGTTGCATCTGTTCCCTTTCCTGGATTCACGTCAGTCCGTCCATCAGGCTTTTGTTGCCGAGTCGGCCGCTTCCGCCGAAGCCCACTTGGTAGTGGGCCTGATACTTTTGACTTTATCCATGATACCGGAGCCACCAGCCACATCTGCAACAACATCTCCTACTTCACTAATCTTCGTCCTACTTCTACTACCATCCGAGGTCTTGGATCTAGTAGTGCAAAGGCCGTTGGCGACATTGTCGTTGATGTTCTTGCCAGGATGGCAACCCTTTTGATCGTGTTGTACTTCGAGATGTTCTGTATGTGCCTAACATTCCGCGCAATCTATTTGCCGCTCGTCGAGCTATTGCTGGTGGTTGTCAGTTCATTGAAAACCTTGACCACATTTCCGCCGTTGAAAACGGTACCACTCGGGTCCACGCCATTGCCATGGGCGACCTGTACTTCTGCCGGTTCCGAGTTGTTTTGCCTTCCAAACCCGTCCATGAGGTGTTTGCGATTGAGCCTTCTGCCAATCTTTGGCATCAGCGACTTGGCCATGCCAGTGTGGAAGTTCTCAAGAAGTTGTCTAAGTCGTTGTCTGTCAAGCCCACTCACTTTGAGGTGGTCGATAGTCATAAATGCGACGCTTGCTTGGGCGGCAAAGCAACATCATTGCCGTTCACTGGTACCACGGAAAAAGCCACTCGACCGTTGGAATTACTTGTGTCGGACTTGAGCGGACCTCATGTTGCTACCCCGGTTGGCCATCGCTACGTCTTGACCATTATGGATTTCTACTCGCGGTATTCGTACGTGGAGTTGTTGGTTAAGAAAAGTGATGCAAGTCTTGCGATTCGCAACTATATTGCGCGATGCGAGTCTTATTTTTCCGGTGACTCTCGTGGTAATCGTGTGTCATACTTTCACTCTGATAATGGCGGTGAGTACATCTCCAAAGATCTTGAGCAGTTTTTTGTGTCTAAGGGCATCAAGCATACTTTCACAGTTCCTCATACTCCTCAACAAAATGGGGTTGCGGAACGTTTGAATCGCACGTTGTTTGAAAAAGCCAAGTCTATGCTTTTATATTCCCATGCTCCCGACTATTTGTGGGGTGAAGCTGTCAAGTGTGCCAACTATCTTAGGAACCGTCTTCCGAGTCGCACGACTGGTGGAGTTTGTCCACTTCAACTCTGGACCGGTAAGCCACCTAGTTACCAACATATGCGAGTATTTGGGTGTCGAGCTAATGTTGTTATTGCTGATGCCAAACGAGAGTCTAAGCTAAGCTCAAACATTGACCCCGGCGTCTTTGTCGGGTACTCGTTGGATCGCACCGCTTACCGGGTTCTTGTGGATTCAAGCATTGTTGAGGCTCGTGATGTTTACTTTGATGAATCGCAGTTTCCTTTTATGAAGAGTGATAAGGAATTGTCTAGTAATGCTTCAGGCATTGCATTTGGTATTGGTTGTGGATCGGGGTCCATGTCAGGGCCTCGAGCTGATTGTAATGACTCTGGTACGGGATCTAGTGTTGGGCTTAATTCGATTGCCGGTTCTAATTCTAGTTCGGGTTCTAGTTTTGGGTCTCGTAGGTCTTTACCGGACGTCACTTCTGTTTCTGGTTCTGGTTCTAGTGCGTCTAGCACATCTGGTTCTACTGGTTCCTCGCCGTCTCCGTCGCTGTCTTCGTCTCCTCGTTCTTCGTCTTCTTTGGTTGTTCATAAGCCTCGTTCTGTTCGTCGCATCTTGCCGTCGTCTTCTGCTCCTCTTGAGTCTCCTACTCTTCCTTCGCTTCCTAGTTCTCCTATTCTTCCGACCTCTGATCAAGATCCTTCAGTTTCTAGTCCCATTGGTCCTTCTCGATCTGATTTATTGCAAGTTGGTTCCCCCGCTGGTGAATCTGATAACTCGGGTGATTCTGGGATTTCGCAACGAGGGGGTGATATCGGGTTTCACCCGGATGTCATTGCTTCGTCTCCCAGTCCACCATCAGTTGAGTTGGAAATCGTTCCGCTTGATCAAGAGCCACCTTCGTCTGATCTTGTCAAGTCTTTGGACCAAGCTGGAGTTAGTGTTGATACCAAGGATGATACTCAAGCCATTTTGCCGAAATCTCGATCCCGCGTTATTGCAGTTCGCTTGCCTTCTGTTACTCCAGCCAAGCGCCCGAGTTCCCATGACTTTGTTGCCCCTCCGTCTAAACATCGTTGTGACGACTCGGCCAAACTAGCTGCATCGTCGGTGGTTCCTGCAAAACGACGCGCTGAACAAGAGTCCATTTCTTATCGACGTCTTAAATCTCTTCGTTTTGAGTACGATGACGTGGCTTTACTTGTTTTTACCGATCCTACTACTTTTGAACAAGCCATGTCCAGCGAAGACGCCGAATTCTGGCTTGAAGCTTGCGTTCTTGAAATGTCGTCTCTCAATCGCAATCGCACTTGGGATTTGGTCGACCTTCCTCCTGGCCGCAAGGCCATCAATAGCAAATGGGTTTTCAAGATTAAGCGCAAAGCTGACGGCTCCATTGAGCGATACAAGGCTCGCCTTGTTTGTATTGGATTTTCTCAAGTTGAAGGCATTGATTACACTGAAACCTTTGCTCCTGTTGTTCGGTACGAGACTGTTCGGATTGTTCTTGCAATTGCCGCTCAGTTTGGGTTCCAGGTTCATCACATGGATGTCGAGACTGCATTTCTTAATGGCGATCTCAAAGAAGACATTTACATGCGACAACCTAAAGGCTTTATTGTCAAAGGCCAGGAATCCAAAGTGTGCCACTTGAACAAGTCTTTGTACGGACTGAAGCAGGCTCCACTTTGTTGGAATGAGAAAATTCATGGAGCTCTTGTCAAACTGGGATTTGTTCGAAATGAAAGCGACTACGGGGTATACACTAAGGGCCGTGGATCAGCCATGGTCATTATTGCATTGTACGTTGATGATTTACTTATTGCTGGCAGCTCCACTCACGCCATTGCCAATACCAAGTCGTCGCTGTCGTCGATGTTCAAGATGAAAGACCTTGGCCTAGTCGAGCAATTCCTAGGCATGCGAGTTAAGCAGTCGCCTTACCATATTACTGTGGATGTGTGTCGTTATATTGTTGATATGTTGGAGGAGTTTGGTATGCAGAACTGTTCCAGTGTCAAGACTCCTTTACCCACTCGTGACCTTTCGGATTTCTCTGAGTCTGACGCTGCTGCCGATCCTTCATTATACCGCAGTATATTGGTAAGTTGATTTACGCTGCTAACTGTGCTCGTCCTGATCTTGCTGTAGCGGTTAGCTTTCTTTGTCGCTACATGCAGAATCCCAAGTCCATGCATATGGAAGCTGCCAAGCATACTCTCCGTTATCTCAAGGGTAGTGCGCAACTTGGTCTTGAGTATCGAGCTCAGAAAGTTTACAAGCTTGTTGGTTACAGCGATGCCGACTATGCTCAGGACAAGCAGGACCGCAAGTCGTTTACTGGGTATGTTTTATTCTTTCTGGTGGTCCCATCACTTGGGCTTGTCGAAAGCAAGTTAGTCCTGCGTCTTCTAGCGTCGAGTCCGAATACATGTCATTGTCGGATGCGTCTAAGGAGTGTTTCTGGATCAACCAGTTGTTGTCACTTTGCCAGATTCCAGTTCCGCTTCCTGTGACGATGTTTGAGACAATCAGGGCTGCATTGCCTTGGCTCAGAACCCAGTGTTTCATCGCCGCACCAAACACATTGATGTTCGTTATCATGTTGTGCGTCACTATATTCGCAGTGGAGTGATCCATTTGGAGTATCTTGATACTCAAGTGATGTTGGCCGACATGTTCACGAAAAACCTTGGTCGTGTGAAGTTTAAACACTAAGGGGTCTCCTTGGAATGAAGCCGTAGGTGATTCTGCGACAAGGGAGTTGAGCATGCAATGTTGTCGCAGACTTCAGCATGTGAAAATTGTTGGGAAATAATGGTGGACGGGCTCTGCCTGTTTAGGACTTTGGGTTGTTACCGAGGTGTTGAGCATGCAATTGTGTCGCAGTTCAGCATGTGAAAATTGTTGGGAAATAATGGTGGACGGGCTCTGCCTGTTTTAGGACTTTGGGTTGTTACCGAGGTGACTACTTCGGAAGATAAATGTCCGGATGTTCCAGACCTTAGTAATATTTGTCATCCACAAATGTTCCTGTCCGAATGAGTCATATCAGAAAACCAAAGACTTAATATTTGCCACTTTAAATTCCCTCAATTTTCAACTATAAAACAATAAGTTTTCCCCGTTTATATTATTTTATTTTTCTTTTCTTCTTTCTTATATAACTGTTTTATTCAATATATTTATCACATATTTCTTCTTCGATAATAGTCTTCTTCGATAATAGTTAAATATTATCATGACTACCCGTGTCACAGTTCAACAGGCCATGCCAGTGTGGAAGTCTCAAGAAGTTGTCTAAATCGTTGTCTGTCAAGCCCACTCACTTGAGGTGGTCGATAGTCATAAATGCGACGCTTGCTTGGGCGGCAAAGCAACATCATTGCCGTTCACTGGCCACGGAAAAAGCCACTCGACCGTTGGAATTACTGTGTCGGACTTGAGCGGACCTCATGTTGCTACCCCGGTTGGCCATCGCTACGTCTTGACCATTATGGATTTCTACTCGCGGTATTCGTACGTGGAGTTGTTGGTTAAGAAAAGTGATGCAAGTCTTGCCATTCGCAACTATATTGCGCGATGCGAGTCTTATTTTTCCGGTGACTCTCGTGGTAATCGTGTGTCATACTTTCACTCTGATAATGGCGGTGAGTACATCTCCAAAGATCTTGAGCAGTTTTTTGTGTCTAAGGGCATCAAGCATACTTTCACAGTTCCTCATACTCCTCAACAAAATGGGGTTGCGGAACGTTTGAATCGCACGTTGTTTGAAAAAGCCAAGTCTATGCTTTATATTCCCATGCTCCGATATATTTGTGGGGTGAAGCTGTCAAGTGTGCCAACTATCTTAGGAACCGTCTTCCGAGTCGCACGACTGGTGGAGTTTGTCCACTTCAACTCTGGACCGGTAAGCCACCTAGTTACCAACATATGCGAGTATTTGGGTGTCGAGCTAATGTTGTTATTGCTGATGCCAAACGAGAGTCTAAGCTAAGCTCAAACATTGACCCCGGCGTCTTTGTCGGGTACTCGTGGATCGCACTGCTTACCGGTTTTTGTGGATTCAAGCATTGTTGAGGCTCGATGATGTTTACTTTTGAATCGCAGTTTCCTTTTATGAAGAGTGATAAGGAATTGTCTAGTAATGCTTCAGGCATTGCATTTGGTATTGGTTGTGGATCGGGGTCCATGTCAGGGCCTCGAGTTGATTGTAATGACTCTGGTACGGGATCTAGTGTTGGGCTTAATTCGATTGCCGGTTCTAATTCTAGTTCGGGTTCTAGTTTTGGGTCTCGTAGGTCTTTACCGGACGTCACTTCTGTTTCTGGTTCTGGTTCTAGTGCGTCTAGCACATCTGGTTTTACTGGTTCCTCGCCGTCTCCGTCGCTGTCTTCGTCTCCTCGTTCTTCGTCTTCTTTGGTTGTTCATAAGCCTCGTTCTGTTCGTCGCATCTTGCCGTCGTCTTCTGCTCCTCTTGAGTCTCCTACTCTTCCTTCACTTCCTAGTTCTCCTATTCTTCCGTCCTCTGATCAAGATCCTTCAGTTTCTAGTCCCATTGGTCCCTCTCAATCTGATTTATCGCAAGTTGGTTCCCCCAGTGGTGAATCTGATAACTCGGGTGATTCTGGGATTTCGCAACGAGGGGGTGATATCGGGTTTCACCCGGATGTCATTGCTTCGTCTCCCAGTCCACCATCAGTTGAGTTGGAAATTGTTCCGCTTGATCAAGAGCCACCTTCGTCTGATCTTGTCAAGTCTTTGGACCAAGCTGGAGTTAGTGTTGATACCAAGGATGATACTCAAGCCATTTTGCCGAAATCTCGATCCCGCGTTGTTGCAGTTCGCTTGCCTTCTGTTACTCCAGCCAAGCGCCCGAGTTCCCATGACTTTGTTGCCCCTCCGTCTAAACATCGTTGTGACGACTCTGCTAAACAACCTGCATCGTCGTGGTTCCTGCAAAACGACGCGCTGAACAAGAGTCCATTTCTTATCGACGTCTTAAATCTCTTCGTTTTGAGTACGATGACGTGGCTTTACTTGTTTTTACTGATCCTACTACTTTTGAACAAGCCATGTCCAGCGAAGACGCCGAATTCTGGCTTGAAGCCTGTGTTGTTGAAATGTCGTCTCTCAAACGCAATCGCACTTGGGATTTGTCGACCTTCCTCCTGGCCGCAAGGCCATCAATAGCAAATGGGTTTTCAAGATTAAGCGCAAAGCTGACGGCTCCATTGAGCGATACAAGGCTCGCCTTGTTTGTATTGGATTTCTCAAGTTGAAGGCATTGATTACACTGAAACCTTTGCTCCTGTTGTTCGTACGAGACTGTTCGGATTGTTCTGCGATTGCCGCTCAGTTTGGGTTCCAGGTTCATCACATGGATGTCGAGACTGCATTTCTTAATGGCGATCTCAAAGAAGACATTTACATGCGACAACCTAAAGGCTTTATTGTCAAAGGCCAGGAATCCAAAGTGTGCCACTTGAACAAGTCTTTGTACGGACTGAAGCAGGCTCCACTTTGTTGGAATGAGAAAATTCATGGAGCTCTTGTCAAACTGGGATTTGTTCGAAATGAAAGCGACTACGGGGTATACACTAAGGGCCGTGGATCAGCCATGGTCATTATTGCATTGTACGTTGATGATTTACTTATTGCTGGCAACTCCACTCAAGCCATTGCCAATACCAAGTCGTCGCTGTCGTCGATGTTCAAGATGAAAGACCTTGGCCTAGTCGAGCAATTCCTAGGCATGCGAGTTAAGCCGCCTTACCATATTACTGTGGATGTGTGTCGTTATATTGTTGATATGTTGGAGGAGTTTGGTATGCAGAACTGTTCCAGTGTCAAGACTCCTTTACCACACTCGTGACCTTTCGGATTTCTCTGAGTCTGACGCTGCTGCCGATCCTTCATTATACCGCAGTATTATTGGTAAGTTGATTTACGCTGCTAACTGTGCTCGTCCTGATCTTGCTGTGGCTGTTAGCTTTCTTTGTCGCTACATGCAGAATCCCAAGTCCATGCATATGGAAGCTGCCAAGCATACTCTCCGTTATCTCAAGGGTAGTGCGCAACTTGGTCTTGAGTATCGAGCTCAGAAAGTTTACAAGCTTGTTGGTTACAGTGATGCCGACTATGCACAGGACAAGCAGGACCGCAAGTCGTTTACTGGGTATGTTTTTATTCTTTCTGGTGGTCCCATCACTTGGGCGTGTCGAAAGCAAGTTAGTCCTGCGTCTTCCAGCGTCGAGTCCGAATACATGTCATTGTCGGATGCGTCTAAGGAGTGTTTCTGGATCAACCAGTTGTTGTCACTTTGTCAGATTCCAGTTCCGCTTCCTGTGACGATGTTTGAGGACAATCAGGGCTGCATTGCCTTGGCTCAGAACCCAGTGTTTCATCGCCGCACCAAACACATTGATGTTCGTTATCATGTGTGCGTCACTATATTCGCAGTGGAGTGATCCATTTGGAGTATCTTGATACTCAAGTGATGTTGGCCGACATGTTCACGAAAAACCTTGGTCGTGTGAAGTTTGAAACACTAAGGGGTCTTCTTGGAATGAAGGCCGTAGGTGATTCTGCGACAAGGGGAGGTGTTGAGCATGCAATGTTGTCGCAGACTTCAGCATGTGAAAATTGTTGGGAAATAATGGTGGACGGGCTCTGCCTGTTTTAGGACTTTGGGTTGTTACCGAGGTGACTACTTCGGAAAGATAAATGTCCGGATGTTCCAGACCTTAGTAATATTTGTCATCCACAAATGTTCCTGTCCGAATGAGTATATCACCAAACAAATTTTATTTGCTTTATCCCTCAACACTCTATAAATGTTGAGCATGCAATGTTGTCGCAGACTTCAGCATGTGAAAATTGTTGGGAAATAATGGTGGACGGGCTCTGCCTGTTTTAGGACTTTGGGTTGTTACCGAGGTTGTTGAGCATGCAATGTTGTCGCAGACTTCAGCATGTGAAAATTGTTGGGAAAATAATGGTGGACGGGCTCTGCCTGTTTTAGGACTTTGGGTTGTTACCGAGGTGACTACTTCGGAAAGATAAATGTCCGGATGTTCCAGACCTTAGTAATATTTTCATCCACAAATGTTCCTGTCCGAATGAGTCATATCAGAAAACCAAAGACTTAATATTTGCCACTTTAAATTCCCTCAATTTCTCAACTATAAAAACAATAAGTTTTCCCCGTTTATATTATTTTTATTTTTCTTTCTTCTTTCTTATATAACTGTTTTATTCAATATATTTTATCACATATATTTCTTCTTCGATAATAGTTAAATATTTATCATGACTACCCGTGTCACAGTTCAACAGGTTATGGGCCGCACTTCGGCTTATATCAACCTCACTTCCTCTGAAAAACTCAACCCTCTCAACTATCATGCTTGGCAACCAAGATCCTCCTTGGTCTTCGTGCCATGAACAATGGCGTTCACCTTTATGTCGAAGCTGGTACTGTGTCCCCTGGTCCCAATGAATCACTCGATGATCTCACTGCCTCTCTTGACACCGTCGTCCACGATGTCATCCTCAACAACATTTCGCCTGAGTTGATTGAACAAGTCAATGATGTGGCAATTAGAGGCCGTGACCTTTGGCTTTACCTTCACCAGGAGTACAGTCAGCTTCAACCTGCCGATGTTATTTCCCTTATGAAATCACTTTATGCTGTCAATATTGAGTCTGGTCCCAAGTTGGTTTCGTCTATTCGCACTCATGTTGCCTGGCGTTCCATCTATCAGTCATTGTCTCCAGACTCTGTGGTGGCCTCAACATCTTGGCCTCCATGAGTCCCAACTGTGAGCGCCTCATCCAGTACGCTTTGGAGCACCGTTTCGATGGCAACAACGCTGACAACCTTGATATCAATAACTTTGTGCGCAACGCCGATAAGTGGGCCAAGTTGTTGAAACTTACGGGATCGCCCGCGACTCTTTCGACCGAAGCCTTCTCTGCCTCATCGAAGAGACACGGTAATCGATCTAGAAACAATGTTCTCACTTGTTTTCGCTGCAAGAAGCGGGGCCACACGTCCAATCGTTGTCCAGCCAGCTGGGATGAAGCACAAGCCGCTCAACAAGATAAAAGACAAAGATGACAAGGAGTCCAAGGATGGTAAGTCGTCTCGAGCTTGGTTTGCTGAAGCCGTTGATGGATTTACCCAGATAGTTGATGATGATTCGTTTGTGAGTTACGCATTTGAGTCCAAGACATCTGATGTTTGTGAGAAGTTTGGTATCGATTGTTCCGAGTCGGATGATGATTCGGAGTCCGAACTTTTTGATTCTTCTGAGCCGTATAATGGTGGATGAAGATTATTTTGATTACCAAGTTTCTGAGAGTTGTTCTAACTCAGAACTTGACGTTGTTCCGCTGCAGACCCATTTTTAGGGTGCACTGAAGACCCTTGTTTTGTTTCCGAACCATGCGTTGGTTCGGGTGATGATCCTTTGTGATCCTGAATCATTTATTGGTTCCCCTATTATTTCATTTGTGCCTGAACCGTTGGTCGGTTCGGATGATGGCTTTGTTTGTTGCCTTGTTTTGATTTTTGGTCGACCCAGTTGTTGACCCTTCACTTGTGATATTATTTGTTTGGCGACCGCTGTCGACCCTTGCTCCTCTGTCGTCGTTCCTGGTCGACTCAGTTGTGAGCCTTTCCATCTGACGTTACGTCTTTGGCCGATCCCGTTGTCGACTCTTGTTCTTTTGATATTGATTCCATGGCCGACCCCATTGTCGACCCTTCTTCTTCAGTTACCCATCCAACTGATACCAAGAAGTCCCGCCTCTCACCTTTACTTTACTTATTCGTGTTTGCCTTTTTGCTTCTGTCCTTGATTCTACTTGTCTTGTTGCATCTGTTCCCTTTCCTGGATTCACGTCAGTCCGTCCATCAGCTTTTGTTGCCGAGTCGGCCGCTTCCGCCGAACCACTTGGTAGTGGGGCCTGATACTTTTGACTTTATCCATGATACCGGAGCCACCAGCCACATCTGCAACAACATCTCCTACTTCACTAATCTTCGTCCTACTTCTACTACCATCGAGGTCTTG
Source organism: Magnusiomyces ingens NRRL Y-17630 (assembly GCA_900497715.1). NCBI lineage: Eukaryota > Fungi > Ascomycota > Dipodascomycetes > Dipodascales > Dipodascaceae > Magnusiomyces > Magnusiomyces ingens. Next base: position 1,702,903 of record UIDE01000005.1, read on the forward strand.
GATCTAGTAGTGCAAAGGCCGTTGGCGACATTGTCGTTGATGTTCTTGGCCAGGATGGCAACCCTTTTGATCGTGTTGTACTTGAGAGATGTTCTGTGCTGCCTAACATTCCGCGCAATCTATTTGCCGCTCGTCGAGCTATTGCTGGTGGTTGTCAGTTCATTGAAAACCTTGACCACATTTCCGCCGTTGAAAACGGTACACTCGGGTCCACGCCATGCCATGGCGACCTGTACTTCTGCCGGTTCCGAGTTGTTTTGCCTTCCAAACCCGTCCATGAGGTGTTTGCGATTGAGCCTTCTGCCAATCTTTGGCATCAGCGACTTGGCCATGCCAGTGTGGAAGTTCTCAAGAAGTTGTCTAAGTCGTTGTCTGTCAAGCCCACTCACTTTGAGGTGGTCGATAGTCATAAATGCGACGCTTGCTTGGGCGGCAAAGCAACATCATTGCCGTTCACTGGTACACGGAAAAAGCCACTCGACCGTTGGTACTTGTGTCGGACTTGAGCGGACCTCATGTTGCTACCCGTGTGCATCGACGTCTTGACCATTATGGATTTCTACTCGCGGTATTCGTACGTGGAGTTGTTGGTTAAGAAAAGTGATGCAAGTCTTGCGATTCGCAACTATATTGCGCTTCTTATTTTTCCGGTGACTCTCTGGTAATCGTGTCTTCACTTCTCTCTGATGGTGGAGTACATCTCCAAAGATCTTGAGCAGTTTTGTGTGTGGGCATCAAGCATACTTTCACAGTTCCTCATACTCCTCAACAAAATGGGGTTGCGGAACGTTTGAATCGCACGTTGTTTGAAAAAGCCAAGTCTATGCTTTTATATCCCATGCTCCCGACTATTTGTGGGGTGAAGCTGTCAAGTGTGCCAACTATCTGAACCGTCTTCCGAGTCGCACGACTGGTGGAGTTTGTCCACTTCAACTCTGGACCGGTAAGCCACCTAGTTACCAACATTGCGAGTATTTGGGTGTCGAGCTAATGTTGTTATTGCTGATGCCAAACGAGAGTCTAAGCTAAGCTCAAACATTGACCCCGCGTCTTTGTCGGGTACTCGTTGGATCGCACCGCTTACCGGGTTCTTGTGGATTCAAGCATTGTTGAGGCTCGTGATGTTACTTTGATGAATCGCAGTTTCCTTTTATGAAGAGTGATAAGGAATTGTCTAGTAATGCTTCAGGCATTGCATTTGGTATTGGTTGTGGATCGGGTCCATGTCAGGGCCTCGAGCTGATTGTAATGACTCTGGTACGGGATCTAGTGTTGGGCTTAATTCGATTGCCGGTTCTAATTCTAGTTCGGGTTCTAGTTTTGGGTCTCGTAGGTCTTTACCGGACGTCACTTCTGTTTCTGGTTCTAGTGCGTCTAGCACATCTGGTTCTACTGGTTCCTCGCCGTCTCCGTCGCTGTCTTGTCTCCTCGTTCTTCGTCTTCTTTGGTTGTTCATAAGCCTCGTTCTGTCGTCGCATCTTGCCGTCGTCTTCTGCTCCTCTTGAGTCTCCTACTCTTCCTTCACTTCCTAGTTCTCCTATTCTTCCGTCCTCTGATCAAGATCCTTCAGTTTCTAGTCCCATTGGTCCTTCTCAATCTGATTTATCGCAAGTTGGTTCCCAGTGGGTGAATCTGATAACTCGGGTGATTCTGGGATTTCGCAACGAGGGGTGATATCGGGTTTCACCCGGATGTCATTGCTTCGTCTCCCAGTCCACCATCAGTTGAGTTGGAAATCGTTCCACTTGATCAAGAGCCACCTTCGTCTGATCTTGTCAAGTCTTTGGACCAAGCCGGCGTTAGTGTTGATACCAAGGATGATACTCAAGCCATTTTGCCGAAATCTCGATCCCGCGTTGTTTGCAGTTCGCTTGCCTTCTGTTACTCCAGCCAAGCGCCCGAGTTCCCATGACTTTGTTGCCCCTCCGTCTAAACATTTTGTGACGACTCTGCTAAACAACCTGCATCGTCGGTGTTCCTGCAAAACGACGGACTGAAAACAAGAGTCCATTTCTTATCGACGTCTTAAATCTCTTCGTTTTGAGTACCGTGGCTCTATTTTTTAGATCCTACTACTTTTGAACAAGCCATGTCCAGCGAAGACGCCGAATTCTGGCTTGAAGCCTGTGTTGTTGAAATGTCGTCTCTCAACGCAATCGCACTTGGGATTTGGTCGACCTCCTCCTGGCCGCAAGCCATCAATAGCAAATGGGTTTTCAAGATTAAGCGCAAAGCTGACGGCTCCATTGAGCGATACAAGGCTCGCCTGTTTGTATTGGATTCTCTCAAGGCATTGATTACACTGAAACCTTTGCTCCTGTTGTTCGGTACGAGACTGTTCGGATTGTTCTTGCGATTGCCGCTCAGTTTGGGTTCCAGGTTCATCACATGGATGTCGAGACTGCATTTCTTAATGGCGATCTCAAAGAAGACATTTACATGCGACAACCTAAAGGCTTTATTGTCAAAGCCAGGAATCCAAAGTGTGCCACTTGAACAAGTCTTTGTACGGACTGAAGCAGGCTCCACTTTGTTGGAATGAGAAAATTCATGGAGCTCTTGTCAAACTGGGATTTGTTCGAAATGAAAGCGACTACGGGGTATACACTAAGGGCCGTGGATCAGCCATGGTCATTATTGCATTGTACGTTGATGATTTACTTATTGCTGGCAACTCCACTCAAGCCATTGCCAATACCAAGTCGTCGCTGTCGTCGATGTTCAAGATGAAAGACCTTGGCCTAGTCGAGCAATTCCTAGGCATGCGAGTTAAGCAGTCGCCTTACCATATTACTGTGGATGTGTGTCGTTATATTGTTGATATGTTGGAGGAGTTTGGTATGCAGAACTGTTCCAGTGTCAAGACTCCTTTACCCACTCGTGACCTTTCGGATTTCTCTGAGTCTGACGCTGCTGCCATCCTTCATTATACCGCAGTATTATTGGTAAGTTGATTTACGCTGCTAACTGTGCTCGTCCTGATCTTGCTGTGGCTGTTAGCTTTCTTTGTCGCTACATGCAGAATCCCAAGTCCATGCATATGGAAGCTGCCAAGCATACTCCCGTTATCTCAAGGGTAGTGCGCAACTTGGTCTTGAGTATCGAGCTCAGAAAGTTTACAAGCTTGTTGGTTACAGTGATGCCGACTATGCACAGGACAAGCAGGACCGCAAGTCGTTTACTGGGTATGTTTTTATTCTTTCTGGTTGGTCCCATCACTTGGGCGTGTCGAAAGCAAGTTAGTCCTGCGTCTTCCAGCGTCGAGTCCGAATACATGTCATTGTCGGATGCGTCTAAGGAGTGTTTCTGGATCAACCAGTTGTTGTCACTTTGTCAGACTTCCAGTTCCGCTTCCTGTGACGATGTTTGAGGACAATCAGGGCTGCATTGCCTTGGCTCAGAACCCAGTGTTTCATCGCCGCACCAAACACATTGATCGTTATCATGTTGTGCGTCACTATATTCGCAGTGGAGTGATCCATTTGGAGTATCTGATACTCAAGTGATGTTGGCCGACATGTTCACGAAAAACCTTGGTCGTGTGAAGTTTGAAACACTAAGGGGTCTCCTTGGAATGAAGGCCGTAGGTGATTCTGCGACA